>CM039727.1:33014745-33614745 GCA_022539455.1 Dendrobium nobile
TAGTAACAATCTTTTTTTATCATCTCTACAAACTCCATCCGTACCAGCCAAAAAATTACTGCATATGCTGCATCCACATTGATTTTTAACCATCCGAGAGGAGGAGGACACCAAGAAGAAAATAGCTTTTGCTGGTTGACATCCCAGTTTCCCGAATGGATATTGATTGAAGGTACAATAATAGCCATAGAAAGAGAGTTTGCTGCAATGAAAAAATCTATTTCTTCTCTCCCTTTGTGAATTAACAGGTTTCTACTTTCCCAAGTCAGAAAAACCACATTGCAGTAAATTTTTACAAGGATTGGATTTCTTTTAGATAGCATATTCAATTCCTTTAAACAATCTTCAAAACTGTCAGCTTGAGGAAGTATATATCCCCACTTAGAAAGCCACGAAAAAGCCTTCTTCAGTTTACCACATCCTACAGTAATATGATCCGTATTTTCCTCCACATTGCAACCTCTCGGGCATCTTGTAATTTGTGAAATTTTTCTATGAAAAAGGAAAGAATTACTAGGAATTGCTGCATTAAGAAGCCTCCACCAAAATAATTCAACCTTTGGTCTTAATTTGACATTCTTCATCCATTTCTAGAATTTGCAATCCTCATCATACCTCTGCATTGACTCTTGTGCGAGAGCAGCAATGGACCGTCCCGTGTGCTTCCACTTGATTTCAATGTGATCTGCTCCTTGATCCGGAAAGATAGAAACTTCTGCAAAAATTCTCACGAGGTCTTCATTAAAAAACATCTTGAGATGATTCAAAATCCAGTTACCATTGGAACTAAAGAAGTTAAGGCTTTGGTTTTCAATCTCCTTATTACTAAAAAATGTTGGCCATTTAGAAAAACTTTTATCCAACAGCCAAGTATCATTCAACCAGTCAATAGACTTTCCATTACAGATTTTCCATCTTACTATATTAGTAAGATACTTAGCTCCATTACACAAAATTTTCCATGTCGAAGAACTCCCAAACTTCTTTTGCTTCTTCCATAAATCCTCTCCATATTTAGCTCTATGTATACAATTGAGCAAGGATTTTTGTTTAGTGTAGAATTCCAAAGCAAATTTGGCCCTTAGATGACCAACTTTATAAGCAGCTGAAAACATTCCTCTGCCTCCTTTTTGCTTAGATTGGCAAAGCCTCTTCAAAGATACATAATGAAGCCCGCCTATGCCATTTTTCTTACTCCACAAATAAGATCTACCCATTCTACCAAAATCTTTTAAGATTCCCAAAGGAACCAAAGAAAGAATTGAAAGGAAAATTGGAAGAGATAAGAAGGCAGATTTGATCAACACCATTTTACCTTCCAAAGAGATAAATTTCTTACCCCAAATGTTTAATCTATTTAAAGCAACTTCCAACATATTATTAAAATCTGATTTCACCAACCTTCTAAGAGTGAGCTTGATACCAAGGTAGTTCAATTCCTTAACAGATTTGAATTTCAAAATGCCTTCAATTTCAGCCTTCCTTTTTCTATTGACCGTCTTACCATACAACACCATGGATTTGTTGTGATTAACCATTTGTCCAGTCCAATTGCCATAATTGTTCAAAATATATTTCACCTTTTTTATCTTAAGCAAGTTAGCTTTAGAAAAAACTAGAATGTCATTAGCATATAATAAATGAGAAACTCTAGGAACTTTGGAGACAATTTGAATACCAATTTTCTTCCCAATTTGATAAAAGGCATCAGAAAGAATTTGAGAACACAAGATGAAAAGAAAAGGAGATAGGGGACATCCTTGTCTAAATCCACTTCGAGCTTCAATCCAATTGGATTTCTTCCCATTGATTAAAATGCAAAATTTTGGATTTGAAATACAACTCATAATCCAGTCAGAAAACTTGCAAGCGAAATTAAAATGGAGAAGAACTTGCCTCAAAGCTTGCCAACCCGTGCTGTCATATGCCTGCTCCATGTCTACTTTGATTGCCAGAAATCCTTTCCTTTCTTTAGAATGATGGATTTTGTTGATCACCTCTTAAGCCAAGAGAACGTGATCCGACAAAGTTCTTCCCTTTAGACAAGCCACTTGATCCCTAGAAATAATTTTGTTAATAACCAACTCCAATCTATTAAGCAACATTCTAGCTACCAATTTGTAAGTGGTCATACAAAGACTAATTGGAAGGAAATTAGCTGGATATAGAGGATTTTGCATTTTAGGAATCAAAGCAATAAGAGTTTCCTTCCAATATTGATTCATACATCTTGACTTGAAGAAATTTTCAATAGCATTCCAGACATCTTGATGAATGATCTTCCAATATATTTTAATAAATGAGAAAGTAATCCCATCAATTCCAGGAGAGACATTAGACCACAAGCTATCTACTACCACCTGAAGCTCTTCTTTAGTAAAATCAAAATCCAATTTCCTCTATTCATCAATATCCAGCAAAGAAAAAGGTCTCGGCCAGCCTTCTAACCGGCAATCTCTGTGTTGCCATTTTTTATTAAAAAATCCGTGAAAATAGATTCTATTTCCTCAGGCTGCTCCGTCAAAACACCATCAGTTTTTTTTGATATGTTTGATCCAATTCGAACATCTTCTAGCATTAGCATAGGAGTGAAAGAAAGCAGAATTTATATCTCCCTCCTCCATCCATCTCACTTTGGCTCTTTGTCTCCACCAAACATTAAGCCTTGCCAAAGTACAATTCAGCTCACAAATTTTGGATCTAAGAATCAACAATTTAGAATCATCAACCAGTCCATCAGCCTCATCCACTTGAAGATCAAAGATTTCTTTTTTCAAATAGTCTCTAAGAGAATTCAAACTTTTGAATTTAGCCTTGCTCCAATAAAAAAGAGCCTTCAAGGTTCTTTTAAACATCAAGTCTAAAGAAGAAGTTGGATCACCTCCTCCAACCTTTTTCCAAGACTTTTTTGCAGTTGCAGTCGCTCCATGATAAGATGCCCAAACATCTTCAAAATGAATGTCCTTGTGAATAGCAATGATCGGTTTGAAAACCTCCAAGATGATAGGGAAATGATCTGAGGCTACACGTGATAAGTGTTTCACCAAGGCTAATTGGATAGAATTCATTGCATAATAGTTCAAAAGACATATATCAAGTCTTTCTAGAATGCGTCCTCCTCCTGATTTGTTGTTGCACCACGTAAATTTGGGTCCAACAAACCCAACTTCATGAAAGTCTTTATTACTCATAAATAACTTCATATCTCTAGCATCTTGAGAGAAAACAAATTTCTTACCTCCTCTCTTCTCCTCCTGGGACAAAATGCAATTGAAGTCTCCCCCAATGACAGCCAGTTTATTAACAACATTTAGTTTCTCCAAATTCTCCAATAAAGCTTTTCTGTCCACCGAATTTCTGCTTCCATAAACTGTGGAGACCAACCAGCAATTCTTGTTCAAAACCTCTAGATTTCCTGTTACAACTTGAGCTGAAACCTCCAAAACAGTAAACGTAGCCAAATCCTTCCTCCAAAGAATTAAGATTCCTCCTGAATGTCCCTCTGAAGGAATCAGATAAGAGTCCCAATTCTCTCCCAAATAATGCAAAATCTATAAATTCTCCATGGAACTTACTTTAGTTTCAACTAAACCCACAAAAAAAAAAACATTATTATCTCTAACAAATTCCTTGAGATATAAAGAAGCCTCTCTCTTCTTGGCTCCTCTACAATTCCAAAAAGCAAGAGAAGTCATTATTTAACCAAGGGGGAAGGGACCCCCACCTTTTTTGACTTTGCCCATCTCCATCTTCCTATTATGGTTAACAATGTTACCTGAACCCAAAGATTTTCAACTCTTTCAGTACTTTTACTTTTTTGCCCGAAGACAATTCAATATCTTTTACCTCCCGGGATTCAGGAATACAAAAATTTCCATTGTTGTTCTGCAGCTCCTAATCAGTCAGAATTCTGCCCAGCTCCAAAATTTCTCCATCTTCCACATCTCTACTCTCTGAGTCAACAGCAAGTTTGTTCAGATTACAGTCTTTCAGTTCTGATAAAACATCAAATCTGTTAGTAGTAGTAATTGGTGCTTTAGGAGATATCACCTGAGGTAACACAGGTGGATCTGCAACAAATTCTTCTCTAATCAAATCATCAACATGCTATTCATGCACTTCAATACTAAGCAAATCACTTCCAAGATTAGGAATAACTTCCATATCAGCCAAATAAAAGTTTGTTAGGGATGTTAGGCCCTATGAACTAGTTCCGAGGCTAACCAAGAGGGGGGTGAATTGGTATTTTAAAAATCTTTAAACAAAAAGAACAATTTTCATAAACTACAGTCATCACTGAAAAACAAGTGAAGAAAATTAAAGTGCAGAAGTAGTAAAAAGAACACAAGGATTTATAGTGGTTCGGTCAACTTGACCTATGTCTACTCCTCGGAGGCGCCCTTCTAGTATTGCAAAACCAACGTGACTCTCCTTTAGCCCCCATAGCTAGGCGGAGAAGCCCTTACAAAAACTTCCTTTTTTCCACCCCCGGCAACGCAGAGAACCCCACTCCTTTTGCTTCTTCCTGAAGCAGACAGAGAACCTTGATCAATCGCTGAAGCTTACCTCTCCCAACCCTACCAGGGACAAGAGACTCTAGGGAAGAAGAAGTGGAATAATGCTTGGAGCAACCCTTGTGAACCCCCCTCACAAGCTCCCCCTCACAAGATCCTCTCTCTCTCTCCCTCTCTCTCTCTCCTTTAGGTTCTCTCAGGTCAAGACATCAGCCAAAGATGTTCAAAAATGTTAAACAAAAGCTCTTAAATAGAAGAGCTTCAAGGAGCTCAATAATTGCAAGTTGTTGACTTTATCGTCCTGTACGATAATCCTATCGTCCTGTACGATCAGTTCAAATCACAGATGATCGGCCAGAACATCGCTCTAAAAATGAACTGGATGATTGAAAATTAGCTTAATCATCCAGGCCGATCTCACGATCATCCTGGATGATCAGTTCAAATCAGAGGAAAATTGTCCAAAGCATCGCCCGCAACTCGAGCTATCCGATCCTGATTAGCCAGACCATCGCCCAAAATTTGTGCTGGTCGATATTTATCGTCCAGAAGTAAATAAGGTTTTTTGAATAGATCCTCCAGGCCAATCGAGAGATCGACCTGGACGATGTGATTGTATCAATCATACTTAATTGCTTCCTTGATTCCTGGATCATTTTAGGCATAATTGTGTAATATCGTCCTGGCTGATTGCCAAAAATACCGAATACCTAAATTGATCATGGTGGCTATTTATTTTTGTTTTGAGTATATCGTCTTGGCCGATACAAGTATCGTCCAGGCCGATCGGCTAATGACGGCTGCCTTAATTAAGAAATCCTGATTAGAGTTTTTATTTTGAACTTGATTGTCCAGGCCGATATAAATATCATCCAGGACGATATGAGTAAAAACATAAATTCTAAATCTCTCAAGTGTTTGTGTGTGTGTAAGGTTACTTAACATCAGTCACTTCAAACAATTACAATTGACTCAAGAAAGAGAAAATAGAAAATTACAGACTGACTCAACCCTAATCTACCCAGTCTTGAGCTGATTCCGATTTCCGTTCGATCTTTGAATCTTGAAAATGTTAATAGTAAAGGGCAGTTGAAAAGAAGCAAGAGTGTTTGCTAATCATCAAAATATAATCCATGAAAATATATTTGCAATAATCTCCCTCTTTTTGATGATGGCAAACATAATTCTAAAATAATAGTGTAAAACCATAAATAGCTTTCAAATTTTAGAATAAACATCAAACATTTCAGAATATTACAAACACAAACATCAAACATACTACTCCCCCTTTTGACATCTCAAAAAGGAGGAGGAAACTAAAAACAACCTAAAGTAACAAAAACATAACGAGAGCAGGAGCCTCCTCCTCCTCAGCCCCCTGAGGTTCCCCATCCCCTGGGTGGAGACGAGTACTGTCAAGGATATTGAAGGAACTATTTGAGTAGCAAGGAGACTGAAGGTCGTGATGAGCAGGATATTGAAGTTGATATTTAGTTTCAAGAACATAAGCTATGAGGTGTCCTAAAGCAAGATTGGGTTTCCTCTTATGACCTGGATCGCAGATTATTGTCAAATGATCAATGTATCAAAAAATTAAGTTAATAGCATTAAAATCTCTACGGGCCATGATGTAAGAGGTAGTTAGAGAAATCAGAGGAGTGATGTGGACTTGGTCCCCGGCTTTTGGAATAATGGAAGTACGAAGGACATGCTGGAGTGTCCTAGCATCTTTGACTAAAGAGCTAGTATCTCCAACATGATAGGGTATGTTGTTCTGGCGAAGAAAATGATTTGCCGAGGTCCAGTCAAAATTAGGATCTGAGATGATGGTATGCAGCTTATCCCCAGTGGTGGATAACTACAGCAGTTCAGCACAGTCATGATATGTGATCTCGATCTGGCGTCGATTCATATAGGAGGACAGGGATGTATAAGCAGAGTTTATGTGAAGATTTGTAAAAAATTCTGGAAGAAGTTCAAAAGAAAAAGGGACTGCGAGGGTAAGAATGAAACAGAGAGAAGTGTTAGTAAAAAGGTCTAATACCGGATACGAGAGGTGGATACGGTTGATGATTCTAGAGAGAGTGATGCCACATTCTTTATAATGATGATAAGCAGCTTGATCTTCTGCCTCCTTGAAATGAGGGTCAATCGTAGCCTTTGAAGAGCTCCCGGATGTTTGTCGGACTCGCTTTCTATCAGCCATAGCACGAAAACAGTAAGCAAATAAGAGAGGAGAGGAAGCTTGAGGTGAAAAATAATGGCTGGAAGGCCTGAATTTAAAGAAACGGCCACATCGTCTAGGACGATCGCAGAATCGTCCAGGACGATATGGTTCAATTATTGCGTACAGGCCGATTGGTCAAAAAGGCGATCCGATCGTCTAGGCTGATCAGATATCGGCCAGGATGATTAGACACAGGCGATCATCCTGAGGGGTCAAGCCGGATGATCGTTGAAAAAGCATATCATCCGGGCCGATTAGGTGTATCGTTTAGGATGATACACAATAATAGATCGTACCGGCCAAATTTAAAATATTTTAAATCTGTGCCACGTGTATCGTCCAGGATAAACAGTGGATTGGCTAGGACGATTGTCCAATAATGGATCATCAAGGGCCGATTTTAAGGATTTTAAACATACTGACATGTGGATCATCCAGGACGATCTAGTGTATCGGCCAGGACGATTCTCATAAATGCATCAGCCAGGACGAACATGTATCGGCCAAGACGATCAAGATGATTATTTGTAGAGAACGATCATATCGTCCAGGATGATTTTGGATCAACCAAGACGATGATTTGCAGCAAGCTCAGAATAGGTCAGTAGATGGAATTTTGAATAGAAATTATCATATCATCCAGGACGATAGAGATTTTATCCAGGACGATGTGACAAGAATTGGAAACTAAAAGAGAGATGGAGATAATCAGAGAAAACCCCAAAAAAAAGAATAAAATAAAAAGCTAAAAACAACAACGAAAAATGAAAAACAAGCAAAGGAAAAATGAATTTTTTTTGTTTTTTTTTTTAGCAAAAGATCCATATGACAAATTTCCCAAAACATTAAATTTTAGAGATTCAAAAGATCAATGAGTTAACAATGTCACAATCTGAAAATGGTAGAATATCCGATCCTGTTAATCCCTAGCTCGGACTTCTTTTAGGGTAAAAATTATCTTTTGAAAATAAGATGCTAAACTCAAAATAACTTAATTAGGTAAAAAGAAGATCCGTTCAAAACTTTGTTAGAAAGAAAATATCTCATAGATAATAGGAACAGTGCAAGTGCGTGAGATGTGTCCAAGCATGCCACAAGAAAAACATCTAACTCCTGGAAAAGGATTTCTTAAATGGTTTGGGTTATTATTCCTCTTCCTAGGTCTTGGCTTTAGATTAAAAGTGGGTGTCATCCAATTTCCCTTAAGTGAGTCCAATTTGTTTTTAAGCCTCAAGTTAGTATTTTTTAAGACATCATTTTTAATCCTCAATTTTTGCTTTCTCTCTTCAGATTTCTGAAAATCAAATTCAAGTAAGGTGTGTGAAACTTTTAATGCATCATGCTCATCAATTAATTCTGAATGCTTTTTATTTAAATCATCAAATTCATCAAGTAGAGCCATGTGATTTGAATCAATTGTAGAATGATCTTTGAGAATAAGTTCATGCTCTTTTTGTATATTTAAAAGTTTTAACTTCAAACTAGCATGAGTTTTCATAAGTTTTTTGTATGATGCATTAATTTTCTCACAAATTTTGAACAATTGATCATAAGTTGGTTTACATACCTCTTCTTCATCACTTTGATCAAGATGATCTTTCTCCACTAAGCACAAGTTTGTTGTTTCATCTTCAGGTTCAATCTCCGATGAATCAGATGCAGAATCTGCCCAAAATGCCTTTTGAAGTCTCTTTTTATCCTTCTTAAACTTGGGTTTTTCCTCACTCTTTTTTTTGCTTGAGTGATCTTGAAGTGTAGGACAATCAGCTCTAACATGTCTAGGCTTCCTGCATTCAAAACAAACAACATCAAAAGATCCTTTAGAATATTTGTTATCCTTACCTTTTCTCCAATTTTGATGATGTTTGTGTTTCTTCCTTAGAAAGCTTTTGAATTGCCTTGTGATTAAGGCAATGTCATCACTCTTAGACCCGGAAGAATTAGAGTTCCTGTTATTGGCCTTCAATACCACAGTTTTCTCATTCTTTTTCTCACCTATATCAAGATTTCTTTGATTCACCCATTGCTCGTAATTAATCAGTGAGCCAAGTAAGTTATCAATTGAATATGTGTTTAAATCCTTAGATTCAGTAATTGTAATGATTTTAGCATCAAAAGACGAAGGAAAGCATCTTAAAATCTTGTTTACTTTTTCATAATTTGAAAGTTCTCTTCCTAACGCATGCAAAGAAGTTACAATTTGAGTAAACCTTGTATACATTTCATAAATTGATTCAGAATGTTTCATATGAAAAAGTTCATAATCATGCAAGAGAATATTCAAACAAGATTGTTTTACTTCATTGGTTTCTTCATAAGTAATGCACAACCTGTCCCAAATCTCTTTACCAGTAGAGCAAGCAGAGACACGCATGTAATCATCAGATTTTAAACCACAGAAAAAATAATTCAAACACTTCGCATTTAATTAAGCTAAATCTCTTTCATCAAAAGTCCATTCAGTAAAAGCAACTTCAGTTTTAATTCCATTAATTTCATGAGAAGGTGGAGAATATCCTTCTTTAATAAGCATCCACATGTGATAGTCAGTTGATTGCAAAAAAGTATACATGCGAGTTTTCCAAAAATCAAAAGGAAGGTTGTCAAATAAAGGAGGTCGTGTAATAGAATATCCTTCAGTTGTATTACGATTCCTAAAGTTAGCCATGGATCAAAATTCAAAAAGTTTTTAAACTCAGTTTTTATGAATCCCGCTCTGATACCACTTGAAAGTTCATTAGGGATGTTAGGCCCTATGAACTAGTCCCGAGGCTAACTAAGAGAACTAAGAGGGGGGTGAATTAGTTTTTTAAAAATCATTTAACAAAAAGAACAATTATCACAAACCACAGTCACCACAGAAAAACAAGTGCAGAAAATTAAAGTGCGGAAGCAGTAAAAAGAACATAAGGATTTATAGTGGTTCGGTCAACTTGACCTACGTCCACTCCCCGGAGGCGCCCTCCGAGTATTGCACTACCAACGTGACTCTCCTTTAGCCCCCACAGTTAGGCAGAGAAGCCCTTATGAAAACCTCCTTTTTGCCACCCCCATCAAGGCAGAGAACCCCACTCCTTTTGCTTCCGCCTGAAGAAGGAAGAGAACCTCGATCAATCACTGAAGCTTACCTCTCCCAACCTTACCAAGGACAAGAGACTCTAGGGAAAAAGAAGTGGAATAATGCTTGGAGCAACCCTTGTGATCCCCCCTCACAAGCTCCCCCTCACAAGATCCTCTCTCTCTCTCCTTTAGATTTTCTCAGGTCAAGACAGCAGCCAAAGATGTTTAAAAATATTGAACAAAAGCTCTTAAATAGAAGAGCATCAAAGGAGCTCAATAATTACAAGTTGCCAACTTTATCGTCCTGTACAATCAATTCAAATCACAGATGATCGGCCAGAATATCGCTCTAAAAATGAACTCGACGATTGAAATATAGCTTGATCATCCAGGCTGATCTCACGATCATCCTGGATGATCAATTCAAATCAGATGAAAATCATCCAGAGCATCGCTCGAAATTCGAGCTGTTCGATCCTGATCGGTCAGACCATCTCCCGGAATTTGTGCTGGCAGATATTTATCGTCTAGGAGAAACTAAAGGTATTTGAATAGATTATCTAGGCTAATCATGAGATTGTCCTGAACGATGTGATCGTATCAATCATCCTTAACTGCTTCCTTTGATTCCTAGATCATTTTAGGCATAATTGTGTAAAATCGTCCTGGCTGATCTCATGATCGTCCTGGCCGATTACCAAAAATAATAAATACCTAAATTGATCATGGCGAATATTTCTTTCTTTTTTGAGCATATCGTCCTGGCCTATACAAGTATTTTCCAGGCTGATCGGCTAATGACGGCTGCCTTAATTAAGAAATCTTGATTAGAGTTTTTGTTTTGAACTCGATCGTCCAGGACGATGTGAGTAAAAACATAAATTCTAAATCTCTCAAGTGTGTGTGTGTAGGGTTACTTAACATCAGTCACTTCAAACATTTATAATTGACTCAAGAAAGGAAAAAAAATAAAGTTACAGACTAACTTAACCCTAATCTAGCCAGTCTTGAGCTGATTCCGATTTCCGTCCGATCTTTGAATCCTGAAAATGTCTGTAGTAAAAGACAGTCGAAAAGAAGCAAGAGTGTTTGCTAATCATCAAAACATAATCCATGAAAACTGATTTGCAACACCAAATGCACAGCTTTCTCAGACACCTTATTATATTGTTTAGGAACATAAACTCTCTCAGTGGTTGTTTTCTACTTTTGGACAACCTCATTTCTCCTCCCCTTTCTTCTATAATTAACGTGAAGCCATGGCCCATAATTAGACTCTTCAACAACTTGCTTCAACACCTCTATTTCGGCCAAATTGTTCTGATCAAATACTGTTGTAACAGATTCCTTGTTGCTCTTCATTTTATTGTTCTCAGTCTCTTTGTAAACCAAAATAGTATGTCTTATCCTTCCACATTCATAACATAATTTTGTAATGCCTTCATATTCAAATTTTTGGTAAAATTTATCAGATAAACCTTCCACCCACACTCCCAAAGGTAGTTTCTCATTTAAAGGAACTCGAACGCAAATTCTAGCAAATTCGCGCCTTCCCCATTGAAAAGAATTCCCATCTAGTAAGTAAGGCTTACTTACTACTGAAGCAATTCTGCAGATGTTGATATCATCCCAACAATGCAATGGTAAATTTGGTAATCTAACCCAAATAGGCGCTGAAATACCATTCAAAGAGGTTGGGGAAAATGATGTGGACCATTTATCCAAGCCCACCACATGGCCTCTAACATACCATGGTCCACCTAATAACACTTCTTCCATGGATCCCAAATTTTCAAAAGAACAGAGCACCCAACCAGTGCCTAAACTAGTGATATGAAAATTGCCGAATCTGCTCCATTGTCTCCTCAAGTCATTGCAAACTATTGAGAACAAAATATTGTCCCCAAAAACCTTCACCACTAATGCATTTTTCAGCTTCATAGCATTGTTCATTTCATTCTCAGAATGTAACAGAACTGAATTACCGTCTTTAGAAAGAAAGGACCCAATATCCAAATTATCCACTCTGATATTTTGTTTCCTATTCCAAACTAAGGAAATCTTTTTTTCCCGTCCAAGGGAATGTTGATGTCCTCCACATTATTCTTCTTGTTTTCCATATTGGCCGAGACCAGAAGGGGAAATTCAACATTCACATTGTCAACGTGAGACTTATCACCTTCAGAAATCAAATTCCTCACAGAATTGCACACAATTGGAGATGACGGAAGGGAAAAAGATTTAAACCCCACATTAGAATTCTCCTTCCCCACAGATGAAGATGCTTCAAAATTAAGAACATTAAAACCTTCATTGCTAAAAGAAGGTGATACAATCTTTTTCGAGCTCAGAAAATCATCTTCCTTGAAAGCTTCTTTACCTTTCCCCAAAATAATCAGTTTATCAATGTTGTTCAACAAACCATTTTCCTTGATCACCAATGGCCTCTGTTTAGGAAGGCCGTTAAAATCTAAAGAAGAAATTTGACCTCCCTTGAAAACTTTCGACGAAGCCCGCACCGGAGCATTGAAACCTCTTCTGATGTTCGCCCCAGCCTCAGAAGAAGCCAATCGCCTTCCTTCCATAGCTGTCTTCCCGCTCCTCCGGCGAGACGGCAGAGAATTAGCCAAACAAACCAGCCCTGAAATCACCAGAAATGAAAAAATTTGAAAAATCACCGAAACCCCTCCAATTCTCAGACTTTCTCTCACGGAAATGAAAAAATTGAATCAATTTGTTAGAAATGATATTTGGTAATTGATTAATAGGCCTAAAGATTAAAGTGTTGTTGAAGCTAAGTGGGTATTAAAAAATAAAATGAATAATTCAAGTATAGTGGTTAGAAATAAGGCAAGATTGGTGGCCAAGGGGTATAATCAAATAGAAGGAATTAATTTTCAAGAAACTTTTGCACCTGTAGCAAAACTTGAAGTGATAAGTGTGTTACTAGTCTTTGCCTATTTTAAAAGTTTTAAATTATCCCAAATAGATATTAAGAGTGCCTTTCTTAATAGGGTAATATAAGAAGATATTTATGCTGAGTAACCTCCAATTTTTAAAAATTAAAAATTCCCTAATTACGTGTTTAAATTGAAAAGGGATATTGTATGGACTAAAACAGACACCTAAGGCTTGATTTGAGAGGCTAAGTACTTTCTTACTAGAAAAATCTTTTTTTAAAGGAAGTGTGGATACCACACACTTCTTAAAACGGATAGGAGATGACATACTCATTATTCAAAGATATATTGATGATATCTTATTTAGATCTACCAAAAAAAAATCTTTGTGATAAATTTTCAAAAATATTTAGTGAATTTGAAATGAGTTTGATGGGAGACTTAAGCTATTTTCTTGGTTTTAGCATAAAATAAAATGAGGATGGAACATTTCTTAGTCAATAAAAGTATATTATGTATATCCTCAAAAAATATAAAATGAATAATGCTAAACCAGTGAGTACACCAATGTGTTCCTCAGTAAAGTTATATAAGAACTCTAAGGAAAAATATGATGATCAAAAGAAATTTAGAGAAATAATTGAATCATTACTTAATTAACTGCTAGCAGACCAGGTATCATGTTTCGTGTTTATTTCTGTGCTAAATTTTAAGCTAATCTAAAGGAATCACATTTAACTGTTGTTAAAAGAATTATGAGATAACTTTTGGGAACTCAAACCTTATGGATTTGGTATCCTAATGATAGCTCTTTTTTGAAATCATTGGAAATAATGATTCAGATTTTTTCAGGATGTAGGGTTTATTGGAAGAGTACTTCTGAAAATTTTCAATTCATATAAAACTCTTTAGTTTCTTGGTCTAGCAAAAATAGAATTTAGTAATTTTTCTACTGCTGAAGCAGAATACATTACCTTAGGTAGATGTGTGGCATATGTTCATTGGTTAAAATAGTAACTTATTGATTTAGGATTTTCTATTAGCACTATTTTAATTTTTTATGATAATATTAGTGTCATATGTATTTCAAAGAATCATATTTAACATTATAGAATCAAGCATATAAATATAAGGCAACACTTCAATAGATATCATGTAGCTAAAGGAGAAATTAAATTACACCAAGTTGCTACTAAGAATCAACTTACATATATTTTTATAAAACTACTAGCTTTTAAAACATTTAGCACTTTAAGAACAAGATTAGATGTGATTGATATTAATACTTAAAATTATAATTTTCCAAATTAGATTTGTAATGTATTTCACGTATGTTGTTGTGTTTGTTTTGTTTCTTTGTTCTTTTGTTAATGGTTGTTTATTTTCCTAGTTTGTGTTTGTTTGTTTTTTATTAGTGTTTTTTTTTATTATTATTACATGTCATGGATCTTAGGTGATCTGATTTTGAAAAGAGTTTTTGTTTATCATGTCTTAAGCTAATTTTTCTTTCCTACTGTACGAACCAATTTCATATTGTATGTATTGGTATAAAATTGTACATGATATTTTTCTTGAAGCGAATAGACAAAAATGAGATTTTTTTTAAGTCTATCAAATTTTATGATATGTCTTCGTATTGTATGATATTTTATTTTTTTATCTGTATGATTTGGGATGGTTTTCCAAATGTCAATTATTTTTCACAAACCATATGTACAAATCACATTTCATCTGTATACCTGTTGTCAAATTTTCATGTGGACAAACCTAACTTTTATATATGATCTTTAATTTTTTGATCGTCCTGGATGAATAGGTGTTAATCTGTATGATCTTCATGGTCAAAAAGATGTATGAAACTACTCCTCGAGAATGGCAATTTACAAAAAGTTGTTTCATTTTTTTCAGTTTTCATTCATATACACAAAATTATTTTTATCCCAAACAATTTTAAATCGTACGTATGAATAATCTTATGTACTGTATGAGATGTTATTTTGCTTTAAATAGAAAGGTATTTGATGGTTTTTCTTTACAATCTTCTTCGGTCTCAAACCATCTCATGTCTAAGCTCTAGAAATGGCCAGCAGCAGCAAAAATCTACAAACCTCTAAGGCTTCTTGCTCTAATTCGGGTAGACTCGACGAGAATTTTCTCTCGAAAGATAATGACGAAGCCTACGATCGTTACTTTCAAGCTAAGATTATCCATATCATTTCCTAATGCAAAGAGACATTAACTTTCCAGTTATGCCACTTTTTGCTTTGACTCAATTTTCTTTTATCTTCACTCTGATTTATGCCTATCATCATTACACCTTCCAATTTTTTCTTGCAAACATGAGGGTGAATGAAGATCACCCTAGGATGACTTCATCTATTTTTAAGTAGTAATAGAAATAACCAAGGAAGATTTAGGAAACTTCCTACATCTTAGGATTGAAGGGGTTTGGGCACATAAAATGACCTCAAGATCTGATTTTGACTGGTCAAAAATTAACCGAACTCTTCGAAGTGTTGCTCAAGTCAATCACCTTTCCCGTGTGTACACCTTTAACCAAAATGTTAGGATCATCCAACATGTTTTTAGAACTTCTATTATACCTAAAATTGGTGACCGTTTCAACCTAACTCCTTTATTATCTAAATTCACATACCTTATGATAACCAAGACTCCTATAGACGAAGCCAACCTGATTATGAATTATATCTATAAGCTTTCTGATATTGGACTTCCTTATAATAGGAAAAAGAAAAATGTGACTTTAGGAAATTTAGTTGCCTACATTCTAGAAAAAAAGTATAATTTAATCCATCCTGATCCTCCTACACAGCTTCCTATATACTATAACATGCTTCTTTTCGTACAATTTTTAATTGAGACTAAGGATCTGAGGTAGAAGATTCTGTGGGTCAAGATTCTAAGTGAGGAGTACCTGCTCCAGCACTTACACCTGCTCCTGGATCTGATCAGAATTTCTATCAAGAAATTATCTAGTATTTTGATAGATTGTAATCTCATTTTGATCAACATTTTGATCGAATTGAGACTCACCTACACTAGCAAGATATGAGGTATAATGAAAACATGAGGTAGATTAGAGGACAATTCGACTCTATCAACATGTAAGTAGCTATAATAAATAGCTACTTCATGATGTTCACCCCTCAGCCACCTCCAGACTAGGGTCCCTCAGATTTTTAGTTACTTCTCTGGGGCACTTATTGCTGAGATTTTATACTTGTTGATGAGATATTTATTTTGATTTCATTAGTTGACTTGTCTATGTTGTGGTTATACCTTTTCTAGTATGATGTATTGGTTGTATGTGTCACAAGTGTTCAATGAAATGATATATTTACTTGTGTTGAAATTATTATTCTAAAATTATTTAAGTTTTTATAAACTAATCAAATGTAGTTGATCTCTAGATTGAAATTTTGAAATACTTAGCCCTACAAATTAATTTCTGTGTAAATTTTAATTTCTCAAAATTTTAAATTAATTTATGATTGGGTGCAGATTAGAAGATCATCATAAAATTCTTATAGACAAATATTATTTAGCTATAATTATTGCAAATAAATGTTTTTTTATTTTATTTCTTTTTCAATATATTTATTTTTGTTAATTATTGGAATTTGCTTTAAGATTTATTGATATTGAAAAGATCAAAAATTGAAAAGATACACAAAATATGCTACAAAATTAAAAAGATGCGCAATATTCGCCAATGTGAAAAGAGGCATAAAATTAGCCCAAACTGAAAAGATGTACAAAGTGTGCCAAAAATTGAAAAGATATACAATGTTGTTAATCGAAAGATTCATTCAAATATTTTCTTTATCTTTCAATCTCTTATACAAATACATATAATAAGCGAAAATCTCCACTATTGAATTAGAAATTAGTTAATCTTTATTTCATCATTTTTGCAATCATTATTTTTATTTGATATATCTAGAATGAACAGTGAACCTGATTGACATTTCTAATCTTAATTATTTTTTGATTTAAAATATGAGACTTTTCTTTTCACATTAGGGCATTAATATTATATTTGCAATTAGTTTAAAATCTTCTTCTTAATCTTATGTTTGATTTATCAATAATGACTTATATTTTTAAGAGGTGCTTCCCTTTTTGTTGTTGTCAAAAGGGGGAGTTAGTATTTATTATTTTATTTTGTAATTTAATCATGCTTGTTTAGTGTGTTTGATTCTTATGTCTTTGATGGTAATGTTGTTATGAATGTTGTTATGTCTTTAATTGTTATGATTTTGATTGTCCTTGATTGTAGATGTTTGTTAGTTCTAACTTATGCCTGGTGTGTATGTATGGTCTTATTATGTTTGGTGTGTATGTATAATCTTGTTGAGTTTTTGTGTGTATTTTTTAAATTTATTTAAGGTTTGTTTTGTAATTTGTTGTTGTCTTCATTTTTATTGGAATCCCTTGCTTTTAATTATGCATTCTTTGAGGGAGAGATTAAGAGAAAAATGATCTTATGTGTTATCTCAAACAATAATTATTTTTTCATCATAAAAAAAGGGGAGATTATTGCAACTTATAATTCAAGATTAAGTTTTATATCATGTGAGTTTTTGATGATTCTAAAATATTATTATTATGATTACAATTTCTCCTAACATACATTAGAAATATTTTCTTTATGTTGTCTGTGTATACTAATATTTTAGAGAAATCATACTCTAGACTACCAAAGACTTCAAGACAAATTAGATTAGTGTTTCATATAGTGGAGTCTGTAAATTTTTTATTTTTCTTGAGCCTAAGAGAGTGTGATTGTAATTAGATAACCGTGCACACACATACTACTGGGGATGAGTCAAAACTTTAAATTTTAAAACTAATCAGGGAAGTTCATTAGGGAAGTTAAGCCCTTGCGAACTAGCTTAAGGCTAACCAAGAGGGGGGGGGGGGTGAATTGGTATTTTAAAAATTCTTTCTCAATCAAAAACACAAAGCTAAATTCACCATAATGAAAATAAAAGTGTAGAAATTAAATGCAGAAAAATAGTAGTAAAGATCATAGAGATTTAAAGTGGTTCGATCAACTCGACCTAAGTCCACTCCCCGTAGGGGCCCTCCGAGTATTGCACTAAACTCAGTGTCTCTCATTTTGCTTCCACAGCAAGGCGGAGAAGCCTTTATAAAACCTCCTTTCCACCGACACCGGTGAGGTAGAGAATCCGACTCCTTTTTCTTCCTCCTGAAGTAGGAAGAGAACCTTGATCGATTGCTGAAGTAGACCTCCCTTGAACCCTCAAGGATAAGGGAAGATGATTAGAGAAGATGACTTGGAACCTTGCTTAGAATAAACTTTGTGAAACCCCTTACAAACTCTCCCTCACAAGTTCCTCTCTCTCTCTCCCTCTCCTCTAGGCTCTCTCAAGTCAAGATAACAACAAAAGATACTCTCATGGGGAGCTCATGAAGGTGGCAATGAGACCACTACATTATGATTATGGCTACAGCCCATAATGCTCTCCAATGACATCTAATCATTAAGATATGAATTAATATGATATAATTGATAGGTCACAAATCCCTTTGTCAGCTAAGTTGGATTCAAATTTGTCCACTTAGACAAACATCCACCATAGGTCTATAAGGCACCATCGAATGAAGCAACCCATGGCTACCAATAAGGATCCTTTTGTCAAGTTGGGTTGACTACCACCTCTGATTAAGTAGACCATGGACCACATGACCCGGGACGACATAACCATGGGATCTTGATTGGGTCCATTATACATTACCCCACCATCCTTTTTAAGTATATGATGGTAAAATTTCTAATTTTAAATATCAAACATTCAAATTTCCAAACTCATGCTGCTACTATATGCTTGATAACACATACTTTCAACGTATCTGATTGATGACTAGCCTAAATTGAAAGTTTTCTCTTGTTATCGGGATGGGTAATTAACTATAAGGGATTGCGCTTATGAAACCAGAATTCAGATCGTAGTCCTCAAGAAATGAGGGTGAAATCTTTGGGTAGTGTCTAATCGACAAACCCATATGCCTTCCCAAAATTTACCTCATAACTTAATCTGTTAAAACATCCCAGAAAAGCAATGGAGTTGTTCAATAAAATTTATTTTTGAGTTAGGATGGAATTTATTTTTTTATGTATATTTTATGCATTGCATATCATTAAGTCGTACTTACTTCCAACATTTTCTACTATGATATTGATCGAGCCTTGACTATTGCTTAGATTGATTTTTGGGTTTTTTTTAATACAATTAAAGTTCGAGGTCAACTTGGGTTTCATTTGGGATGACTTTGTTGTTGCTTCATAAAGTAACTTTTTAGTTTAAAAACTTTTAGGTCAACAAAACATAAAAATTTGCTTTAGAAAGCAAAAGAAAGTCACCTCAGACAAAATCTTAATTTTGTTTAGAATTAATTCGTTATAATCATTATGAGCACTATATTCTGATCTGGTGCTATATCTTTTTTCCTTTGTGAATCATTTACTATTTATGAGAGATAGAAAAGAAGTACACATCAAATTGTATAAGACTTAATTATATCAAAAGTTTCAAAATTTTCCTAGAAGTTCATGCATGTAAAAGTTAATAAATCTGGTTAATTGCTATATTAGTTCAGTTCTTTTTATTTATTTTTTTAGGCCAACTTATATCACATCAAAAATATTTTATGTAGCAATAGTATTACTTTATGCAAACACAAATGTATGTAATCTGTATTCTGTAGCAATAATGAATGCATTAGTACAAAAAATAAATTGAATTCATGTAATAATAAATTAAATAAAATAATTTATTTTACATATTAAGAGATACCATTTCATATATAGAGAGAATATTTGAATCAAGATAATAAATGATAATAAGAATTTTTTTTATAGAAAACAATAACTTGCATTAATAATCAAAAGAACATAAGGCAACTACAAAGATGATTCATCCTTTAACAAATTAAAGAAAGAAGGAGGAATCTTATTCAAGCATAGATCTTCCCAAATGAAACTGCTAATAAGAGCAAGGTTAGCCCACATGTCGGCTAACTTATTACTACTTCTATCTATACATTTGAAAATGACATAGTTGAATTCGT
Organism: Dendrobium nobile; assembly: GCA_022539455.1. Taxonomy (NCBI): domain Eukaryota; kingdom Viridiplantae; phylum Streptophyta; class Magnoliopsida; order Asparagales; family Orchidaceae; genus Dendrobium; species Dendrobium nobile. Next base: position 33,034,563 of record CM039727.1, read on the forward strand.
TGAAGTAGTCGAAGTCTTTCATTTCCTTGAACCCGTCCGCCATTTCATGTTGTAGAATTCTAATAATATTAGAATTATCACTTTCAACAATAACACCTTTATATTTGAACATCCAATCTCCCTCTTTCAGAGAATTGATACCTAAGATTTCTAATTGAGAAATTTCCCAATGCATACAAGATCTTCCAAAAGCCATAAAAAACCTGCCTTTACAGTCACGGAATACACCTCCTATTCCAGCTTTATAAGATGAGCCATGCAAAGCATCAACATTGATTTTCAACCAATCAGATGGAGGGGGCTGCTAAATATTAGACAGCCATATCGACTGATTAGCATCCCAACTGATCGAGTTAAAATTAAAAAACAACTTGGATGTTGAAGAGTAGCTCGCGACATTTGCAGTAATGAGAGCTGTGCTTTCTTCGACTCCTTCATGTATGAATATGTTTCCAGCCTTCCATGATAAAAATATCGCATTACAAAAATATTAAGAAGCATACCATTATGAAGTACTATGTGCTCCAACCACGTGCAGCAGCTTTCAATATTATCAAACAAAGGGATACCGAATCCCCATTTCTTTAAGAGTAAGAAAACTTCTCTCACTTTAACACATCTAATAGCAATGTGTTCCACACCTTCAACTTCAATACAACATCTAGGACAAAGATCATTAATTTGCAGCCTTCTACAAGCTAAAAACTGACAAGTAAGAATTGCATTTTTTAGTAGCCTCCACAAGAAAACTTCTACTCAAGAAATCAACTTTGCTTTCTTTATCCACTTACGAATCCTTGGCTCGTCCTGCTGCTGTTGCGTACCTTCAAATGCCAATGCTGAGATTGACTTCTCTGAGTTCTGGAATATCAACTCCAAGATGTCTTTCTAAGCATCTTGATTTATTTTAATTTGCACTATCTAAAAGCTCACATCCAAATTATTTAAGAAGTTCATCCACTTTCTAGGTTTTGTTACTGATAAATTTTTCCAGCAAAACTACTTCATCCTCTTGAGGCACCACATAAGTTGGCCATTTATTGATGCATTTATCCAAGATCCAAATATCACTATAAACATTAATTGATGAACTATTTGCAATGCACCATCTCACCATATAATTGAGGAGCTTACCTCCATCAATTATTAGTTTCCAAGTAGGTGAAAAGCCTTTCTTGTTCTCTCCAACTTCAATCTTTATGCCATATTTAGTAGCAAGTGATTTGTGTAATAATGAATTATTATCTTGTAAGTACCACCAAGCCAATCTATTTCTAAGAGCTGCAGCCTTAGCACTTGATGAAAATAGTCCACGTTCTCCCCATTTCAGTGGTTTGCACAACTCACCCCAGCTTACATAATGAACACTCAACCTTCCATTTCATTTATTCCAAAGAAAACTTTTATAAAGCTTATCGATTTCAAGAAGCACGCTTATAGGAACAAGTGAATGAGTACTATGAAAAGCTGGGTAAGATTGCAATACCGATTTGACCAAAGTGATCTTGCCATCAAGTGATATGAATTTGGTCCCTCAAACATTAAGAATCCTCAAAGCTTTTTCAATAATAAATTGAAAATGAGTGGATACTAATCTTCTTAGTGCAATCTTTATACTAAGATAATAAATTTCTTTCACTTCTTTAAATCCCATAATCCGAGGGAAGGACTTCTTACTCCTATTTACAAATCTGCCAAACAAAATGGCTAATTTGTTAACATTAATGCATTGCCCTATCCACTTACAGAAATCAGTAAGAACTCCATTGATTTCCTTTACCGCCTTCTTAGTAGCTTCATAGAATATCATCACATCATCTGTATATAGTAAATGCGATATCCTTGGGCCACCTGGGCTAATTTTGATCCCAATAGCACTTTGAGCAAAATAATTAGTAAGTAGTTGTGAACAAAGAATGAATAAAAGAGGAGATAAAGAACAACCTTGTCAGAATTGTCAGAATCCACTCCTAGCTTCTATCCAGTCCGATAAATTCCCATTAATAATCAATGAAAATCTTAGGTCTTCCACACACTCCAAAATAAGTTTTAAGAATTTTGAAGGAAAGCAAAAATAATCCAAAAATTTCCTAAGAGTTAACCAACTCATTGAATCATATGCTTGCTCCATATCAATTTTAAACGAAACGAGGCCTTTAAATGATTTAGAATACTTAAATTTGTGGAATATTTCCTAAGCAACCAGCACATGATCTAAAAGAGATCTTCCCTTGATAAATGCCACCTGCTCCACCGAGACTAGTTTAGGGATAACCGTTATCAACCTGTTTAAGATCACCTTAGCCGCCACCTTGTAGACCGCATTACACAAGCTAATCTATCTATAATTAGAAGGAACCAACGGGTTGCTCACTTTAGGAATGAGAACTATTAATGTGTCTTTCCAACCTTTGTCCAACTCACCATGACACAAAAAATGCTTTATAGCATTTAAAAAATCAGATTTGATGATGTTCCAATATCCCTTGATAAACGAATATGAAATCCCATCATGACCTGGTGCAATATTGCCTTTAGTATACTCAATAACCTGTTCTATTTCATCCACTAAGAAGTCATTGTCAAGCATATTTCTGTCATCATCCACCAAGGTATTCTGCGGCTGAGGCCACATGTATGAGATACAGTCCCTATGTTTCAATTTTTGATTGAAGAACCAAAGTAACACTTCCTCTATTTGCATATGCTCTTCTAATAAATTGCCATTTTCATCTTTAATTTTAAGAATATTATTTGAATTCCTTCTAGCACTAGCATAAGAATGGAAGAAATTGGTATTGATATCACCATCAACTAACCTTTTTTTACTTTTGCTCTCTACTTCCACCAATCATTCAGTCGAGCCATTGTAGAGTTTAATTCATTAACATTGTTTTTCAGTACCCATCATTCTTCTTCCATCAGAAGTCCAGAATTTGACTCCTTAGATTGAAGTTCCATAATATCATCCAACAAGCAATCTTTTAAGAGAATCATATCTTTATGTTTTGCCTTACTCCAATAAAACAGAGCTTTCAGAGTTATTCTGAATTTGGTATTCAAAATATGAGCATAGCTACCTTGATACACCTTGTTCCATTCCTTTTTCACCAAAGATAAGGATGCCGAATTTGAGGCCAAAACATCCTCAAATCTTATTATTCTCTTAGCTGCAGGTTTAAAATCCATAAAGTTAAGTAAAATTGGACTATGGTCTGAAGATATTCTACCTAAATGTCTAACAACCAAATGATGAGATGAATTTAAAGCCGTTGAGTTAAGAAAGCACCTGTCCAATCTCTCCAGAATGCGGGCTCCTCCAATTTTGTTGATTAATGGAATAACCTTTAGAGAGAGAAGTTAGAGAGAGAAGGTCTGAGGAAATCGTCAAACTTTGCAGTTGGTTTTTCAAATTTTTATTTGCACGGTATTCACGCTACCAATGGTGATGGAAGTTCATTAGCCACCTATGGCCGGTGGACCTCTTGATGATTGTTGCTCTTCTTCAAGAGCTACGATTACACCTGCACGATCATATTCTTCTTCTCCCCTGACTTTTGGAGATGAGAAGCCCCTGTTTGTTCAAATGTCAAAACCAAATATGAAATCTGGAATACCATTAGTCATTAACGAAGGTGGTTGTTTTCCGAAGAAAAAGCTAGAGATTTATGGTAAAGGAAAGAATGTAATGGTGGAAGAGATTGTTAATGATACTTTCAAAGCTGGATTAAATACAATTACAAAGGTTGATTTGAATGCATTTCCTTCCTCCATGCCACTAGTAAGAAAATAAATTCTGACAAAGTTATTCCGGATAATATGCAATTAGATCGGGATAGGCTAATTGAACCCAATTCAAAGAAGGAGCTAGTGACAGGGACTATAATGAATGCTGATGAAGTTTGCAATGTCTCAGATTTGAAGAAGGAAGGGATAATTTCCGATCTAACGAATGCTCGGAATCACGAATTTGTTGACTTGGGAGATTGTGTGGAAGTTTCTTCAGTTCTAGTTCATTATGTAGATTTTCCACAATAAAATGCATGGAGAAAAAGATATAATATCAAAGGTTCTGATTTGTATAAAATACAAATCAGAAACTTTGATATTTTCTCTTTTTCACCATGCATTCTGTTGCGAAAAATCTACAGAACGAACTAGAACTTTGAGATTGACATATCGATTGGTAAAAAATATCACGAGGAGAGAGAATCTCTAAGGAAAAGAGGCGATTCTAGGGTTTGGAGGTTTGCGTAGGCAAACGATGCCCTAATTTTTTAGATCGCTTCTTTTTTCTTTGTGTTTTCTATGGATCTTGTGAAAAATTTTCCACCGTTACCTTCAAGTAAATCTATGATACCTCATACGGGGTTTCGCCAAACAGTAAGAAAGCCTGGAATGGTTTGTTGTTATCTAGTCATTCTTCTTCTAAACCTTGTTCTGTTTTTTTTTTTTTTTTTTTTTTTTTTTTTTTTTGTTAAATCTTTAGATAATCTTGCACATTTTTCTGAAGATGTTGTTTTTACAGAATCAAAAAAATGGGGATTAACTTTAGTGGGTTATTCTTTGGGTAAACGATCATATTTTGAAGCTTTATGTGTTGTAATGCTTAAAATATGGAAGTTGAAAGGTAACCTTACTCTTCTTGCTTTAAGTGAGGGGTTTTTCCTTCTTAAGTTTTCTTGTTCTGAAGATTTTGATATGGTGTCTTCTGGAGGATCATGGTTCTTTTTTGGGAAACCTTTGATTTTACAGTTATGGTCGCCTTTATTTCATCTAAAGCGTTAGGAGTTCTCCTCCATTCCGATTTGGATTAAAATCATATATTTTCCTTTAGTTTACTGGACGCCTGAGGGTATTTCTAAGGTTGCTAGTCTTGTGGGTATTCTGGTATCTATTGATGTTTTAATGGTAGAATAAAGAAGACTTACTTATGCTATAGTTTGTGTGCTTATTAATAAAGATTCGACCCTTCCTGATGAAGTGAATATTTCTATTACTGGTCACATTAGTTCTTTAAATATTTTGTATGATTGGAATCCATCTCCGTGCTCTAGATGTGGTTCTTTTGTTCATTCTTTTTCTCTTTGCCCATCTAAATCAAAAGATTCTATTGAAGAGAATTCTATACAAGAAAAAGTAAAACATAAGGTTGGTTTGGAAAGAGGACAAAGTAAAACTAGGTGGGTAAAATCTACTCGCTCTAGACCTACATCACAAACTCAGAATGTTATGGAGCAAAATGATCATACTTCTGAATAGAATAACGCTAATTTGAAGGATGGTTTAGAGGATTTACTAATTGCTAATTATGAAGTTTCTTTTAAAATTCATGATTAATCGAGGGAAGAAAATTTAATTTATGATAAGATAGATAAGATTTCTCTTCCGGAGAATTTCATTTAGAATAAATTAGATATTAATGCTGCTGGTTTGAAAGAGGTTTTACCTAACCTTAATTCTCCTTCAAAAGTTTTTTTTTAGAATTATTAGAACATTCTATTTCTGTGATGGATAATAATTTTCCTCTTGCTAGCTATGCTTCCAAAGACACTATCATTGCTAATAAGTTTCAGGTATTGGATGGATTGAAGGATAATCTTGCTGATGTTGGAAACGATAATGATGAAACTACTTTGGTTACTTCTAATAAAAAGTTTATGGACATACCAGTTGGATCTGTAAAAGATCAAACTGTTTCTAAAGTTTCTCTAGGCTCGGGTAAAGTAATAAGATCAAGATTGGACAAAAAAGCAACCACCTCTTTTAATAAATAATTATGTTTATGCCTAATATTGCTTCTTGGAATGTTATAGGTTTTCATAATCTGGACAGGGTTATTGTGTGAAAAAATATGATCTTTAAATTTAATATTGAGATTTTTTGTATTCTTGAAGCTAAGGTGAAATTGGATCAAGCTCTGGATCCTTAGTTTTCGGCTAAGCATAAATTGTTCAATGTTGAAGGTGATTGTCACAATTTTAATAACTATTTGTCATGTAGAATTTGGATCAAATGGGATGCTTCTTGCATCAATTTTAATTGCATTGTTTCTTCTAATCAATTTATTCATGGCTCTATTATAGTTAATTCTTCTTGTAAGGTTTTTATTACTGTGATTTATGTGGTTGATACTGTTGTTGATCGTATTTCTCTTTGGTATGATCTTTTAAATATTGCAAATAATATTTCTTCTCCTTGGGTTATTCTAGGAGATTTTATTTGTTTTAAATTTGCTAATGATAAATCGGGTGGTTACTTAGCTAATAATGCTAAGGTAGAGGATTTCAACAATTTTATTTTTAATGCTTGTATTAAAGATCTTTCTTCGGCTGGTCATTTTTTCACTTAGTTTAATCAACAAATAGATTCTCTTATTCATATTAAATTAGACCGTTTTTTAATTAATGACAATTGGTTAAATTCTTTTCTAGATTCTTTCGATCTTGTCGAAAACTCTTTGTGTTTTGATCATTCTCCTCTTATTGTGTGTAATTATCATATTTGACCTATTAATAAAAGATTTCTTTTTAAGAACTATTGGTGTAAAAAACATGAATTTTGGGATATTCTTATTGAAGCTTTGGTAGTTTCTCCTATTGGTAATCTGGTAAATGCTTTTTATGGGAAATTGCGACTTCTTAAGAATATGATAAAGAATCAAGTTTGGGTTTCTTCTCAAGATCTCAGGTCAAAAATTGACCTTCTTCAAAAGAAGCAGGAAGATTATATTTCTAAAATCCAGTCTAATCCTTTAGACTTGGATCTAAATTTGGCTCTAAAAAATGTCAATAGTTTACTTAGTTCTAATATGTCTTTATGGTCCTCTTAGATTCAACAAAGAGCAAAAGTTGTTTGGTTATATAAAGGGAAAGATGATTTGGGTTTTCTATATTCTAAAATTTTGCATAGATATAATTTGAATAACATTAAGGCTATTTATTCTTCTAATGGGGTAATTTTTAATCATAATGAGATGTTGAGGCTTTTGTTAATCATTTTAAGGATATGTTCAATACTTCTAAGCAATTTTTTTCTTCTTCGTTTTCTATTCCTATTGGTAATTAAATTTCGGATGGTTATATTGCCTCTTTAATTGCTCTAGTTACAGTTGATGAGATTAAGAAAGTTGTTTTTTCTGGATCGTCTTCTTCTACACTTGGTCCAGATGACTTTACCTTTGATTTTTTTTAAGAAGAGTTGGGATATTGTGGGGTCTAGTTTTTGTAATGCAGTTTTATATTTTTTTAAGACTTCTTATTTATCTAAAGTTGCTAAAGCAACACCTATTATGTTGATCCCAAATAATAGTAATGCATCTCAAATTTCTGATTTTTGGCCTATTTCTCTTTGTAATGTGTTTTATAAAACCATTGCTAAAATTCTTGCTTTATGGATGAAGGATGTTATGCCCATGATTATTCATTATAGTCAATCTGGTTTAATAAAGAAAATGATATCTACTGACAATGTTATTCTGGCTTCTGAATTATTGAGAGAATTTAACTGTTAGAAAAAAGAGAAATTCTTTTGTTCCAAGTTGGATATTCCTAAAGCTTTTGATTCTATTTCTAGGGATTTCTTTTTTAATAGGATGGCTCAAAAAGGTTTTTCTCCTATTTTTATTTCTTGGGTTAAAGAGTACATTGAAGATAATCATTTCTCCATTATCCTTTGTCACGACCCAACCCGACCGGGATGGATCCCGCTCACATCGGGCCGCGACATAACTGTTGAAAATCCAGGATCTGGCTTTGAAATTTGCTTCAGAACTTTCTTCCAAATCTTATACAAACAAAACACACACACACAGAGCTACTATAAACATCCAAAAGAATGCATCCACTATTTTCTTCTTTCTTCCACCAAAATAATCATATACAGGTACAGTACATGGCTTATAGAAAGAAACAACAGAACAGAACAGATAAGCCATGACTGCATAAAAATCAAAAGTACAAAAATACCTAATCTCAGATCAGACACAGAACTTCTAGTCCAAGACTTCCTTCCCATTCCCAGAACCTGAAAACCATGCAGAAAATAAGGATGAGCTAACAACTCAGCAAGACATCACTCACCAATCAAAATCATCAGAAATTCACATCAGAATCCCATCAAAAAATAGTCGTACGAAAATCGTAGAACAGACAGAACAGATACTTGATCAATCAGAAATTAGCTTACGGATACAGAAAATTGAAGTCATTTCAAATCAGAGTTCAAAACAAATATTATAAATCATTCAAATCACAGAGCAGAAAGAATCGTACAGAAATCAGAAATCATATATCGGATAATTCATAAAATAGACCAGATAAATCACATAATAAAGTATCAGATATCAAACATCAGATTCCCTGACCCTGATAGAATCTCAACGGATTCTTGTTGCAAATCTATTTTTTCATGGCTTATGTTTTGATGATTGACAAACACTACTTCTCTTGGACTACTTGTTGCTTCTAACTTTTCAGGAATCGAAGACCGGACGATCATGAAGAAGCCAAGTTCAGAATTGCGTAGGTTTAGGGTTGAGTCAGTCTGTACTTTTGTTTTTCTCTTTTTGAGTCTACTTGTAATGGTCAAAGAGACTGATGCTAAGTAACCCTACACACACACACTTGAGAGACTTAGATTTTTTATTTTTGCCCACATCGGCCCGGCCGATATTTATATCGTCTGGGACGATCAGCTTAAAACAGAAAGTCTAATTAAGGATTCTTAATTAAGGCAGCCGACATTAACATATCGGCCTGGACGATACGTGTATCGGCCAGGACGATAAGCTCAAAACAGAAAGAAGCAGCCGCCTTAGACAGTTAAGGTATACTGTATTTTTAAATTATCGGCCAGGCCGATCCCCGTATCGGCCTGGACGAAATTACCAAATTATGCCTTAATTGATCAGGAAATCAAGGGAGTAATTAAGGATGATTGATACGATCAAATTGTCCTGGATGATCGCAGGATCGGCCAGGACGATACATTCAAAATCCTTGAGTTGCTTCAGGATGATAAATATCGGCCAGGTCATAAACAGGGCGATGCACAGGACGATTTGAGTCTGATTTGAACTAATCATCCAGGACGATTGTATGATCGGTCTGGACGATCAAGTCAAATTTCAATCGTCCAGGACTGTTCCCAGGGTGATGCTCTGGCCGATCTTCTTTGATTTGTACTGATCGGCTAGGCCGATGTCCAGATCGGCCGGGACGATAAAGTCGGCTACTTGTAATTAAAGAGCTCCTTGAGAGCTCTTCTATTTAAGAGCTCTTGTTCAAACAATTTAGAAGGACTTTGGCTGCTGCCTTGACCTGAGAAGACCTTGAGGAGAGAAAGAGAGAGAGGGAGAGAGAGAGGATCTTGTGAGGGGGAGCTTGTGAGGGGGATTCACAAGGGTTGCTTCAAGGATCGCTCTGCTTGTCTTTTGTCTGGAGTTTCTCGTCCGTGGAAGGGTCGGTAGAGGTAAGGAGTTTGCTTTTGGTTGTGGTTCTCTGCCAGCTTCAGGAGGAAGCAAAAGGAGGTAGGTTCTCTGCCTTACCGAGGTGGCAAAAAGGAGGTTCTTGTAAGGGCTTCTCCGCCTAGCCGTGGGGGCTAAAGGAGAGTCACGTTTTGTAGTGCAATACTTGGAGGGTGCCTCCAAGGAGTGGACGTAGGTCGAGTCGACCGAACCACTATAAATCTTGTGTTCTTATTTTTGCTTCCGCACTTTTTTTTCCACATTAATTTCTTGTGGTGTGATTTGGTTTGTGTTTTTATTTCTTTGTCTTAAAAGTTTTTTAAATACCAATTCACCCCCCCCCCCCCTCCTCGTTAGCTTGGGACTAAGTTCATAGGGCTTAACATCCCGAACGAACTTTCAATTCAGGCCCCTTAAGCCTCCCTTCCCTAACACAGACGGAATCTCGACAAATTTTTGCCCCTTATGTCTCCCATTGTGCTTATAGTACCAGAACAGAACATATATTCAGAATTTTCGGAATAGAACTTATTTTCATATTTCAGAGCTCATTTCAGATTTCCCGGACCCAGACAATGGAATCACATAGGATTCTGACCCCTTATAACTCCCTTCTGATAGCATACAAATAATCAATTCATTTAATGTATCAATTTAGGCAAAATCAAAATTCGTACGAAAAATCAGCGACATAACGACAGTATACGAAATTTACACAGAAATAACAGATTCAAAAATTTACCAAATTATCACAGAAAATCCACAACAACATTATAAAACTTTTATTGTACTGAAGTAACATTTTTTAACATCCTGATAATTCATAATTCAATTAAAAAGTCGCAAAATCCAAAATATTCGGTAAAAATCTTACAGAAAATACTCAAAATGTGCACAATTATCATCTCAGAAATATACCAAAAGTTTCGCGGTAAAATCTTTAGCAGTGCGTATTAAAATTAATTATTCGCTAACGGAAACAAAATTCAGAACAGAAAATGCATCAAAAATCTCATTTCTGAAAATTGAGAAAGGAAGAATGTGCCTTACTTTGAGTCAATCAACTTTTCCAACTACAGCGACGGACGAAACGAGTCGAAGTCGCCCAAAAATCCACTTTTCTTCTTTTCCCTTCATTTTTCTCTCCTGTGCTTTCTCTCTCTTCAAAAATGACACTATTCAGATATTTATTAAGCAGGATCATCCCGGACGATGTCCCGATTCGTCCCGGGATGATCTTCTCTGGACACATATCGTACAGACGAAAATAAATTCTAACTTCTTCGTCCATGGACGAAACTCTCTATCTGGTTTGTCCCGACGGTTTGTCTCGACCCTTCCAGGTTTGTATAGACGAACATGCATATTTTCTCTATTTGCACTGGCAGTTCGTACGTACTAACCATACAGATTTTCAACATTTCTTCAGTTCATACAGACGGTTCGTCCCGTACTAACAGCACACAAAAAAATTCCAAACATAAATTGAAAATTTAAGGGTTTTACAATCTACCCATCTTAAAAAAAATGTCGTCCTCAAAATTCCCAAAGTAAACTGAGTCAAAACAAATACGGATACAACTGTCTCATGTCTAATTCCTTCTCCCAAGTCGCTTCCCTTGCTATTCTGTGTTTCCACTGTACTTTAACCATCGGAATCTATTTACTTCTTAACTTACGCACATCATTGGCCAAAATTTTCTCAGGTTCTTCTTTGTACTGCAGATTCTCCTGAATCTCAACCTCATCAGTAGACACTTTCTTCTCAAAATCAGATATCCACTTTCTCAAAGAGGATATATGAAAAACATTATGCACATCAGACAGCTGATCGGATAACAACAATCTATAAGCAAACTTACCAATCCTTTCAAGGATTTCAAAAGGTCTGACATACCTTGGACTGAGCTTACTCATTCTACCAAATCTGCTCACACCTTTCATCGGACTGACTTTGACATATACAAAGTCACCAACCTGAAATTCCACAAATCTGTGCTTCTGATTGTAATACTTTTGTTGTCTATCTTGTTCATCTTTCAATCTTTCTTTAATTAGATTAATCTTCATATGTTATTATATGCAAATTCGATCAGTGGGATATGATCTTCCCAACTGCCTCTAAAATCCAAAACACATAACCTCAGAAGATCTTCCAGTACCTGAATAGTCCTCTCAGACTATCCGTCAGTCTGCGGATCAAAATCCGTACTGAAATGCAACTTCGTACCCAATCTTTGCTAAATACCCTTCCAAGGTCTGGAAGTAAACCGTCCATCTCGATCACATACAATCACTTTAGGCACACCATGCAATCTAACAATTTCCTTCACATATACCTGTGCCAACTTATCCACCGGATTCATCTGCCTGATCGGAAGAAAGTGTGCAGACTTCGTCAATCGATCCATAATCACCCAGATGGCATCATGCTCTTGCCTAGATCGAGGGAAACCCATAGCAAAGTACATCATTACCTCCTCCCACTTCCACTCAGGGATTGGCAATGACTGCAAAAGACCTCCTGGTCGCTAATGCTCTGCCTTCACTAACTGACAGGCTTTGCATTTCGCAACAAAATCTGCTACATCCTTTTTCATTCCAAGCCACCAGAACAAACTCTTCATATCTCCGTACATCTTACCACTTCACGGATGTATCTTATAGCCTGAATGGTGAGATTCGTACAGAATCTCTTTCCTCAAATCTCTAAACACAGAAATCCACAGTCTATTCTTACAGAAAATAACACCAGAATCAGAAACTCATAGTTCAGGTTTCTTATCAGATTCAATCGGAGTAATTAACTTCAAATTGTCGGAGTCTGACTTCTGAGCTTCCTGAATTCTTTCTTCTAGAGAAGACTGAATGTTCATCTGAGTCAAAACACCAGAATCCGGACCAGTAAAGAAAATCACCTCCAACTGTAATCTTTCCATATCTTGTATCAGATAGTCATCAGAAGTGAGCTGAATATCTGATAATCTAAAAGACTTCATGCTCAAAGCATCTACAACCACATTAGCCTTCCCAGTCTGATACTGAATCGTCAGGTCGTAGTCCTTGATCAACTCAAGCCTCCTTCTTTGCCTCAAATTTAGATCCTTCTAAGTGAATATGTACTTCAAGCTCTTATGATCCGTAAAGACTCACATCTAACATCATACAAGTAATGACGATAAATCTTCAAAGCAAAAATAACTACAGCTAATTTCAAATCATGGGTCGGGTAATTCTTTTCATGTGATTTCAACTGTCTCGAAGCATATGCTATTACCCTACCATGCTGCATCAGAACACAGCCCAAACCTTTCAGTGAAGCATCACTGAACACCTAAAATCCTTTCGTACTTGACGGAAGTGCTAACATAGGAGCAGATGTCAAACAATCCTTTAACCTCTGAAAACTGGCTTCACATTCTGGTGCCCAAACAAAAGCTACTGACTTCTGAGTCAGTCTCATCAGAGGTGTAGAAATCTGAGAAAATCCCTTCATAAATTTCCTATAATATCCAACCATGCCTAAGAAACTAAAAACCTCAAATACCGTAGTAGGCCTTGGCTAATCAGCAACAGCTTGAATCTTCTGGGGATCAACAGAAATACCTTCACCGCTCACCACATGCCCAAGAAAAGAAATACTCTTCAGCCAGAATTCACACTTGGAAAATATAGATACAACTGATGTTGTCTCAAAGTCTTTAACACAATGCTCAAGTGTCTAGCATGATCTTCCTCAGAAGCAGAATACACCAGAATATCATCGATGAAGACGATCAAAAACTGATCCAGATACTCCTTGAACACTCTGTTCATCAGATCCATGAAAACAGCGGGTGCATTGGTTACCCCAAAAGGCATAACCAAAAACTCGTAGTGCTCGTACCGAGTACTGAAAGCTGTCTTCAACACATCAGCTTTCTTCACCTTCACCTGATAGTATCCAGATCTCAAATCAATATTTAAAAATACAGAAGAACCAGAAAGCTAATCAAACAAGTCATCAATCCATGGTTATGGATACTTGTTCTTGATCATGACTTTATTCAAATCTTTGTAATCAACACATATACGGAGTGTCCCATCCTTCTTCTTCACAAACAATACAGGTGCTCCCCAAGGAGAAACACTAGGACGAACAAATCCTCCTTCCACTAACTCTTGGAGCTGAACTTTCAACTCAGAAAGTTCTTTTGATGCCATCCTGTACGGAGCTTTTGATATTGGAGCTGTACCCAAAAAACATTAATAGAGAACTCAACATCTCGATCCGGAGGTAAACCAACCAACTCCTCATAAAATACATCAGAAAACTCCCGTATAACTGATATATCAGAAATAAAACCCACATCTATGTTCATATCCCGTACAGAAGCCAAAAACACCATACAACCCTTCTTCCACATTCTTCTAACTTCTAACACATAAATCAGACATGATAGAATACATCATATTCCTTGAAATACATATCTCTCACCATCCATAAGCAAGCTCACTTGCTTCTTCAAACAGTCAATCTGAGCCTCATACAGACTCAGCCAATCCATATCCAAAATCACGTCGTAAGAAGAAATCGGCAATAAAATCAAACTTGACTTCCATTTCTTGCCTAAAATATCAAGCTCACAGAAAAAAAACTTCCGAGCGATCAAATTACTTCCAGCCAGCAAAATAATGGAAAGAGAAACTGGTAGCAAAACAGAATCCATATGCAGAGCATCAAAATAGCGCTCAGAAAGAAATGAGTTACTGGCTCCAGAATCAAACAGAACACGATAGGGATGTTCAAAATATAAATTATACCTGTCACCACATCTGGAGCATCTCGAGCCTCCTGCTGACTCAAACTATACACATGTGGCTGAACTGGAGCTGGAGCTACTGAACCACTAGACTCCCGCTGACTACCAGTAGGTGGTCTCCGTGCCACATAACTCGACCCACCACCTCTACCAGAGGATCCTTCAGTCACAGTACGTGGAGAAATAGTCCTCGGTCTTCCTGCTGAACCAACAGGTCTACTATCAGATCGAAACTCAGATCGTCTATCAAATCCAGCTTGTGGATACTCTGCAATCTGATGTCCTGGCTGACCACATCTGAATCACAAACTAGTCATCCTGTAACACTGGCCAAAATGTCATCGTCCACAACTTTGGCACACAGGTGCCCCACTAGTAGATCCAGAACTGGTCGTCCTGGTAGCGACAGTACCAGAAACTATAGTGGATCCTGACTGTCCACTCCTCCTAGAGTCTCCATAAACAAATCTCCTCTTTCCAGAGGAACCACTACTAGAAGCATCACCCCCGAACCTCTTCCTACTCGCAGTCCACCGCTGCTAAGTAGCTATCAAATCATTCTCTATCAGACGAGCTCTCTCCATAAGCTCAGAGAAATCAGAAATAGGAAACGGCACCAAGGGCTGCCTCAGACTATCTCGTAGTCCCCTCAGAAATCTGTAGCACTTCTCAGCAGAAGTACTTACCAATTGCAGAGCATATCGAGCTAAAGCAGTAAACTCTGCCTCGTACTGCATCACAGTCCTGCTTCCCTGAACTAGCCTAAAAAAAGTCTCCTGCATCTGATGTCTTACAGAAGGAGGTACAAACCATGATCGAAATACTTCTGAAAACTCTTCCCAAAAAATCAGAGAGTTTAGCTTTCCTTGGAACTTTTTCTCCTGCTGGCCCATCCACCAACGCTCAGCCTCCCCAGTTAATAGAAAAACTGCCAACGACACCTTCCTGTCTGACGGACACTGCATACCATCAAAAGTCTTCTCTAACCTTCTCAACCACTCTTCAGCTGCTCTGGGCTCAACAGTGCTCTCAAACCTCGGATGTTTCAATCTCAGAAACATCTGCAGATGTCTATCCACATCCTCAGATTGAATAGTAGAGGCTCTACTCTGAGTCTCGCTCATCATCTAAGCAACCAATGTAGCAAACTGGGAAAGTGTATCAGAACCAACCACTAGGGCAGTACTACTCACCGGAGCTGCCTGACTAGCACTCTGCCCATCTGTCATATCTGGGTCTGGCAGATCCATAATCACATAAAAAACTAGGCACAAAATAATAGAATAAAAATCCAGACAAACAAGAACTACCCCGACAGACTCACACAGATCACTTTCTACAGCTCTGTCTTACAATCCAAATTCCAAAACCATTACTCTGATACCACTAAAGTTTGTCACGACCCAACCTGACCGGGACGGATCCCGCTTGCATCGGGCCGCGACATAACCGTTGAAAATCCAGAATCTTTCTTTGGAATTTGCTTCAGAACTTTCTCCCAAATCTTATACAAACAAAACACACACAAAGAGCTACTATAAACATCCAAAAGAATGCATCCACTATTTTCTTCTTTTTTCCACCAAAATAATCATATACAGGTACAGTACATGGCTTACAGAAAGAAAGAACAGAACAGAACAGAAGACATGATTGCACAAAAATCAAAAGTACAAAAATACCTAATCTCAGATCAGACACAGAACTTCTAGTCCAAGACTTCCTTCCCTTTTCCAGAACCTGAAAACCACGTAGAAAATAAGGATGAGCTAACAACTCAGCAAGACATCACTCACCAATCAAAATCATCAGAAATTCACATCAGAATCCCATCAAAAAATAGCCGTACGAAAATCATAGAACAGACAGAACAGATACTTGATCAATCAGAAATTAGCTTACGGATATAGAAAACTGAAGTCATTTCAAATCAGAGTTCAGAACAGATATTATAAAGCTTTCAAATCATAGAGTAGAAAGAATCGTATATAAATTAAAAATCATATATCGGATAATTCATAAAACAGACCAGATAAATCACAGAGTAGAGTATCTGATATCAAACATCAGATTCCCTGACCCTGATATAATCTCAACGGATTCTGGCCCCTTATGCCTCCCTTCCCTGACACAGACAGAATCTTGACGGATTCTGACCCCTTATGTCTCCCGTTGTGCTTATAGCACCAAAATAGAACTGATATTCAGAATTTCTGGAAAAGAACTTATTTTCAGATTTCAGAGCTCATTTCATATTTCACGGACCCAGATAACAGAATCACATAGGATTTCGGCCCCTTAACTCCCTTCTGATAACATATAAGTAATAAATTCATTCAATGTATCAATTCAGGCAAAATCAAAATTCGTACGAAGAATCAGTGGCATAACGACAGTATACGGAATTTACACAGAAATCACAGATTCAGAAATTTACCAAATTATCACAGAATATCGACAACAACATTATAAAACTTTCATTATGCTGAAGTAACATTTTTCAACATCCTGATAATTCGCAATTCAATTAAAACGCCGCAGAATCCAAAATATCCAGTAAAAATCTTCTAGAAAATACTCAAAACGTACACAATTATCATCTCAGAAACATACCAAAAGTTACGTGGTAAAATCTTTAGCAGTGCGAAATAAAATCATTTATTCGCTAACGGAAACAAAATTCGGAACAGAAAATGCGTCAAAAATCTCATTTCTAAAAATCGAGAAAGGCGGAATGTGCCTTACTTCGATTCGATCAACTTTTCCAACTACGGCGACGGACGAAAATGAGTCGAAGTCGCCCAAAAATCCACTTTTCATCTTTTTCCTTCATTTTTCTCTCTCCTGGGCTTTCTCTCTCTTAAAAAATGACACTATTCAGATATTTATTAAGCAGGATCGTCCCGGATGATATCCCGATTCGTCCCGGGACAATCTTCTCTGGACACAGATCGTACAGACGAAAATAAAATCCAATTTCTTCGTCCCTGGATGAAACTCTCTGTCTGGTTCGTCTCGACGGTTCGTCCCGACCCTTCCATGTTTGTACAGACGAACATGCATATTTTCTCTATTCGTACTGGTAGTTCGTACGTACTAACCATACAGATTTTCAACATTTCTTCAGTTCGTACAGACGGTTCGTCCCGTACTAACAGCACAATTTTTTTTTTTCCAAACATGAATTGAAAATTTAAGGGTTTCACATCCTTAATGGTGCTCTTAATGGTTTCTTTGGTTCTTCCTCTGGTATTCGTCAAGGATGCCCTCTTTCCCCTTATCTATTTTGTATTGTTATGGATGTGTTTTTGAATCTACTTGAGGACCAGTCTAATATGGTTAATTTCAAAGGTATTATGGCTGGTGAGAATTCCATATCTCATTTATTATATGCAGATGATGTTTTAGTTTTTGGTAAAGCTTCTAGTAGGAATGCTTGTAAGTTAAATGAGATTATGGATTATTTCTATAAAGTTTCTGGGCCTATGATCAATCAAGGTAAAAGTTCCATTATTTTTTCTAATAATTGTGGTTTGGCTAAAGATATTAGTCATATTCTTGGAATTCATATTTCCCAAAATTATTTGAAATATTCAGGTCTTTCTATTTATTATAAAAGGCTTTTAATTTCTGATTTTGAACTTTTGATGAATAAAATTATGGATATGCTTGCCAGTTGGAAAGCTAGAATTTTATCTTTTGCTAGTAGAGTACAATATATTAATTTTACTATTTCCAATATTATGTCATATTGGATTAGAGGGCTTTCTTTACCTAAAGCATGTTTCAAATTTTTTAGAAAGCTTGTTCTAACTTTCTTTTTTATGGTGAGATTAATGTTAGAAGGATTCATATGATTGCTTGGAAGGATGTTTGCAAGCCTAAGAAAGTGGGTGGACTTGGTATTTCTAATTTGGCTACTTTAAGGTTAGCTTTTAACTGTTCTCTTATTTGAAGAATTGTTAATGATCTAAGCTTGCTTGGGTTTGGGTTAAATTTAAGTATATTTCTTGTTGGAAGACTTGCTCTCATAAAGATTCTAAGTTTTGGAAAGATCTGTGTGGTATTGCTAGAGATATTAAAGATAACATCTCCTTTAATTTGAAATAATCTAGTAAATTATCTCTTTTTTGGGATCCTTGGATTAAAGGAAAGGCTTTGTAGGATATTCTTTCTTATCATGAGGCTACTATTTTACACAATAAAAGGTGGGTAATTGGATTAATAATGACAATTGGGTTATTCCCAGTTATATTCCGGATAATATTACTCAGAAAATTCTAAAAATTTCGATTCTTAATAAGTCCTCTTCTGTGATCTCTTGGGACAAGGTTAAGTTGCCTATTTTTAAGAATTTTTATTCTTTTTTCTTTATTAATATTAATAAGGTTGATTGGTTTAATTATGTTTGACACAAAAACTATGCTTTAAGATTCTCTTATTTAGCTTGGATAGCTATGTTGAATGGATTAAAAATAGCAGATATTATGATTAAGAGGAATATTATTGTGCCTAATATCTGTATTCTTTATAATAGTGGGACTGAAAGTCATAGACATTTATTTTTTGAATGTGACTTTTCCTTTCAGATTATTTATAAGTTTGTGCATAATATTAATTTCTTTATACTTAGACCTAATTTAATTCAAACTTTTGATTTTATTTGGAATTCGAAGTTAAATACATATGTGAAAAGTCTTTACTTTTTATATACTTGCTGTACTCTTTATTTTATTTGGAAAGAGAGAAATTGTAGAAAAATGGAGAATAAATTTAGCTCGCAGGATGCCATTTATAATAGTATCAGGTTTGCGGTTCAAGCTAGTTGGGTCTCTTTGCCCAAATTTCATCACATAATTAACTAGATGTGGTGGTTTGTGTGGTTGCTGGACTATAATGTTTTTGCATTTTTTTATTTTTTTCTTTTGGATGGCTAGATTAGCATCCAGTTTTGGTTGGAAGGTTAATCTAGCAACCATTGAGTTGGGCGAATTGTATAAAAATATGATTATTTTCCCTTTTGTTGAGTCCGGGGTCTTATGGCCCCTTATTTTGGGATTATTCCTTCCTTTGCTTCAAGTTGGGAGGTTATTGATTGCTGGAGACTCTTTATTTCTGCTTATTCGATTGGATATTTTTGATTCAAAAATAGTGGTTATTTGGCCTGTTTTGACTGGAGTGGTAGTTCTCTAGATTTGTAAATATGGAGGATCTTCTGAAACTCTTCTTCTGTGAAATTTTGGGTTTGTATGGATGAAGCCTAGAAGGTTTTTTATTTTCTTGACTCCTCTGATGCTTTGATTTTATTTTTATGTGCAGGAAGGTTGGATTGGCTTGGGATGGAATATTGACTTATTTGCAGTTCAAAGTTGTTTGATTAGTTCTTTTGGAGAGCCTCATTGAGAGCTTTGCTGGACTTCTTGTTTTTGGAGTTGTTAATCTATTTTAGTTAGGTGGACTTCCTGGGGCGAGGCGTTCACAGAATCAGTATATCCGAACCGAAGACGCACTTCTCAGATCAGTGACGGCCTCTCCAGCGGAGCTGGGCGCGCTGAGCGGACCTCTCGATACCGCTCCGTGGGGTTCACTTCGTCACTAGTGGCCGGTTTCCCATCGCGGAAGGTAGTCTGCCCTCCATATTGAGCTAAGGTCTGCCCTTTCTATTAGCTATGAATATTGTCATAATGACAACGGCTATACTTTCCATAAACAAACACTACAGACATAAGAAAGAAGACTAAAATAACAGAATGTCTTCTGTCAATTTCTATTTCTAGAATATCTATCATAACCAGCTGCTTTCTGTAAGGTTCTTCTTACCCAGTCCATACATAGTTACAACTTGTATCGGCTGGCTGCGGGAACCATCACACAACCAGAGACCTAGAAAGAGGAGACAATACAAATGTCTTCACAAAAGTAGAGTCTCGAGCTATGGACAGGCATAATCTCTACTCCGAATACAGGAGCTCGGAGTCTCCTTAGGATTTAGCTTGAGGACTTACTATCATAGTACGGCCAGACTTGGTTTGAATCGTAGTTCATATTCAAGTTGGTAAAGTCAAACGGTTGTTCTCCTTTCCCCTCTCCTAGCTCCATCGGGTTACTCTTTCGCCCTAAGCTAACGTTTTGCTCCTACTCCTATTTCACTAAGGGAAGGCCATACCCCCGGCCCTATCCTTAGCTGTCTATGGCTATTGCCCAAAGGATTGGGGCTACAGTTAGGACTAGCCTAGATCCAGTACCACAGGACAAATTCATTCTCTACCCTGGGCAAGTTGTACAGCTACTCGGGCATATTCATTAGGAGGCCAGCAACACTCCATCTAGCAGGCAAATCTGCGAGCTCCCTGAGGGACCCCGTCCCGAGGGACTTATTAATTTCACCTAAGATCTCATGTTGTTTATGATCTTGGGTTGTTTTTTGTTGGGGGTTTTTTTTTTTGTGGTTATTTTTTTCTCTAAGTTCCTATTGAACTTTGTTTTTTTTTTTGGGTCTCCTTCTTCTAGGAGATTTTAGATTTAGTTTGCTTTTTTGTTTCATTTTTGTAACCTCTCTCTTTTTTGGAATAAAATTGGGCATGTATGCCCCTATTTTTCCAAAAAAAAAAAGTTTCTGATTTGAATAAGGGAGATTTCGTTTCTGAGGACGGTAACATAGTGAAGCTGCATGTTCAGAATGAGATGGAAAATTCAAAAAAGCTTTCAAATTCTCTGGTGATCAAAATTTTTGGAGGAGAAGCTCCATTACATGTAATTAGCTCGGAACTTAGAAGACAGTGGTCTCAATTCGATAAGTTCCATCTTACAATGCTTGGTATGGGTTTGGTACTTTGTTTGTTTTTTTTTTTTTTTTTTATCAAGAACACTTGGAAGCAGTTTTATCAAATGGACATTGGTTCATTAAGGGACAAATCATTAGAGTAGATAGGTGGTCGCAAGATTTCTCACCTACTTCACTTAAAGACTTACATGATTTCTATCGGTTATTGGAACTGAAAGGTAAAGGTAAAAACATAGGGATTTATTTTAAATTTATAAATATAATATCAAAATTTCTTGAGGGAAGATGGGAAGCCATAAACGCCTGCGCTAATTGGTGATGGCGTCCCGAAGAATCGCATTGCTCTACCTTCTCTTCCTACTCGCCACCTTCTTTTTCGTCTCCTTCATTCCAGCCCTTGCGTCTCTTCCTAAGCTTTCGAGCTCCAATTCTTCTCGTCCCCATGGTTTTCATAAGGTAAGCAACCGTTCTTTCGAAACTCAATGCCTGCTCGATGCGTTCTATAGAAGAATATGCGCTTTCTTAGTTTTTTCTATTGATTTTAATCATGTCATGGCCCTTTCTCAGCTTCCAGTCACTCTCTGGAAGCTGGTTAATAGTTAATAACTGAATCTTTCTTCTAACCAGACTCGAATCCTATACCAAATTTGGGAATTTTCTGGTGTTACCGTCAGGGGATCCGATGCCTCTCTTTTTTGCATGATATCGATTTTTTTTTTAATCTTTTATTTACATAATATCTAATTTATGTGGTCTGTTTGGCTACAAATAGGGTTTAGTGAATCTTTAAAATCCATATTTAGTAAATTTTAGGGATTTTAAACCTTGAAAACTGTTTAGAATGGTAGTAGTTCAGTCTGATTAAATCCTAGTGAACTATTTTGTAGATATTAAGATGTACTGTGAAGAAAACGACTGCAAATTTTTTAAATCTTACTTTATTAGGATTGGTTAAATTAGGGATTTAATCTAAAATAGTAGGAAAATAGGATTTAAAAGGATAGTAGAGTTTATGTGAGTTAAAAAAACTTTTTATTAAGATTTAATCTAAATTCTGGTTAATAATCTTTCAGCCAAACAGTCGCATAGTGTGAGTCTGAGCCAAATGATAGTGATGAATTAGCGAAGAAGTAATGAGAAAGGCTGGACTCGATTGTCTCTTGCAATATGCTAGGTGTTTTTCCCTTAAAGATTGACTGCTTCTACTTGTTGTCGCTGAATCTTTTTTTCCCACAGCCTTTCCTCTCTATTGCCAACTTAGGTGGGAGCTGTAGATTTCTTTTGCGATTCGTTCATTTATCCTGCTTGCAATTAATTATTTTTTTATTTTTATTTTTTTTCCTCTGGTGGTTTCGTTATAATTTTCGGAAAAATGGTTGGCAGTCCAGAATATTGGTACGGGGATATCTTCCGATGTAGTTTTGGATGCTTCTGAGGGAAGGCCGTTTAGTTTGCCTATGAGGATGAAAATTTCCTTTATTGAGCAGGGATTATTCTCTGCTGTTTATGTTGGAAAAAAAAGCTTATGCTTGCCAAACTTACCAACGGAAGTTGGAGCTGTAAGATAGTACTTTAATTGTGATGCATTACTTAGTTCATATGTTTGAGGAATAAATAGCAAGCGTAGTATTTCTTTATTGACATAGCTACAAGTAACGACCCAAGTAGCTGTGCATGAATCCAACCATGATCGGGTTCAACACAAGCATGAATCCATTGGTTGGATGCAAAGCCTAACCAATTCATAGCTAGTTGCTAAACCAAAAGCTGGTTGACCAATTTTTTTTTTTTAATTTAGTTGGGACAACTGTATTTACATGTTTGTGATGGATTGTGGCTGTGAATGATACAAAAATTGATACATGGGTGAGTGAGGGATTACATTGGTAACAGGAATGCTGGACAAGAGATCAAGGTGGGAAGGGATTGTGATTGTCATCTTCTTCATTCAGTCATGAAGGGGTAGTTTTATGATTAAATATAAACAAAATATGGCTACTGCTAATATGATTATAAGTTTCCTTGTTTATTTAGACTAATTGAGCATAAACTTAAAAAAAATATTTTCAACATAAGGTGGATAATATTGGAATATTCTTGATGCATGATTGGTTGGACTGCATAGTATCTAAGGGTTCTTAATGTAAATCTTGGACAATATGAGCGAAGAAACACACAAAAGATCACCATTTTCTTACTTTTAATTTAAGCAAAGATTTCTCTCTTGTGATGTTAAAAAAAATAAAAAACATTTAATTTGTTCCAAATGATAAAATAATATATGTCAATAGCTGAAATTCCATTAAAAAAAATCTATGAACGAATATAAAAATTTCACAACTATTAAGATTCATACCCTAAACATGAAAACTAGTATGTATCAAATTTACAAGATATCTATCACACACACAAAATAACCACAAAATAATGTAAATGAAAGAACAAAGAATATAAGTCACCAATGAAAGATATAGGCCTTTGTGCTTCACATCGATACAAGTAGAAGTATCTCTCAGAAGTTGTCATCAAAACTTGCATGGCAAGAAAAATATCCAAATCCATTAGAAAATAAAAGAATTGAGAGAAAATAGAAATTTTGTTCAATCCTATTATTTATTTTGCATGTCTAAAGGATTTTATTTATACCCTAAAAAATCCAAAATTAATAACTTCTCAGAGTACTCTAAAATTTGGTCAAATATTATGATTCTCAATTCAACATTTTTGGATTTCATCAAAAATAAAATTCAATTCCAAAGTCAAAAACAAACATTTTTTTGTTACATTATCAATCCAAATATTAGGCACCCATCAATTAAGATTGTCATAAAAGGAAAGCCCATAACTAGACATCTCTGGGCGAGCTATGATAATGGATCAATGCAAAAAAAAAAAAAAAAAGAAAAAAGAAAAAAAGAAAAAAAGAAGATGCGGTGTCTTGAAATTACATGAAAAAATGCCCAAATTTATGTTATTAGTGACATACATCAAGGGCAAACCAACAAAGCCATAGAAGTAAGAAACCCAACACAACCTAGCTGCCAACAAAAGGGGTTTCAGCAAGGAACGTGTCTGGTTTGGTTTTAAATTGGCAAGTTCTTGAACCTAAACCAAACCAAACCATTTAACTAAGCTTGAAGTCTAAATCAAACCGATTGGTTTTATTTAGTTTCAGTTTGATTTTTGATTTAAGATCATAAATCTTAAGTAATTAGTTTATTGTTTTCAAATTTCTTAGATTTATTTCATTTTAGTTTCAAATATTTTTCGATGATTTCAACATATTTACTTTGATAGGTTTTTCCTAAATTGATTGATAATTAAAGTATCTGTTAGTTTTCATAATTTTATCAACAAATTTGATACATATTTGCTTTAAGTTTAGTCTTTAGTTCAATTTTATTACAAGGTATTCAACTTACAGCATTCTGAATTTAATATATTATGCTTGGTTTGGTTTATTTCAGTTTCATTAAAATTTCAACTTAAATTAAGCCAACTAAGTTGAGTTAGATAAGATGTTAAACTAAAGCAAACAAAGTCAACAACAACATCAAGCTTTCATCCCACTACGTGGGTTTGACTTCATGAATCCTTTTTCTCCATTGTGTTTTGATAAGAGTCAAATTCTTATTTAAATCTAATAAAGAAATGTCATTTCCAATATTTTCTAACCAATTCTTTTTAAGTCTACCTCTAACATTTTTAACATAAGCCAAATTTAATACATCTGCTCTCCAAATCGGGCCATCAGAAGGCCGCATTTTATGTGACCAAACCATCTAAGATGACTCTATCTAATCTTATCTTTCACTGGAGCTACTCCAACCTTTTTATGTATATGCTCATTTCGTATCTTTTCTCAAGAGTAAAGCCAGTCATCCACTTGTGCAGCCTCATCTCCGCAACACTTGACTTAATATTATGCTTCTCCTTTAATAGCCAACATTCTTCACTATAAAGCATTATAGATCACACCACCAAATTATGGAATTTTCCCTTAAGTTTGAAGGGGATTTTCTATCACATAACAAGCCTGATGCTTTTCTCCACTTCAACCATCCAACTTGAATTCTAATAATAATATTCCCATCTATTTAACCATATCTAAAACATGTACTCTTATTAATGACTTGATTGCCCAAAGTCACAATCCCTCAACTAGATCTATTACTACTAAAACTACACTCCATATATTCGATTGTAGATCTACTCAAACGAAAAACTTTGGACTCTAAGGTTGACCTTCATAATTCAAGTTTACCTTCAACTCCCTCTCTAGTCTTATCAACAAGAAAAATATCACCAGCAAAAGTATACACCAAGTTATAACCTCTTGTAAATTTCTAGTGAGAACATCCATGACTAAAGCAAAAAAAAAAAAAAAGGGCTTAAGGCTTGATGTAATCCAATTGAAATAGGAAAATACTTGATCAAACCACCTTGTGTTTGAACACAAGTGATAACTCTTGCATGCATATCTTTTATGACTTGAATATAAGCATTATTAACCCCTTTCTTTTCTAGAACTCTCCATAGCACTTCTCTTGGAACTTTATCAAATGCTTTATCTAGATCAATAAATATCATATGTTGATCCTCCTTTTTCCCTATATAGTTCTCCATAAGGCCTCTTAATAAATGTATAGCTTCCATAGTAGACCTACCCAACATGAATCCAAATTGATTTTGAGAAACATTAGTATCACGTGGTAACCTATGCTCAATAACTTTCTCCCATAATTTTAAATTATGACACATAAACTTAATTCCTCTATAATTCACATAATATTGTGCATCACTTTCATTCTTAAAAATAGGAATCAAAACATTCATTCTTCACTTATCTGACATCTTTTGTCTTTAAAATAATATTAAAACATGTCGTAAGCCAAGAATTTTCTTCATCCCTAAGCATTTCATCACCTCTATTGAAATATTATCAGGTCCAACAGCTTTTTCACAATTCATTTTTTTTAAAGCCTCTCTAACTTCGATTTTACTAATACACCGATAAAAACACAAATATTTATTTTCATTTATGGTGCTAAGATCACTAAAGTCAATCATATTCTCACAATCTTCATTAAAAATTTTTGCAAAATATTTCATCCACCTTGGTTGAATATTCTCTTATAATAAAAATACTTTTTGATCTTCATCCTTAATGCATTTCACTTGAATTAAATTCTTACGACTCATATCTCTTTGTTTGTCTAAATTATACATATATCTTTCGCCGTCCTTAATATATAATCTATTATATATATCAATCATTAAAAAAGCGGACGAGGCGTTCGCATTGAGTCGCGCCTCAAGTCGAGGCGGAAGTCATGCGTATCGGGGCTTACGCCTCGAACCATCCAGCGAAGCCTACGATTTTTTCGCATGAGGCGTACGCATTAGAGCGTAACGCCTCGAGGCAGTATGAGGCACCGCCTCGAAATTTTTTCTTCGGTATATATGTAAATACGACACAGCCGATTCGTGTTCGTGTATTCGTGCATAGGATTAGGGCTTCCTGTGAGAATTGAAAGGCGAACTAGAGGCGAAGCCGTGAGGGAAAGAGACGAAGCTGTGAGGGAAGGAGACGAAAACGTGAGTGTAGGAGACGAAGTTGGAAGGAGACGACGCAGGGAAAGAAACGAAGCCGAAGTTGTGAGTGCAGGAAATGTTCAGGCATCGATTAGGTCAGAAGAGCAGGTACGCGGTGTTGTGGCATTGACTTTGACATGTAGTAACGAAAGCTTGAATAACTCCTTAGCTTTCTTTCATTCGTCCGATCAGTACATGCTCGGTACCGAGAAGGTACAAGCTGGGTACCGCTCAGTACAAGCTCGGTACCGCTCAGTACATGCTAGGTACCGCTCAATACCGAGTGTACCAAGCAAGTACAGGCTCGGTACTGAGCGGTACATGCTCGGTACTGAGTATTATATGCTCGGTACTGAGCGGTACATGCTCGGTACTGAGTATTATATGCTCGGTACTGAGTGGTACATGCTCGGTACTGAGTATTATATGCTCGGTACTGAGCGGTACATGCTCGGTACCGAGTAGTACATGCTCGGTACTGAGTATTATATGCTCGGTACTGAGTATTATATGCTCGGTACTGAGCGGTACATGCTCGGTACTGAGTATTATATGCTCGGTACTGAGCGGTACATGTTCGGCGCTGCCCCTTGGACCCCCGGCAGACTGGTGTATTTTTTTATACATGTTGTTTTATTATTAGTGATGTAAATAATTGTTAAAATATGTCATATTGTTAGCAATGACTAGTGGCACAAGAAGGAAAGATCCTGCATGGAAATATGGAACTCAAGTTGAAGTGTCAGGCGAAGGTGTAAATAAGGGATATGTTTACATGAAATGTAATTTCTGTGAGAAACGCATAACTGGTGGCGTCAAGAGATTGAAGGATCATCTAGCCTGCACTCATGTCAATGTGGGACCATGTGCAAAAGTTCCTGATGAGGTGAAAAAGGAATGTACAAATTATTTAAAGAAGTTTGCCATCACAAAGGAGGTCAACCAAAGAAATATGGAAGAGATGATAGGAAACTCTTCTTATTATGGATCACAACATGAAGGTTCCAGTACTGGAAGCCATCTAGTTTCTTCTGATCGAGGCAGTCGGGGGCCCATGGATAGATTTATGCTAAATATTGATAACGATGAAAACATAAATACTCAGGATATTTAGCCTCCAACAACTACAAAAGAACTCAGGAACAGAGTTTGTTTGGATATCGCCAGATTCATCTATGAAAATGGGATTCCATTTAATGTTGTTAGGAGTCCGTCGTGGATCAATATGTTACGATCTGTTGGAAGCTATGGAAGAGGATTACAACTTCCAAGCATGTATGAGCTGAGGACTTGGATGCTGAATGAGGAGGTTAAGACAACTTCAAAAATGGTGGATGATGTTAAGAAGACTTGGATTGAGACAGGAGTGACAATAATGTCAGATGATTGGTCAGATATTCGACATAGAAGTATTATTAATTTCTTGGTCAACAATCCATATGGAACAGTTTTTCTCAAATCAATAGATGCTTCAAGCTTTGTAAAGGATGCACAATTATTGTTTGAAATGTTGGATGAAGTTGTGGAGGAAGTGGGAGATGCCTTAGTAGTACATGTTGTTACTGATAATGTAAGTGCATACAAAGCTGCAGGAAAAATGTTAATGGAGAAGAGACCTCACCTTTACTGGACTCCTTGTGCTGCACATTGTATTGACTTGATGCTTGAGAGGTTGGGACAGTCGCCTCAACATAAATCAGCCATATTGAAGGCCAAATTCGTCAGTAAGTTTATATACAATCATTGTTGGGTACTCAGCTTGATGAGAAAATTCATTGACAAGGAAATTATTAGACCTGCTGTTACAAGATTTGCTACTGCATATTTAACATTGCAGAGATTCAAGGAGTTAAGACAACCTTTGAAAGCAATGTTTGCTTTTGAAGAGTGGGATAAAAGTTCATGGGCCAAAAAACAAGAAGGAAAACAAGTTAAAAAGATTGTTATGAAAGACGATTCATTTTGGCGCAGTACAAATTATGCTTTGAAGACAACATGACCATTAGTAAATGTGCTTAGAATGGTTGATGGTGAGAGGGCCCCGGCTATGGGATTTATTTATGAAGCAATGAATAGGGCTAAAGAAGACATTGCAAAAGAATTGGGAGGTCAAGAAAGTGCCTACAAAGAAATATGTGATATTATAGATGAAAAGTGGGATCGACAATTACACCAACACTTACATGCTGATGCATATTATTTAAATCCCCAATTTCATTATGATAAGGATTTTCATGTTGACAAAGAGGTAAAAACTGGTTTGTATGCATGTATGGACAGACTTATTTTGGAAGAAGACTACCTCAAAGTGAATGATCAACTTGAGGATTTTCATTTGAAGAAGGGAATGTTTGGATTTAGAGCAGCACAAGCATGCTACAAAACACGATCTCCTGGTATGTTTATAGTTTGAGTATTTATAATTTTAATGTTAATATTTATATTCAAGTCTTTTACTTCAACCAATATTCATAAAATATTATGTTTATCTTCATATAGAACGTTGGTGGCTCAGTTTGGAGATGATGTTCCTGAATTGAAAGTTTTTGCAGTTAAAGTTCTTAGCCTAACATGTTCGGCTTCTGCATGCGAGCGTAATTGAAGTATCTTCAATCAAATTCATACAAAGAGAAGAAATCGATTGGCTGCAGATCGAATGAACAAACTAGTTTATGTTATGTTTAACAAAAAACTAAAAGATAGACATCTCAAATTACAAAATCAAGGAAATATTGAGAATGAAATCGACCCTTTGCTTGTTGATGAGTTACAATCTGATGATGAATGGGTTACTTCTAAAAATGCTGATGTATCTGAAGTTGAAGTAGAAGGAGAAAGTAATGTCAATGAAGAAGACAATCAAGCGACTACCCAAATATATAAAAGAAAGAAACAAAGTGAGATTGAAGCTTCAAAAAAATTTAAAGGAATTTTTAAATATAATAAATTATTTTGTATGTTACTATTATTTCATTTTAGACCTAATGAAATATTAACTGATATAGGAGATAAAGGAAAAAATATTATAGATGAAGAAGAGTTGGAGGATGACTTTGACATTAATTATGAAGATTCTTCTGAAGACAATCAAAGTGATGATGAGCCTGCTTTGGGTCTTGATCCTAAGGGAATGTTTTATTTTTAAGTGAGTTTATTTTAAATCTTGTATTCCAGTAATATTATCTTAAAACAAATCTTCAAATTCATAGTTTACATAATAATTTGTTATTTTTTATCATTATTAATAATTTTAAATTAATTTTTTTAAATCATTTTAAGGCTTATGCCTCGATCCGCCTCGAGGCTTACGCCTCGCCTCGCTTAGAAAAAACGCCTCGATTCCCGATTTCACCTTTTAAAACCTTGATATATATCATTAAAAACTAAAATTTTTGCATCATATATTACTTTTTTAGACTCCTTATGGGCCTCTTTATATCTTTCCGAATTATCTGATTTTTTATATCTAAACCAATTTTTATAACAAAGTTTCTTATTTTTTATCTTTTTTGATGCATTTTGATTCCACCACCAATTATTTTCATTATTAGGAGTTTTTCCTTTTGATACTCCAAGCACATTCTTTGCAAGATTCTTAATATCACAAACTACTTTTTCTCACATAACATTAGCTTTCTCATGTACAGATAAAATCTTAAGATCTAGAATCTTACTTCTAAAAATATTTTTGTTAGTATTTTTAAAATGCCCCATCTAATCCTATAACGTTTTACTTTATTTTTGATATTATGCCCCTTCATCTTAAAGTCCAAAACTAATGAGGAATGTTTGGTGCATAAACTTTCACTCGCAATAACTTTACAATCATTGCAATCTAAACGATCTATTTTTCTTACAAAAAAATAATAAATCTGAGTTTAACTATATCCATTCTTATAAGTGATGTGATGTTAATCTCATTTCTTAAATAAGATACAAAATCATAAACTATAACAAAATCTAATAATCTTTTCAATTTCATTAGTCACTCCAAAGCCCATAGCTTTTAAAATCATCAACTTCTCTACCAACATGTCTATTTAAATCTCTTCTAATAAAAACTCTTTCTTCAAGATGTATCTTTTGTATTAATTTTTTTAAGTCATTTTAAAATTTTAATTTTGAATAAATATCCAAATCTACTTGAGAAGTATAAACACTTATAATATTAATAATTTTAGCACCAACAAAAATCTTTAAAGCTATATTTTTATCTTCAATTCTATTAATTTTTACAACGTTTCTTCTAATTCTTATCCATAATCATATTTACACTATTTCTAGTATGACTCATACTTAAATACCATAGTTTAAATCCTAAACTATCAATCTCCTTAGCCTTCTCTTCAGCCCATTTAGTTTCCCTATGTATAGAATATTTATATTCAGGCCATACAATGCGTCTCTATACAACCTTGTACTTTTTTCATCAAGGACCTGAGACTTGACAACAGTAGTGTAAAAGTATAAAAAGTCAAGTGATTTTATTGATTTTGTTCAGATTGGGCAATTATTTTGAATAACCTAATTTCATCCACAATAATGACTTTGCCAATCACATAGACTTCCAACTATTCGGATGGAGAAAATAGAGAGCTTGTTATTTATTAAAGCTGGGATTGGTACCAATTACATTATGGAGTCCGATGAGAGCTGATTTGTGAAGCAATTTGTATCAATATACCAAATCTAACACTAGATAACACCTTCCGTTCTCATAGATATCAATTTCATTGCCTTATCACATTTAAGTTATACTATAAACTTGAAAAAATAAGACAGGTAATTAAAACA
The DNA here is from genome assembly GCA_022539455.1 of Dendrobium nobile. Taxonomy (NCBI): domain Eukaryota; kingdom Viridiplantae; phylum Streptophyta; class Magnoliopsida; order Asparagales; family Orchidaceae; genus Dendrobium; species Dendrobium nobile. Next base: position 33,066,004 of record CM039727.1, read on the forward strand.
CTAGAAAACACCTTCCATTCTCATACTATCAATTACATAGACTTGTCACATTTAATATAAACTATAAACTTGAAAAAATAAGACAGACAACTAAAATAATATTACCATGCTTAATTTGCATTTCCAAAAAAATAAATACTCATGTTTGCAAATTTTTTTAAGAAATTAAAAAACCTAGAAACACATAGAAATCATGTATCACACCCCATGAATGCTCCTCTCAATTGAACATGAGGCATAACATAGGCATATACCACTAAGCTCACATATACAGTAATTTCTAGCTCGAAAGAATTTAATTATTAACCCAAATCGATTGAGTGGAAGTTTTGTAAAACTTTTTTCATTATTTAACTAGAGCTTCTAATAATCATCAGTATATAATTGATTAGGATTTATCTTACATTAAAATTATACACCAAAAATAGGGTATTCGATCAAACTATGATCCTGATTCAGGTTTCGCTTTATCATTTCATTCCAGAAATTATATTCAACATAATATATGGTGAGCATAGAAACTCATCAAGATTAACAATTCAAATGTAAAATTCAAATATCATAGAAATTGAATTATACTCATGAACTGTCTAGTAACTTGCATGTAATCTTTAAAATGAAGTTACCTAAATAAAAATTGGTTTAACAGTAAGTGAACAATCTAATTGAAAACTAAACTTTTAACATAATGTTAGAGGTTAAAACATTGCAAATACTACGTTAATAATGTGTACAAATTTCATCGTGCTAAACTAATCTCCTTATAATTTCTTTTACTAAACATTAAAGATATTCTTTCAACTTTAAAATATATCATGTATCTGGGAGTATATTTATTGGCTATCGTAAGCTTAAAAGTTATGTATGGAGCTCCCTTTTGCCTCTATAAAGGTTCATGTTGTTTCCCTACCTCTATAAGTTGTTGTATGCATATAATTTTGAGGACCCTTTTGCCTCTATCTAGGCTCACTTTTGTCGCACTACCTGTACAGGTTATTATATATATTTCATTACCAATATATCCCTATACATTACTTTTCTTAAGCTCATTCAATTTCATTTGAACATCTAGATATATACAACATTTATTTTCAGTTCTTGGAACATTGAATTTTACTTTTTTATTTTGAATGTCTACTGAGCAAAGTACATTAAGATAAAGAACGTTTCAATATATATATATATATATATATATATATATATATCTTTTGTGCAGGTCTAACTTATCAAAATTATGCTCAATTGTTTCAAGTAAATATGTGATAGGAAATACTTGAGTTCGCAAGTAACCCTAAGGAATACTTGAGTCCGCAAGCAAACCTAATCACAATCGGAGAGGAAAACAGCAGGAAAACTGCTGTTTTCAACTGAGGACAGCAACCGAGCACAGGAAAACAGCGAGAAAATAGCAAGTAACTCAAATAAAAACTTGGATTTCACTAGTAGATGAATAAAATCGCAAGATACAATTGATCCTCAATTCGAGAGGAGGATCGATCTCTCCCAAATCTCTAGATGCCGCTAGAGCCCAAAGAAAACCTAAATGTAAGAGATCTCAAATTTCAGCCAAATTTAAGATGAACAAACCATAGGAAAATCAACTATTTAATGCATACAAATCAAAATGAAATCCCTAAACAGTCCCTACATTCAAATTTCCCCCTCAAAACCCTAAAAAACGCTTCCTAAAAAGCTCTCGTTGAGCGGATGGGCCGCCTGATCTCCGCAAGAGGCGGAGATCCCGCGATTTTGCGAAAATGCCGGTCCCGTCCGGACTGGCTGGACCGGTCCAGTGGACCAGTCTAACAATATGCTTTCTAAATTAAAATTGAATTTCTTACCTAATTGAAGAGTAACCACAAGGTAAACTTCCTCGTATGATGACTTTGAAGCTTCGTTCTTTAATACACAATCTATAAAGTGCAATTTCTCAACTGAAGTACAACTCAAACCTAAACCAAAATAATCTCAAAATATATTTCAACCTCAAAATTTCCTTTCCTAATACAAATATCAAAGCCTATTACTTCGATATGATGTTGTTTTGGAGAAGAAAGTATAAAATCAAAATTTTTCCTTCAAAATTTCAATTTCTTCCTATCCGTTCCTTCCCTTTCTTCCAATTCCTCTTTACTTCATTTCTTTTACTTTTTTTACACGGCCTAGATCTTAGTTCCTATTGGCCCTTTATCCGCCCGCTGCAAGCCACATAACAGAGGCAAATGGGGTAACTGAAGTAAGCCTTGGTGCTTACTAATACATATTGGTGTATATATATTTTTATATCTAATTAATTAACTATACTTTATATCTTTAATAACATCATAGCCATTCATTTATCGAATCAGCTAATGGATGCGCTCTTATTAGAATCGGGAAAAAAGTGTATTAGTTCAGTTACAGTAATATTTAACTTTTGTTTAATTGATTTTATTCCTACTTTATTTAATTGGATTTATATACTTAATATAGGTGTGAAATGAGATCTAAAAATTTATAACTTTTTATTATTACCATTTTCATAATTTGAGTATTGCATCATGTTTGCACATTTTCTCACATGCTTGCACGCATGTAAATATGAATTGTGTATTTGATTCTAAATGAGGGCTACTTGTTTGTTGTGATGAATATGTGTCTCTAATGTTTTCCTAATGAACCAGGACAATATTCGAGGGTTCAAAATAGCTGGTGACATGTTCTTGAAAGACGGACAGCCTTTTAGGATAATAGGCGGGGACTTGCATTATTTTCGTGTTCTTCCTGAGGTACCTTTCTGCGTGAACTCTTTCTATTTATTTTCCTTCCGCAAAACGTTGGAACCTCAATGTATTAAGACATTAAAGTTGAGGAGAAGATAACATTGTGTTTATTTAGCACATCTGCCGGCTTATCTAATGAAAACATGAAATCTAGTGATGAAATTATGTTTGATGAATCTTTCAGAAATGTATTATGATATTGAACAAATACCAGAAACTTATTATGATTTTGTTCATAAAACGCATTTAATGACTTGAAAGAGAAGAATGCTTTTTCTCTTCACTCTCTTTTAAAATATCTTCTCCAAATTTTGAATTTTTTAAATTTTCCTGCGCTTTGAATAAAAATTCTAAATTATAATGATTATTTACCATAGTCTGTTAGAAATTTTAATGTTGATTTCAGTAAGAATCCTGTATGCATATTTTATGTAATGAATTGTGCTTTTAATCTTGTTTTTTCGAGCATAAAAATATAATAGATTATATAATTATAATCAATAAAACATAAAATTGCTTAAGTAAAACACTAGAACATAATATATTATTTATTTTCTCTTTGTGCTGTATATGATAAGGTAAATTTACTCAGAGGAGCACATTACTTTTAAGTAATGATTGTAGATGATAGCTAGACATAGCAAGTTTTTTTCGAAGTAATCTTTTTGCATAAAGTTCTCCCAATTCGACCAACCAAAATTGCATCTAGACATCGTTGTGCAACTTCTGAAAAATTTCTATTGAAGTTAAACTTTGCATGTACCAACTAAAGAAATTAGCTTTAGCTATTTTTTTACTTGTTTGCACGTTTAGCCATTGTTTGTGGAGTTATTTTCTATAAGCGTGCCCTCAAGACCAATATTATTGTAGTTTGATTGATGATATACTCTTATCAGAAACTTCTCACTCATTTGTTTATTATGCCCGTTCCTTACTCCTCCAATGTATGCATTTGTGTTTACACCCCTGCACTTTATTGTAAAAATTTAATCTTAATTTTTATTTATTACTATGTTTTTTTAAATTCATGCAGTATTGGGAAGATAGGCTGCTAAGAGCAAAAGCATTGGGCTTGAATGCCATCCAGACATATGTTGCGTGGAACTTGCATGAACCTTCGCCCCAGAAGTGGGTTTTTGAAGGCATTGCAAATATTGAATCATTTCTAAACCTTACACAAGAATTAGGATTTTTGGTGATGCTTCGTGCTGGGCCGTATATATGTGCAGGCAGGTGACAAGTGTAGTATCAACTTATATGAGAGCTGCTTATGCTAGCCTTAAGTAGTTTCATTGTGTTTTGCATGCCTAGTTCTTCTATATGTTCGCAGTTCTTTCAAGTAATTGTTTAACTCTACTGTACAATCAAATTCAGCAGCAAAAAAATTAGAGCATCTGTTATAAAACATCAATGAAAAGGAAAATAACTTCATTCTCGCAAGAAGCTATTTAAATAACCTTCCTGAAATTTTCATGGCAAGAGTGGAGTTGAGAGTAAGTGGAGCTTGGGCCCTAAAATCCTCTCTCCACCCTAGATGGTCTAATCAAAATTCTTGGGAGTGTAGCAGAACTAACAAAAAAACCACAGCCACAACAAACATCAAAATCAACTTTTCAACCAAGGGGCCTGGGCTTAACGGTAGACTCCTCGGTTTCTAAGTTATTTAGTTTTGTGTTTAAGACCTGGCGGGTGCAACTTGGAAGTAATTCTCTGGCTCCCAATGTGAATTTAAAATTTTAACTTATTTCCTTCCTATTTTATCTTAAATAAAATATTCTCCCTTGAAAACCTAAAAATTAAATTTTCAAAAGATGACAACTATTTGAAAAAATTGCTCAAACTTCTTCATTTTACACAAAAGTTTGGTAAGCTTTATTTTCTTTTTTCTTAATTTATATTTTTTTCCTTGTTCTTTGCCTATTTTTTCCAAGCCCCTTCCCATGAACTTTGCACGCTCAATTGCCTTGAGTGATCTATTTTGTGGAGCAAATAGTGTTTCCTTAAGTTTTGTTGCTGGAGAGTTCATGTGATGCCATACTCTTCACTAACCCATTTGAAATGTAAAAAAATCACGATTCACAACAAGTCCAAATCACCCAGACATGAAAGTGAAGATACTTATGCTATGATGCATAGACACGGACACGACGATACGGATACGAGACACATACACGTTAGTTATTGAAAATATAGGACATGGACATGGGTTGGACACGGCATTATAGTTTTTATATTTAAAAGATAGTGTATAAAAATTAAATAAGTATAATTTAAAATTTTTTTGAAAATAATAAGTTATTTAACTAGAATTTGTGCTTAAAATGATTAGTATTAGGATGTCGAGAGTCAGGTGTCGATGCCATTTATCAGTCACCGAGAGAGGAGATGAAAATACCTTCACTACAAAAAAGAAATGAAAATGACAATATTGGATGATTGGGTATTAAGTGCGGATGTTGATTTAGTGTTGTGGATAGGAAATAAGAAATTTAGTTTAACTGCCGTCAAATACAAGAAATTATAATTAAAAAAATTCATAAAATATTTAAGATACGCGTGTCGGACACGCGTGTTTGATTTTTATTTAATATTTTTTAATTGGACATGTTTTTGGCTTGTCCGACACGTGTCGGAGGAGTGTTGTGTCGGATACGGTGTCGGACACTGCACGCCTCTTTAAGGAGAAGTGTCGGTGCATCATAGTACTTATGAAATTTAAATCTAAAAGTGGCGCATGTAGCCGATTGTTAAATCGTAACTAATTCATTTGATGGGACACGGTCTGTCAATGTGCAAGTCTTACCTATTGTGTAATGGCTTGTTTATATCCATAAACCTCCATAAATTAAGGTGATGTTTTTTGCTAAAATTATAGAAATAAATCTCTTCCTAAAATAAAGTTCTCATAATATGGTATGTAATATCCTTATCATTGTAAATCATAGATTGATTTTTATTAGGATTGTTTTTAGGAGGAAGTAATTTGACAGAATTTTATATTTATATTGTGAGATGATTGAGATCTTTTTTTATTATTTTTAATTTTTTAGTTTTTTTTTTTTGAGATCATTGAGAAATCTTGCTTTCTTGTATGTGGGATTAGGTGAATTTCAGTATTTGTATTCTCTTGCCTTAATTATAATTATTACCCCTTGGGACTTCCCAATTCAATGCAAAAGGCATCTCACAAAAAAAGATGAATCAATTAAGTCCTTGCAGAAGGCATTCATGCCCCAACCTCTCTATTTTAGAAACTTTTAGGGAATGTTGCCTAGTCAAATTTTCAAAAGGCATATTAGATTGAAAGATAATATACTACTTACATATTTGATCCTTATTTTGCATGAACATTATGATGTAGTTCCGGGTTTCCCATAGGGGCTAGCTTTTTCAATTAATTATCCCTTCTGATAATAAGAGTGAACTTTCTATTTTAAGCACTAGGTTGACTGTAGTAGTAACAAATTTGATATATGGTTTCAAATTTATCATTTTGTGCTTAAAGCATATAATGAAGGCAATGATGACGAACTTGATCAAGATCCTATAATTCTTTAATTCCAGGTTGTCGTGGTTCTTAGTCCACTTAGTCAAAGGAGGCAGTCGGCCTAACCTTATTAATGGATCCTTGTCGGTAGCCATGGATTGCTTCGTCTAAGAAAACCTTATAAATCTAGGATGGATGTTTGTCTATGAGGATAAATTGAAGTCATCCTTAGCTAATAGAGGGCTTTGTACAATATCAAATACACCTTGTGATGTAGACAAGGGATATAGGGACCCTATATCACTTGATCACAATAGACACACAAGAAGAAAACTGACAAAATGAGTAGAACTTAAAACAAACTTTGTTAAATAAACTCAAACGACCCAAAACTTGACAAACACAACAAAATATGCTAGGAGATTTTAAAGAAATAAAGAAACTTAAAAAGACGCTATCCTCAGACAACCGTCAGAGCGGGTTCCTCACATGCATCGAATTTGTAGGTTAAATAAGTAAAGTGCATAGAACTAGCAAACCGATGGTCCACCACTGCAAGATTGGCCAATTTCTTCAACAGATGCTTCAAATCAACTCTGATACGACACCCTAAAGTTGCTTTACTTTGAGAAGAAGGATACAGATGGAGTGACACTTGCGGAGAGACGAAAGAGGTTAGAAGCCCGAGAAGAAAGGGTGGAAAGAGCCCGCAGGATTTCCGGAGGGGATGAGAAAAGAAGGTTGGAAAGAGCCTGCAGGATTTCCGAATAAACCCGCAGGTTAATAGCAAATATGCTCACAAATATCAACTGCCTTTTCTTCACATCATCATCTCATTTTTATAGGCAAAGAAAAGGAATGCCAAAAGCCACCTTTATGAATGCACACATCATCCCAAGCATTAGTTTTCATAGGATTTCCAAAAGCCCTTTTCGGAAAATCAACCCAGCAGCTCACGGAACCAAGGCACCAGCAAACAGGCGGAAATTCCAAAGCAGCATAGTAACGGGAAAAAGCACCCCATTTCGGAAATCAACCCCACATTAATTCTGAAGGAAACATTGGTAACTTACGGCACCAAAGCAATCAACCCGCCAGAATCCAAAGCAGCAAAGCATTGGGAAAACAAAGACTGGCTGAATTCCCAAAGGAAAATCAATAACTTCCCAATGAATTTTCAGCATAGAATTCAGCCCCCATTAAATACAAGCCACAGAATCCCAAGAGACAAGAAGAAAAGGAGAAGGGGAAGGGATAAGGCCACTCAAAAGTAAGCTTCATAATGAGGTACCTTTTTGGATAATAATGAGCTACTAAACTTCAGCTCAAGCAACTTAGAGAATCAGCTCAAAACCGAATGCTCCAAAACAGCCAACCCGTGAACCATCAGCAGCCAGGGACCAATCGAGCCAGCAAACCAAAGGTCTACCAAACCATATGCACTACATATCATGATCATTGGATGCTTTCCCATCATTGGATAGCTAAAAAAGAAAAGAAAACAAAATACACTATTGTTTAAATAAAATAAAAAGTACAGAAATTCTTGATAGCATCAATTCTCCTCTGGTGGAAAATTCTCAGCTCCTGATGAGAACGTAAGCAACTCGTTCATAAAGCTCCAAATTTTTCTTTTTTAGATCAGCAGCATCAATCCAGGTACAGTCAGTCAATGGCCGATTGCTCCATTTGACCAAAAACTTTTTGTGCTCTCCATGCCTCGTTTGAATAATCTTCACATCAATAATATCTTTGATTTGATCTTCAGACTTTACCAAAGGAGTAGAGAGTGGTAAAGTTTCAATTTCTACAAAATCGTCAGAATCTCCTTCATACAAAGACAGGTCAGAAACATTAAAAACAGGTGAAGTGCCAATAGCATATGGTAAATTTAGCAAATAAGCATTAGCACCTAATTTCCAAATCACACGAAAGGGGCCAAATTTCATTTGACCAACAGGAAACCTTTGGCGACAAAAGTAAGCCATCATTAAGTCACCATTATTGAAATTTACTTCTTTTCGATGTTTATCAGCCTCAGTCTTATATTTAGCAGTAACCTTCTTAAGTTTTTCAAAAACCTTGCATTGTTTTACTAATTTAGCAATGTCTTTTCTCATGTGGGGCCAGAAATACTTTTCTTCAATTAAAGTAATTGTTTTCCCTTTCCCAAAATGTCCTCCCAAACCTTCACTATGCAATTCTTTCACAAGTTTTCTCAAAGAACTTTTTGATATGCAAAGTCTAGTTCCCTTGAACAAAAAACCTGGATGTATAACAAATCGAGCAGAAGGATCAGTTCCAGAAGCATAACAAGCATTCCAAATATTTTCAAAATCAGAATCATTTGCATAAGTGTCTTTCAAAAAATCAAAAGAAGTAACAGTCGGAAAAACAGTTATCAACAAATGAAATCTTCGGCTTAAAGCATCAGCAACTTTATTCAAAACCCCAGTTTTATGTTTGATATGAAAAGTGTACTCTTGTAAAAAAGAGACCCATTTGGCGTGTCTTTTGTTCAGATTTTTTTGTGATCCCAAAAATCGTAAAGCCTCGTGATCAGTATTCAAAATAAATTCTCGTTGAATCAGATAGCATCTCCAGAATTTCAAAGCTTGAACAATGACATAAAATTTAAGAATGAGAGCTTGACTCATTTTTGTTTTAATAATCTCAAGTGTCCACCTAAAAATTCCCTTTTTCAAACAGTCAGTAATAAGAGCAATCAGAGAACTGAAATTCTTTATAAATCTTTGATTGACAATTTCAGTTTGTTTATCGGTTTGAGGAAAATAAGCACTACTAAACTGAAGAGAAGTGCCTAACTTAGCCCACAGAGTTCTCCAAAAGTGACTTACAAATCTAGTATTCCGATCAGAAGTAAATATACAAGGGATACCGTGTAGGCGAACAATCTCTTTAAAATAACAAACTTTCCAATGAGAGGTGTCAAAATATGATTCATAGTTCTCATAAAAGTACTCGAAGTATTTGAAAGACCAAAATGCATCACTCAGCATATCAAGCATGTCATCCAGTTTAGGAATGGTGATTTTGTTTATTGTCCTACTACCCACACACATCCTCCATATTCTATCCTTTTTTGGAGTTAGCAAAGCAGGCAAAGCAGGCACAGCACAAGGACTCAGACATTCTTGGATTAAATCTTTTTCCAGCAGTTCAGATACTTGTTTAAAAGATTCATCATGTTCAGTTGGACTCATCCTATAATGAGGAAGATTAGGCAAAAAAGCTTCAGGAATCAAGTCAATATGATTTTGTCGCATATGAGGCAATCTAATTGGAAAATCATCAGAAGTTATATCAGAAAACTCATCCAGTAAAACAGTATCAGATTCTTTTCCCAAAACCAAATAAGCAACCTCAAAATGTTTCAAATCATTATCATTTAAAAGCAATTCAGGAGAAGTAATTTTGGCAACTGTGTTTTCCTTAACGTGTGAATCCGGAACATTCTTTTGAGGATGAAGAGTAAACTCCTTATTATTTTTCATCAAAGTATATGTGTTTTTCTCTCCATTGTGAATAGTTTTGTTGTCGTACTGCCAAGGTCGTCCTAGCAAAATATGACAAACTTCAAGAGGCATAATATCACAAACAATTTGATCTTTAAATGAACCCCCAATTGATAAATTGACAGTGCATTGTTTAGTGATTGAAACCTCACCTTTTTCTTTGAACCAAGAGATCTTATAGGATTTTGCAAGAGGTCTTGATTTGAGTTTAAGTTTATCGATCAATTTTTGAGAAACAAAATTTCCTGAACTTCCACTATTAATCATAAGGGTACAGATTTTTCCTTCGATGGTGCAAGTTATTTTGAATATGTTTCCTCTTAGCCATCTATCCCCTTTGTCAATTGTTGTTGTTAGAACTTGTCGAATTACCAAAGACTTTTCACTTTCATCTCCTTCTAAATCAATTTTTTCTAATTCAGATTTATTTTCAGATTCTGTTTCATTCTCCTCCTCTTCTTCTATCTCATTTTCATCTTCTATGAAATTAGCTCGTGGAGGATTATTCTTTCTGCAAGTAGCTGACAAGTGACCATATAACCCACATTTGTAACAAGGTCCAATTTGCTTAGATTGTTCAGACGGGTTATTTCCTGCTACTCTTTTTCTTTTTTCTTGATTTTGATTTTCAAAAGCTTTAATTTTCAGACCTGATGTTCCCCAAGAAGTTTGAGATTGAGATTTAATCCCGCTAGTTGAACGACGCTTATACATTTCCACGATTTTATTGTCACCTTTTTCCCTTTGATGTTGATTTTCCAATTTTATACGATAAGCCTTGTCAGTTTTAATGATATGATGCAAATTGAGTTGATCTTTAAATATTGGTCGAGCATGATCAGTTGGCAAGAATTTTCCTTTCATTTTCTCCTTCATTCTTTCCCAATTTTGGACTTTTTCTTTGCCTCTTCTTAATCTGTTGTTTTGTAAATTTTTCCACCACGTTAATGCATGCTCCTCAAGTAGGTTTGGATATGAGTTCTAAATTAAATTTTTGGAATGACATAGAATAATTAATACAAAAGATACCTCTTGAAGAAAGAGTTTTGATTGGAGGAGATTTAAATGGACATGTTGGTAGAGAGGTAGATGATTTTAAAAGCATTCATGGTGGCCATGGATTTGGAACGACGAATGAATGTGGCAAGACCATATTGGATTTTTGTTTAGCTTATGATTTTTCAATTGTTAATACCTTATTTAAGAAAAGAAATGAGCATCTCATCACTTATAAAAATGGATATAGTACAACACAGATTGACTATTTTCTTATTAGAAAACTAAATCGTTTAGATTGCAAAGATTGTAAAGTTATTCCGAGTGAAAATTTATGTACCCAACATCGATTATTAGTTTTGGATTTTAAGATAAAGGGGCATAAAATAAAAAATAAAGTAAAACGATTTTCTAGGATTAGATGAGGGCATTTAAAGAATATTAACAAAAATATTTTTGGAAATAAGATCTTAGATCTTAAGATTTTGTCTGTGCATGAGGATGCTAATATTATGTGGGAAAAAGTGTCTAGTGATATTAAGAATATTGCAAAAGATATCCTTGGAGTATCAAAGGGAAAAGCTCCTAATTGTAAAAGTAGTTGGTGGTGGAATCCAAATGTGCAAGAAAAGATTAAAAATAAGAAGCTTTGTTATAAAAATTGGTTTAATTTTAAAAATTCTGATAATTGGGAAATTTATAAAGTGGCTCGTAAGGATGCTAAGAAATCAATATGCGATGCAAAGACATTAGCTTTTAGTGATTTATATAATAGATTAGATACTAAAGAGGGAGAAAATATATGTATAAGTTAGCCAAACAAAGAGATAGGAATAGTAAGGATTTAGTTCAAGTGAAGTGTATTAAAGATGAAGATAAAAAAATACTTTTCTTAGAAAATGATATTCAACAAAGATGGATGAGATATTTTGCTAAACTTTTTAATGAAGATTGTGAATATAAGATTGACTATAATGACCTTAGCACCCTAAATGAAAATAAAGATTTCTATTTTTATCGGCGTATTAGTAAAACTGAAGTTAGAGAGGCTTTAAAGAAAATGAAGGGTGGAAAAGCTGTTGGACCTGATGATATTCCAATAGAAGTGTGGAAATGCTTAGGAGATGAAGGAATTTTATGGCTTACTAAACTTTTTAATACTATTTTGAAGACTAAAAAGATGCCAGATGAGTGGAGAATGAGTGTGTTAATTCCTATTTTTAAGAATAAAGGTGATGCACAAGATTGTGTGAATTATAGAGGTATTAAGTTAATGTGTCATACTTTAAAACTTTGGGAGCGAGTTATGGAGCATAGGTTGCGGCGTGATACTAATGTTTCTCATAATTAATTTGGATTCATGCCGGGTAGGTCGACTATGGAAGCCATTCATTTATTAAGAGGTTTGATGGAGAAATATAGAGAAAATAAGGAGAATCTACATATGATATTTATTGATTTAGAAAAAGCATATGATAAAGTTCCAAGAGAAGTGCTATGGAGAGTTCTTGAAAAGAAAGGAGTCAATAATGCTTATATTCAAATCATTAAAGATATGTATGCAGGAGATATTACTTGTGTTCAAACACAAGGTGGTTTGACCAAGTATTTCCCTATTTCGGTTGGGTTACATCAAGGATCAGCCTTAAGCCCATATCTTTTTGCTTTAGTCATGGATGTTCTCACTAGACATTTGCAAGATGATGTACCTTGGTGTATGCTTTTTGCTGATGATATTCTTCTTGTTGATAAGACTAGAAAGGGAGTTGAAGGTAAACTTGAATTATGGAGGTCAACCTTAGAGTCTAAAGGTTTTCGCTTGAGTAGATCTAAAACGGAATATATGGAGTGTAATTTTGGTAGTAATAGACCTAGTGAGGGGATTGTGACTTTGGGCGATCAAGTCATTAATAAGAGTACACGTTTTAGATATCTTGGATCTATTGTTCAGAGTGATGGTGAAATAGATGGGGATATTATCAGCAGAATTCAAGTTGGATGGTTAATGTGGAGGAATGCATCGGGCTTGTTATGTGATAGAAATGTACCACTCAAACTTAAGGGAAAGTTTTATAAGATGGTAGTGAGGCCTGCAATGCTTTATGGTGCCGAATGTTGGCCATTAAAAGAGAAGCATAATACTAAGTTAAGTGTGGCAGAGATGTGGATGCTCAGGTGGATGAGTGGCTTTACCCTTAGAGATAGGATACGAAATGAGCATATACGTGAAAAGGTTGGAGTAGTTCCAGTAGAAGATAAGATTAGAGAGAGTCACCTTAGATGGTTTGGTCACATAAAACGGCGGCCTTCCGATGACCCGGTTAGGAGAGTAGAGGTATTAGATTTGACTTATGTTAAGAAAGGTAGGGGTAGACCTAAAAAGACTTGGTTAGAAAATATTAGGAATGACCTTTCTTTATTAGATTTAAACGAGAATTTGACTTTTAATAGGACACAATGGAGAAAAAGGATTCATGTAGCCGACCCCACGTAGTGGGATAAAGGCTTGATGATGTTGTTGTTGTTGTTGTTAATGCATGTCCCGTTAGCTTCAAACTTGCAAATTTAACTTTAAGATTATCCGGAATTTCTTTCCATTCAAAAAACTGATCCATTTTTTCTACCCATTCTAGGAATTGTTCAGGTTGTAATTTTCCTTCAAAATTATGAACGTCGATTTTAATTCCGTGATCCCAATTTCTTTGTCGCCTATTTCGATTTCTAGGTTCTTCCTCTTCACTTCCAGAAGATATAATGCTAGGATTAGAATTAGCTTGATTGACATTTAGATTAGCAATGGCCTCAGCTACCGTATTAATTTGATGTTGCAAATCATTTAATTGTTGCATTACTTATTGCCAATCCCCTTCTTCATTAGCCATTTTTTTTTATCTTTTTTGACACGAAAGAGAAAGACTCCTAAAAAAAAAAAAGACGAACTTTCTCTGATACCAAATTGATGTAGACAAGGGATATAGGGACCCTATATCACTTGATCACAATAGACACACAAGAAGAAAACTGACAAAATGAGTAGAACTTAAAACAAACTTTATTAAATAAACTCAAACGACCCAAAACTTGACAAACACAACAAAAGATGCTAGGAGATTTTAAAGAAATAAAGAAACTTAAAAAGACGCTATCCTCAGACAACCGTCAGAGCGGGTTCCTCACATACATCGAATTTGTAGGTTAAATAAGTAAAGTGCATAGAACTAGCAAACCGATGGTCCACCACTGCAAGATTGGCCAATTTCTTCAACAGATGCTTCAAATCAACTCTGATACAACACCCTAAAGTTGCTTTACTTTGAGAAGAAGGATACAGATGGAGTGACACTTGCGGAGAGACGAAAGAGGTTAGAAGCCCGAGAAGAAAGGGTGGAAAGAGCCCGCAGGATTTTTGGAGGGGATGAGAAAAGAAGGTTGGAAAGAGCCCGCAGGATTTCCGAATAAACCCGCAGGTTAATAGCAAATATGCTCACAAATATCAACTGCCTTTTCTTCACATCATCATCTCATTTTTATAGGCAAAGAAAAGGAATGCCAAAAGCCACCTTTATGAATGCACACATCATCCCAAGCATTAGTTTTCATAGGATTTCCAAAAGCCCTTTTCGGAAAATCAACCCAGCAGCTCACGGAACCAAGGCACCAGCAAACAGGCGGAAATTCCAAAGCAGCATAGTAACGGGAAAAAGCACCCCATTTCGGAAATCAACCCCACATTAATTCTGAAGGAAACATTGGTAACTTACGGCACCAAAGCAATCAACCCGCCGGAATCCAAAGCAGCAAAGCATTGGGAAAACAAAGACTGGCTGAATTCCCAAGGAAAATCAATAACTTCCCAATGAATTTTCAGCATAGAATTCAACCCCCATTAAATACAAGCCACGGAATCCCAAGAGACAAGAAGAAAAGGAGAAGGGGAAGGGATAAGGCCACTCAAAAGTAAGCTTCATAATGAGGTACCTTTTTGGATAATAATGAGCTACTAAACTTCAGCTCAAGCAACTTAGAGAATCAGCTCAAAACCGAATGCTCCAAAACAGCCAACCCGTGAACCATCAGCAGCCAGTGACCAATCGAGCCAGCAAACCAAAGGTCTACCAAACCATATGCACTACCTACCATGATCATTGGATGCTTTCCCATCATTGGAGAGTTAAAAAAGAAAAGAAAACAAAATACACTATTGTTTAAATAAAATAAAAAGTACAGAAATTCTTGATAGCATCACCTTGTAATTCATCACAAATAGGAACTTGCAGACTCTAGTTATAATCATAATTTAGTGGTGTTATTTTACAGCAAACTCACAAGACCAGAGGGCCTTGATCATAACCATTATGTGGTGCCATTTGGTGGTGAAACCATTGGTTAGAGGACGCGTGATATTCTTATTGGTGAGGAATTATTTGAATTTTCGGGTGTGTGAAAAATAGGGCATAGTATATTGGATAAATTTGAAAACTTTACCTTTTTAATTTATGGAAGATTACATATATGTCCACATGAAGTGTAGTTAGTGCATAATGTTGTTAAATAAGGTGTGATAAGAATGAAAGAGCACCGTTTTGGGTCTTATAAGAATATTGCTTTGTGTGCCAATGTGCTTGAGGAGGTGATAGAGAAGACCCATGTATATGAACAAAACAATAAAGTTGAAGCATTTAGCACAATGACAGTTTGATGATGTACTAGATGCCAACTTATATTATTAAAGTGAGCCTAGTGACAGATTTCCGATCTTCTTTATCACAAATACCAAGTAGAGGTGCAAGAAGACTTATAGATCGTGAAAGAGGACGTATGGACCTTTCACTATAAGGTGTACAAGATGAGAAAGATGATAGCACGAGGGTAGGCCATTTGATATCTCTTGAAAATTCTACAGAGGCTTATTGGTGTATATGGATATTGAAAAATTCTTTTAGAAAAGTATCATTCAATTTAATATGGAAACCTTTCCTTATTTTAACATGATATGCTCTAGATGTTCCTGTGATTGAGGCTTTGAACGTCCATAGTTTTTGAAGGAGGAACTGAATAACACTTACAAAGTCATTGAGAAAATTATGCGAATTTGGAAATATACTAGAGTGACTATCTTGTTTGATTGTTTGTCTAAATTTAAGAATAGAAGCTTTATTAATATTTTGATTAACAATCCCCATGACATTATTTTCTTATAGCCTATTGAAGCATCAAATCAGATAAAGGATTAAGAGTATATTTTTTGGTCTTCTTGAAGTCATAGAGGAGAGTATCTAGTGGTTCAAGTTGTTACAGATAATGCTAGTACTTATACTTGAAATAAGTGGAGGAGAGAAAGTATATCTACTGGATATCATGTACGGTACATTGCACATATTTGATTTTTGAAAAACGTGAAGAGTTGTCTTAACATAGGAACGCCTTAAGCAAAGCATAGATGATTAGCAAGTTCATCGGTAATTATTTGTGGATTTTTTATTTTGATGAGAAAATTTGTTAAATAGAAATTTTATGGCCTATTACATCTAGATTTGTTACGCCTATTTGACTTCACAAAATATTTTGGAAGCAAAGCATCCTTTGGAGATTGTATTCACTTCTACATGATAACTAAATTGTGCTTGGGCAAAGAAATCTGAACGGAAAAAAGTTAGGAAGATTGTTTTGAATGAAAGTTTTTGATTACATGTTGGTTATATAATAACAATAAGAAAGCCATTGGTTTAAATTTTAAGAATGATTGATGATATAAATAACCTATGGATTTTATTTATGATGTTATAACACTGTCACGCTAAGGAGTTGTTAACGCATAACTTAGGAAAAGAGGAGTTCAACTACAATGAAAATTGGGAAAGAATGATGGGAATTGGTAGCTTTAATTTTGATGAGGACATCGGAAGATCAACGGCTACGATCTGAAGTTTATTTTATTTTTGATGGTTCTTATGTACCAGTTTAATTTTATTTATTTTTTATGTTTACCCCTAGGGGTGATCATGTGGTGTTGTAGTCCGAAGGGCATTTTAGTCTTTGCTATTTTTGTTTTCATGAGGCCTATTTATAAGCTAGCTCTCTTGTATTGTGGGATGATGATTTGATAATGAACATTTCATGTGTTTTCTTCTTCTTCTTGTGTGCGCACTAGAGAGAAGGGAGAGAGAGCTCAAGGTGAGCAAGCGCAATACCCACCAGTCGTTGGAAGAGTCCGCGACTCATGGTTTTATGTTATTTTCTTGTTCTTCTCCCTTATTCCCCATTCCACCCGCCGAACCCTCCTAGCTCTTCCATTCTGGCCATCATCCCACCCAAATTCTCTCCCAATTCCACCGCCTCAAGCTCCAACCTACGGCCCAATCCCCTCTCCTCCAACTCGACTCCAACTCCTTTCCACCTTCCCTTGCCGCCGCCCCTTACATGACTCCCTACCATTGTGATGACTCCAACATCATCATGGCTCCCTAGAGCGAGTCAAGCAAGATAGGAAAGGTTTTCCATCATTTGAAATTCAAATTTGAATTTCAAAAACTTTCCTAATTTGCAAAGTTTCAAATAAGGAAATTTTTTAAATTTCAATCCGATTTAATTTTAAATTAAAGAGGGTTGTTTATTCTCTTTTCAATGTGGCAAACCTCATTTGGATTCAAATCTTCCCCATGCTCATCCTCCCGTTATGATGCTACCGGCCACCAATTAATGGGCTAAATCCTATTACTTCCTATTAAGGCTCCATCCCACTTGAATTTGAATTCAAAATTCAAATTAAATCCCGCCAAATCACCTTAAATCTGAAATAAATCTCAGATTTAATTCCCACCTGCAATTAATGCCTTGATCCACATTCGTTGAATGTGGACTCAATTTTTCCCTCCCTCTCTCTCTCCACTTTCATTAAATTCTCCCAATTAACTCCTTAATCACCTCCCCATGCCACCTCCCCTCTCCCCCAATTTCTTTCTTCCACTTTAATTCACTCAATTTGAATTTGAATTCATCCCGCCAATTTCACTTAATCTGAATTTAATTAGATTGGCCACCTAAGCAAGTACTGGATCCCAAATTTTTTCTCCCACAGCTGCCCACAGGATTCCCCACTAAAATCCCTTAGTTCTTGTGCAACTCAGAGAGGAAAGTCACTGATTTCCCCTCCTTCCATTTGCCGCCCAGAAATCTGGATTGGTTCTAAGTGCTGCCCTGAGATTTAGGACCTAGAAAGCTGCTGTCCAGGGCCTTCCGATTGCTGTCCAAGGAGTCCAAGTCAGGTTCACTTGCGGTCTACCACTCAGAAGTTGCCAAACTGCTATCCAAATTTGCTGTCCACATAGTTCAGCAGGCTCCCCTGCACCACACCTTCAACGGGATGGCCCCCAACTGCTGCCAAGAACTCCTTAGTCATTCTAGATTGCTGTCCTAACTTTGGAGACTATGAGGTTGCTGATCTGAGGCATCCAACTACTACCTAGTGCTTGATAATAGTGAACTCTTTCCCTAGTCTCTTATCTTCATAGTTATCCTACTATATGATTTAATTGATTCATAAGAAGTTTGTTAATTACTCTCCGCTAGAGCTTTAGAAATTAGAGAGTTGGGTGAGCGATTCTATCATAGTGACTAATCTTGTTGTTAATCTAGAGATCTCTTGTTGAAACAATTCATGTATGCATTATTAGATTAAAATTGGCTATTTTATGATCTTTAACCCCTATGCATGTAATTTAGCCTAAACTTGTCTTACTGCTTATTTTGTTTTCTTTTGTCGTTCAAAATCAATGCTAAGACATAATTATTGTGCTCTACAAATTAAGCTTGCAAATTCATTAAGAAAGTTATCTTTGCAAGTACATCAAATTTCATCTTCATTTGCATGCCATGGGATATTTTCTTAATCCTTAATTTTAATACGCTGAGAACAGCAGATCGAATTTGGTTTAAACCATTGCCTGGATAAATTTTTTTGTTGACTCAATTGAGAAGGTGAAGGATGATTTGCAACATGTAGCATTTAAAAATATGCAAGGATTTTTTGTATTACAACACGCTAAAGATACAATTGCAAAATGTTCCTCATATAATTTTTAACATTTATTGGAAATAAAGAAGGATTCTTTCAAATTTAATTGTGATTTTCTTTCAAATTTAATTGATTGATTGATGCAATTTGGTGATGACACTCCTGAGTTACAACAATTTGCTATTAAAGTTTTATGCCTTATCTTTATTTGGTTGTAAGTGAAATTGGAGTATTTGCAATCAAGTTCATTTTAAAAGGAGATATCATTTGACTATCTTAAGAATGAATTTCTTGGATTACATCATATACAACAAGTGATTAAATGATAGAGATTTGAAGAAAAAATTTAGGGGATGATGAAGATTTCTTAGTTTGTAATGATACACCATTAGAGGATGAAGGACTTGTGGATGATGATAATAAAGTTATGCCTTTTGATTTGGGACAAAAGATCTCAATGTTGATTTCTTAGATGGGGATAGAAGCAAGATCAACATTTCTAACACAAGCCAACAAGAAATAAATAAGGAGGAAGATTGGGAGAATGCTGGCACATTTGTGGATGAGGCAAGGGAGAAAGAAATTCATTGTGACAATCATTCTAATTAAGACAGACTAAGTGATGAGAGTGTTAGTAACTTTTGAATTTAGAAATTCTAAGCTTGGTGACATGCTATGATGCACCGACACTTCTTAAAGAGGCATGCAGTTTCCAACACGTATCCGACATGACACGCGACCGACACTCCTCCGACACGTGTCGCACACACCGCAAACGTGTCCAATTAAAAAAATATTAAATATAAATTAGACGCAGGTGTCCAACACGCGTATCTTATATATTTTATCCACAACACCAAATCAATCGCCCGCACTTAATACCCCATTCGTTAAGTATTCTCATTTTCATTTTTCTTTGGTGGGTTACAACTTTGATTTCACAACAATGCTCAATGTCATCTCAATATCGATGTCTAACGTAGTTACAACACAGACATTTCAAAATGATCTCCATATCAAAGTCTGACGTTGTCTTTACATTGATGTTTGATGCTAGCAATTTTTACACCCACAACTTGACATCTCATCTTTGTCCAATGCCTTCTTAACATCGACGACCAAAGTCCTCACAACATCGACGATAAACGTCCTCTTAACATTGACGCCCAATATTTACTGCATAACATCAATGCCCAACTCTCGACATCATTGTCAACCCCTCTCGATAACTAATAAACGACATCGACGTCCAACTCTCGACATCCTAATATTAATCATTTTAAGCACAAATTCTAATTAAATAACTTATTATTTCTAAATAATTTGTAAAATTATACTTATTCAATTTTAATACACTATTTTTAAAATATAAAAAATATAATACCGTGTTCAACTCATGTCCGTGTCATATATTTTGAATCATTGACGTGTCCTGTGTCTGTGTCGTGTTCGTGTCGCCGTGTCCGTGTCTGTGCATCATAGGATATTACATACCATATTATGATAACTTTATTTTAGGAAGGGATTTGTTTCTACAATTTTAGCAAAAAACATCACCTTAATTTATGGAGGTTTATGGATATAAACAAGCCATTACACAATCGGTAACACTTGCACATTGACAGGTCGTGTCCCATCAAATGAATTAGTTATGATTCAACAACTGGCTACATGCGCCACTTTTAGGTTTAAAATTCATAAGTGCTGACATGTTAAATTTTTTATTTTGATTTATGATAGAAGGGGAAGATAGAAATTTCTTGTGTTGAATGTAATTTAAATTATTATTTTATTAGTTATTATTTTGATATTTTATCTTTCTTTGATGTTTGTATAGCACTTCATATTTCATGATTTGATATTAAGACATTAATGTGTTACCTTCTTCTTTTACAGAATTTGTTACTTAATATGTTAATTGGTTGGGATGTTAATATATTATTTTTTATTTCGTACTTTGATGTTGTTACAATACTTTTTATTTTGTGCAATTTGTTGATTTTAAGGCTTATGCCTTAAAATGCCCCAAAACTTGCAACTCACCTTACAAACAAAAAATGTCCGAATACTCAATTGCTTAATTTTAAACCTTATTTTTTCGTTTATTTAATTTTTGATTAGTTTTTTCATGTATGAATGGGATTTGATAGAATCTTCTATGTGCTTAGTTGTTGGAAGGAGAACTATGTTGTTTTTGTTGTTTAATTAAACTGGAAACACCCTGATATTCAATTCTTAAGCCCAAAAATCTGGGATAAAACAAGTTGATGATTAGATAATTTTAACTTTTGTTCTCTATCTTTTTTTTTTAATTTTTATTTTGAAAACATTTTTATCATCTAAGTCAATTTAAGTTGAGGCTCCTCCATAGCTCAGAAGTGTAGAAAAAAATTAGGTCGTAATCCCCTTCACCTTTTCTCGAAAACGTTAGCTTGATGTATCACTGTATCAGTTGTTTATGCATCAGAAACCTTTTCTCTATCTCCTTCAAAATGTGCTTTTGACAAGAATTGTACATAAGAGTATTGAATTCAAACCTTCAGAAACAAAATCCTTTTTAGTTGAATATGCATTTGCTACTCTTTTTTTTTTGGTCTGATGCTCATTTTCTCTTCAATGCAGTTACCGACTTCTAAAATTTAATAACTTTTCAAATAAAGTACTTGAATTTATTCTAGGCTTGTTCCTTCCATAGTATAAATTTTATTCGAGCGCCACATTCTAATCTATATAGTTATATATGTAATACTAAATCCTACATTGCCAATTGGATTTTCTTTGCCTTCTATTTGAATGCCATGCGGTTTTTAAACATATCACTTAAGTTTTTTTGTTTGGATGTTGCCTTTGTAATAGTTCATTAATGGCTAGTCTGGATATTTGTGCAATGGATAACTATACATTTTTTTTTATTTATTATTTATTTATTTTTATTTATAACTATACGTATTCCTCTTATTTTTATGTCAATTTAGGTTGCCAATGTCTTTATTGATCATTTAATAAAATATTTATATTGTGACGTATTTTTGCATTTCTATTAACAGAAAGTTGTTATTTGGCCAAACACAGATGGTTTAAATGTGTCACACTCACATCTAACCGGATTGCCTGCAAATTTTTTTTTTTGGCAAGAGACCTGGCTTAGATTGATCTCATTAAATTAGGACAAGAAATAGTTTCAAAAATAGAAATCAAGTAATTAAATGTCAGCTTAGGCTGCCAAACCAAAACATTGGGATGCTACAAACATTGTTTCTTCTAGGGTTGTCAGATGTTTAACCATACTCATCTCATTTCACTTCCAGCTTTATATGATTTTTATATTTTTAAGGTCTTATTTTTGTAAGCATTCCTTATCAGAATGGGATCTTGGTGGCTTTCCTGCTTGGCTACTTTCCATAAAGCCTTCTCTGAAGCTAAGGTCTTCAGATCCTAGGTACCTTAATCTGGTATGTGTCCTTGAAGATCCAACTATTTGTGTCATTTTTCCATTTCTTAA
Source organism: Dendrobium nobile (assembly GCA_022539455.1). Lineage (NCBI taxonomy): Eukaryota > Viridiplantae > Streptophyta > Magnoliopsida > Asparagales > Orchidaceae > Dendrobium > Dendrobium nobile. The sequence continues at coordinate 33,088,301 of CM039727.1, forward strand.
TATTTTCCTTTTGTTTGAAAGAATTTTTTTGATAAAAAATAATTGAAAAATGGTTCTCCTCCAAGGAATTTTATGGTTATATTCGTAAGGGATATCTTGATTTAATTGCATAAAAAAATGGCTTCTTGTAATGCTTATGAAATTGCTCTAGGAATATATAACAGGATCTCATGCCCTGATAAAGGCTTTTGAGTTTTTTACTCCCTTCTTTTAGATTTAATTTTGCAATTTTTCTGGTGATATTTTTAATTCATGTCCAGGCAAACTCTTTAGTGATCAAACTTCTTCATTTAAAAAATTCCCCATCAAAATGTAAATTCTCTTTTTTAAACTGTTAATTTTATCTTGAGCTTTTGCAGGTTGAGAGATGGTGGGGAATTTTACTTCCTAAAATTGCTCCATTTCTGTATGAGAATGGTGGCCCTATTGTTATGGTTCAGGTTGTGGGTTAATGCTTTTCAGTTGCATGATTTTTCTTCCTGTCCTAGCAGTCTATTGGATATCAGCGGTTTCTTAAAGAAGTATGTTTGCTAGGTTGAAAATGAGTTTGGATCATTTGGGTATGACAAAACATACCTTCGCTACCTAGCTACTTTGGCCAGAAGACATCTTGGGAATGATATAATTCTGTAAGAAAATTGTTGTTGCTTACTAATTCTGTCTGTTTCATTGAAATATAATTGCAGAAATGACCTCCAAAACAAAAAAAATTGATGTAAAAAAACAAATAAATTGTAATGCTAAAAATATAGATAAAGGAAGAAATAGTTGAGCCACGAACATGGATATATTTTTTAGCAATCACAAAAACCTTTTGTATGATTATTCTTGGTGCCTCAATGAGGTTCTTTTTGATTAGAAAACTAATGGGAAACGCTGAACTTTTCAGAAGGTACTGAATTTTGTAAGTAATCTTGCCATGGTATAACCTTGAACCAGGTCGATGGAGACCATTCTACTAATAATGTGCTGCACCATTGCTCATTAGTATGGAAACCAACCCACAAGTAAACTTTGTGGTGTAATGTGACTATCATTGCTTTCAATGATCCATCATATACGATATTATTTTCTATTTCTTTGTTTCTTGTTTAGGATTAAAATAAATTAGGCCCTTTAATATTCTCTTTAGTGTTAGCCAGATAATGAGATTCATTGTATCTAGTCTCCCAAATTCTGAACCTACGACTTGACTTAGATCGAGTTGAATCAGACCCAATTAGGCCCGATTGAGTTCAATAAACCCAATTAAATCCAATTGAACCAAAATCGACCCAATCTGAGATAAAATTGAGTTCAGGCTAGCTCAAGTTAAACTCAAATCCCTCTCAATAGGCAGTTCATATTTTCTTAAATCGATTACTACTGCATTGTCGAATCCCATGATTTGCAATGGCTTGGAGCAACACATAGAGGAGATGGGATTTTGGCGTCTTCGGTTTCTGACATACGGAACGAACGAGAGAGGGAGAGAGGCCTTTTATTCTCTGCTTCCTGCGTGCTGCAATCGACAGTGAGAGATGAATGAGAGAACTCATTTATCTTGTGCCAGTTTAGAAGGAGTGAGGGAGAGAGCCAGGAGTTAGGAACTCCTATTCGTGCCGGTTTGAGATGGAATCGAGTAAGAGGAGTTAGCGGGTAGAAGCGAACCTAGGAGCCTCTCCTTTCATTCCTAGGATTGAATCAAGTGCAAGAATGGTTGTTAAGAGTTTCTAGTGCCCGTCTCCAGTAGATATAGCGAGTTAGATAGGAGATCAAGTGAGAGCGGCGAGTGATTACAGGTTCGGAAGCTACTCATGTTCAGTCTTACGTTGAAACTGAGCAGGCGACCTGTTTAGGAAGTTTTTTGTCGGGTTATAAGGAGAAACGAGTACTAAATGTTAATTTTCGGCGGAATATTTCTGATGGATTACCGACACATTTTTTGATGTGATTTTCGACGAATTTAGTTTCGCCGGAAATTCCTGTAAATTTAAAATTTTCTGATAAATTAAGTAATTTAATAATGTATTGTCATATTATCTTAAATTAAGTAAATTAAATAATATTAAATTAAACTAAATAAATAGTTAGATAAAAATAAATAAATTAATTTGATAAAATTAAAAATATATAATTTTCATAATTATTATTTGCTAAATAAACTAATTTAAATTAATTAATTAGCTAACCTAATAAATATTGTTAAATTAATTTTCACCGTAATATTAATTATTAATAAAAAATATTAATATTAATATTTAATTAATTATTAATTTTAATATTCTATTAGATATAATTTTAAAAAAGGTAGTATTATCAATAAAACTTGCTTCATGGCATGTTAGTTGAGCAATAGACTCGCGGGCGCTGGGAGCGGGGTTCGAATCCCCTTATAGGCGTAATGGGAGGGTAGGCTACGGGCTGGCAGGCGATTTGCGAGCTGGCTAGTCGGTGCGGGTTGGCTGTGGTGCGGACTGGCAAGCTCCAAGCAGGGGCGGGGGCGAGCCAAGCAGATGGGTGGGCGGGCTGGCCGCTTGGGCAGAATTAATGTTTCTTGCATCGATTTCCTACATAAAATATCCGTCAGAAATGTTTTTGTCAGATTTTTGGATTTTTATGAATGTTAATGAGTATTCAAAGGTGAATTTAATTGACAAATTGCACCCGAAATTATTGTGCATCTTTTCTTAAACCCCCAAAGGTTTATGTTACAAGTCTCACAACAGTTAAAATCAATTAAACTCGTTTTGAGCATTTGAAAAACCTTAAATATTATGATGACAATCATCATTTGCTTAAAACATCTTAAACCCCTAGAATTTGGAAGACAACTGAATAGGCTCATCTAATTCTAAAATAAATTTGAAATGTCTTATGGGCCCTCAAAGGCCATGAATTTACATCCCTCATGTTTCAAAATTATTTAACTGTATTTATGTAGCTTTCAAATTAAATGATTGGAATGAAATAATTAAAATTACTAAAATATTGCAAATCCACCTATGTGCTTCTAATACTTTAAATCATGACAAAATTTATCTATATCTTTGCTGAAGCCACGGGTAACCTCATTCCTATTTGAAATTAATCCAAAATTCTCAAAATAAAAATATGGGAACTCTCTTTTAGGAGCCCTTGATGTTTTGGAGCCTCCCAAGGCTCTAAACATTTCATTAAATGAATCATAGTGTCCCGTAGGAGCTACCATCATTCTAAGAAAATCCTAAGATCATTCTGAATCAAGTTGAACAAAACTCAACTTAATTCGGTCTATCATTTTCTCCTTTGTTTAGTGTTACTTTGAACACACAAAGAGGTTCCTAAATGACCTCTAAAGAGTTAAAGAAAGCATTTGAGGCTCTTAAGGACCAAATTGTAAGTCCCTTATCTTGTTTGTTGATACAAGTCTTCTTCATTTGCTTAGCCCCAAAGTAAGTAAATGACTATCTCTCTTTGAACGCCAAAAATTAAAAGAACATTCCCTAATTTTGAACCCCTATGTTGCACATTCCTTTTCATTTTCTACGAACCCAAAAGTTGTGGACAATTCCTTGTTTTGCTTAGTCTAAAAGCCATAGGAAGCTCTATAATCCCTGTTGACTAAATAAATTAATTTGATCAAATTAAATATTGTTAAACTAAATTAAATATATAATTTTCATAATAATTATTATGCTAAATAAACTAATTTAAATTAATCAATCAGCTAATCTAATAAATATTGTTAAATTAATTTTCACCGTAATATTAATTATTAATTAAAAATATTAATATTGATATTTAATTAATTATTAATTTTAATATTCTATTATATATAATTTAAAAAAAAAAGTTGTATTATCAATAAAACTTGCTTCATGGCCTGTTAGTTGATATGGAAGATCACTTTAAGGAGTGGATTTTACGTAAGATATTAATAGTGGTGGGTGGTGGGGTTTAGATCACTGATGTGATCAATTGGTAAATGGGGGACTCTTTTAAGATAATTAGAAGAGTTAAGGTTAATTTGAAGGAGTTAATTTAATGGTAGGGAGAAGACTTACAAAGTTTAGTTGGTAAGCCACAATTCTTGCAATCTATCTTGAAATTAAGCACCAACTTTTAGGAATTGTGGTAAGCCACAATTCATGCAATCTGTCTAGAAATTAAACTCCAATTTCTACCTAATAGGTATTCCTCTTCGGATGTCAAAATCCAGTAAACATGGGCTTGACTTGAAGATGAGGATGTCTACTGCATTTCAGTCTAGCAAAACAATAGGTTTTAGCCGGCCATAGCAATTAAGATTAGACTTGGAATTTGTTGAGAAAAATGTAATTTGGATTTTTATAAGGTGGATTAAAGCACATGAACAAACTATAAAAGTTCGTAATAAAAAAATGAATACAAGAAAATTAAACTATAGTCACCTTTTGGAATTTGATCTAAACTTATATGAAAGTGTTTGGAATAGTTTTATGATTTTAATCGCTGGTTTATTGATCTTGGAGGAGGCTTACAAAATGGAGGAAGATGTGCAAAGAATTTAGAGCATGTGTTAAAAGATGAGTGATAAATAACTTAAAGGAAGTAAAGATAACTAATCTATTCTCACCAAACAAAAGTCACATACGTGAAGACACAAAGTACCAAACAAATAAAAAAACTTATCTACATTCTAAAATTGAAAATTACATTGTATATTTAACCAATATTTATAGATATTACAAGACTCTTAGGCATTAACTTTTTGAAGTAAAAAAATGGAGATAAATGAGTTCTAATTCCCTATTTTTAATGCTTCATTCATGTCAAACTATATTATGTCTTGCCAAACAAGTTATGGGACTTGTAAGAATTATAATAGGGAGACATGCTATTTCATGAAGAGGCATAAATTGCCTTAACATGTTATGGGACTTCCCTGACGGTCTTTTGTGAAGATGAGGAATAATGAATATGATGATATTGAAATATTTGTGTAAAGATTACATACGAAATGGAGATGGTAACAATGTAAGAATGAACCAGAATTGAGAAGATGAGAGTAGCTTCTTTTTTATGTTGGTGACTTCCCAATTGCCCAAGTTTTTTGGTTTGTTGATCACTTGCAAAAATCTTTCAAACACAGACATGACTCCTACCCTCCTCAACTTTCATTTATTTTTTTAAACCTTGATAAAGGAAGGCATTTTGAAAATTACGTTTATAGCTTTTCATATTTACAACTTATGTCCCCTTCTCATTTCATAGGAAGTAAATCGTTATAGTGAAACCTTAAAACTCAGGTTGTACTTTTTGTCATTTGATTTCTATGGCATCATTGGCGTGCTATTTGTCTTTTATTGGTCTTCCTCCTTTGTGGTGCAATGTTTGGTCGAGGCCATATACTTCAAATTTTATGAAAGCTATCTTGTATTCTTTGCTTAGTAAGTGCTGGCTAAGGTTGGTCTTGCTCTGCAGGTATACTACAGATGGAGGCACTAAGGATACATTAGAAAGGGGTACAATTCCTGAAGAAGGCGTTTATGCAGGTGATGCTAGTAAACCTTTGCTGGTCAACCAAGGAATCATGCTTTTCCTAAAGTTATAGAAGTACTCCTTAGGTTTATGTTATTCCCTTTAAATGGTCGAGATTAATATTTTTAATAACAAAATCCCACTTCTTTAATTGTGTTTTCTTTTGCTAATATTATGGATTCATTCCATCAATTGACAATCTTTTTATCCATCCATTTGGAAACATACAAGGCATCTTTAAAATGACTCAATTTTTGTTCATTTTGGGGTATAACCATATTATATATTAAAAACTTCATCTTGCACATTTTTTACTGTTTGAAGATGTTCAATGCCAGTGTACTTTAATATGCGGACTTCAGTTAGTTTGTATTTCTAGTTAAGAAAGTGGAGAATTTGGTCATTTCTATTACATGTTATCACCATGAAACCTAGAAAATGAAGTAAATATATTGATCAACAACATCATGCTCTTTTGTTTCTGTACTATTTGATGCTATAACAATTTTACACTGACATGAAAGCTGGCAATATTGCTTGGGTAAGGCAAGTAAAAAAAAAAAGGGCCTTGTAGAATCTAGGAATGAGAGGAAATAATGCACAGGAAACTCCTCATTTCCACAGCTTTCACTTCTTTGCCCTGTATTTTTTGCAATTATGCTAGTATGGCCTTCATTTGGAGGCATCTTGCCTCTAAATCTCTTGGTTCAGCATCTTGATCTTTTCGTCTCCACCATCCCTTTCCATCGCATTGTATTGTTCACTTCACTTGTAACTGTATTGCGCCTACATCATGATTTTCCCTTGGCACAGTATGGATCCTTTGTTGTTGATTTAGTCTCCTCTTGGCCTCGTTCTTCAAAAGGCTCCTACTGATTTCACTTATCACGTGGAGACCATCCTGATGTACTTTTCTAGCTTTACCTTCTTGAAGATCAATCTACCATTCTCGTCCTCTTTTCCCCACGCCCCCATCAAGCATAGTCTAGTTGATGCGGAGTTTCATACAGATAAGGAACAATTTATCTCCACTTTACTATCACTTCTCTTATCTGCACCATCCTTTTATCCCTTTCAATAAATACTATCTGATACCTTTTTTAGTTTTGGTGCCAGTTTTAGTAAAACTCTGGAAACTATAATAAAGAAGGTAGGAAACACTACCACTTTCATATCTTGGAATTGTTCTCTTGTCATTGTTTTCGTGCACTGATTTCAGTTTGGTATCAGAACTTGCAAAGAATGGCGGCAGCAAAAGACTGGATGGCGATGATGATCGAATCCTAGAAGCCCTATGGAATGCTCTGGTGAAGATGCCTCATGAACTAGAAGATCTCTATGAAGTTATTGCATTTTTTAGTTGAAATGTGGTGTGAAATGCAAAATCTAAAATTAGGAGGGGGAGCACAACCCATAAACTATATGATTGCACCAACAACCACACATGTAGCGAGAAGGGGATGGCTTCCCGAGTGAGATCTTCAACGACGACTATTAGCGGTGGAAAATTAATGATTATGAAGAAGATGCTAATATTGTCGACCAGGTAATCTGATGACGATGAGTTCCACAATGAGCATACCAAATTGAGACGCCGTATAACTTTTGCCATTGCCATGAATTTCATGTCAAGTTGGACATCCTTTTTTTTTATTGAAGGTTACATATTAAGGATTTCTTAGATTGGGAGCATGTTGTCTAAATGTACTTCTAATATATGGAGATAGCCTCTTGAGAAACAGGTGAGGTATGATGTTTGTAGACTGAGGGGGCGAAGGTGCGTCATGTTTGCTATTACTCTAGACTAGGCGCCGTGAAGGAAAGAGTAGGTTTGATGTTGGTATTAGGATATAATAGTTGCTGCGAGGACATTTCCTACCAACGTACATTGAACATATGTTGTATTTGAAGTATCAACATTGCTCGTAGAGAAATTGTTCGGTGAGTGACCACACCAAGGAATTTTACAAGTTGAGTACCTGAAATTACATGAATGAATCCAACAATCAACTTGTTGCTTCGTACATTGGCTAGCTTAAGGATGCCATTCAAAATAAATTGGAGTTGAACTCTATTTGGTCACTTGCTCAGGCTATTAACTTTGCATTGAAAGCTAAAATCCTGCTCATTAGGCAATCCATGAGCAGCCTTGGGGATACTACAAAACTTCAAAATGATTAGTACCTAGTACCTAGTTCTATAACCAAGAAATTGAAGAAAATATCAATTTTAATGATAAGGGTATCCGAGTGTTAGATATTCATATATGTCATCAAAATAGTGCCCATGCCAGTGGGGCATTTTAAAACATTTACCACTTCATCAAACTTAAACATAGAATGTTTAAAACTTGCTATGTTCCCCCTAAAAGAGGTCGTAATGAACTTGGAAGCTTTTTTTTACGAATCAATGGTAATATCGAGTCATGTTACTCATGAAATGGAATGGGAAGATAACTAGGAAGATGATGATATGTTGCTAGTCATTTCTTAATATCCTCCACCCCTTTTATGAAGGCTCATTGAAAGAAATATATTATTCATGTAAACAAGCAAACGATCCTGTTATTTCAGGGATCTCTGGCATAATGAACATGCACAAAAGCCTATTGGAAACAATTTATCTAAAGCATGGGTTCTTGGATATAATACCCAAAATATCCAAAATGAATATAAGTATAAAAGTCCTCTTTTAAATTCGAACATGTTGGCATATAAAAGTAAAATTCTTACTCTAACTATTTAATTAATTGTATAGTTATTATGCATAATTTAATTAGCAGTTAATTTAAATATTGAGTATTAGTTAAAGTATCTAATTAGAATAGCTTTAATGTATAGATTTTTATTACTTACTGTATTATAGCAATTCCACTTAAATCAGCATGCATAAAGCTAATGGGATCCTATGGCTGAAAATGAATGGAAGAGTTAGTGGAGTTACGAGCAATTCCACTTAAATCAACATGCATAAAGCTGATGGGATTGTATGATTGAAAATGAATGGAAGGGTTATTGGAGTTAGGAATGTAAATATAATAATAATAGTATGATAAGTCTTTTCTATTGAGGCATTAACATTTCCTTTTCCCCACTCGTCCCTCTCTAGACATTGAACATTAGAAGTTTTCAAGCCGCAAGTTAAGGAGCAGGAGTTGCTGCTTGGGAGGTGATTGTTGTAAGCTGCTGTTAAGGTAAATTTTAGAGAACACAATTAAGGAAAATGAAATTAGAAATGGTTATCATTTCGGTTGAAATTCTCGAAGTCCGTTTAAATGCTGAATTACTTGCTAAAATTAGTGTTATGCTGTTTGAAGTGCAATTTTTGCTTAAGTCATCAAGATAAGGATTTAATGGAATGAGAAAGAGTACAATTGAGCTTGTATACAAGAGAAAAGGAAGATAAAGTTTAGGAGAACAAATTCCTTGTGAGGTGAGATACCCAACTAAGATTATAAGAATTAGTAAATATTTTATTATTATATTTCATCTTGATTATGCTTATGACCACATGTATGTTAGTTTTTTTTAGTTATTTTATATGAACATAGTTGAATATGTATGAAATTGTTTATGTAGAGAGTAATTTTTATCAATGTTAATGATTTCATAAGTAAAAAAGGGAAATATTCATGAACAAAGGAATGTGAAAAAGGGCAGCTAAAGGGCAACTAAAGCGCACCTAATGGGTAGCTAAAGGACAGCTAAAGTGCGCCTAAAGAACAGCTAAAGCGCACCTAAAGGTTAACTAAAGGGCAGCTAAAGTGCACAAAAAGGGCAGCTAAAGTGCACCTAAAGGGCAACTAAAGGGCGGCTAAAGTGCACCTAAAGGGCAGCTAAAGCTCTCCTAAAGGACAACTAAAGGGCAGTTAAAGGGCACCTAAAGGACAACTAAAGTGTAGTTAAAGAGCAGCTAAAGTGCAACTATGTCATCAGAAGCATATGTCATTAGGGTTAAAAAGGATGACTATATGAAAAGTGAAATAAGTTATATATGGGGGATAGGCCCGCACAAGTAAAGGAGAAAGACCTATTGAGGTAAACATGCACTCTTAATTCTAGAAGTTGAGAAATTTGACTCAACCCTGAATGGAGAACAGCTTCCATTCTAAAAAATTGGGAAGTTAGACCCAACCTTGAATTGGAACGCTGAAAAGGTGCAAAAGCTTATAGCCATTATATGACTTGTTTAAGAATGTTAAATAGTTTTGGTAAGATGAAAAATATTGTTAAGTTAAGCACTTTCAAGCTCAATATGACATTTCAATATGTATTTTGACTATATTAACATTGTTAGGTATTTCTTAATTGTTTCTTATTATTTCTTATAAATTGTTTGTGTATTTCGTTGGACCTAGCTCATTAATACTGGTTGTACTGTAGGAAAGGGGAAGGAGACTTTGAGACAATAAAAAGAGGTGACCGGTCTTTTGGTGTATATACATTTTGTGTGTGCAAGGAGATCTAAAATAAGATATGAATGCTAAATGTATAGTCTTTTTGGGTATGTGAATGAATATTAAAAGTTTTAATAGAACTCTGTATTTACATACATTATATTTGATGTTCATTAAGAGACATTATATGCTTTCCCTTTATTAATTATGGAATTATATAGGTTGGTAAGTTAGGAGAATCTAAATAGATTTTTTTTACTCACTCCGTTCTGAAAGTAATAACTCAGAATTGGTGTTAGTATGAATGAACCGATTTAGATTTTCCTTCTCTGTTATAATCTAGATTGACCGTTAAGGGGTAGGCTAAACTGGGGTATGACAAAAATTGGTATTAGAGCCAAATCAAGATAAAATGGAAGCATAATTGGATTTAGAAAAAAAAAGTATGATGAGATATAATGAATATGATATATACAGAGCTATAGGTTGAATCAAGTTTTATTGGAATTGTGCATTCATTTTACTACAATAGCATACTTATTTATTTAATACTTTGAATGATCATGTTTATTACCATGAGTATATGTATTATATGAATTATCTATATGTATAAAGATAGATATGTCTGGGAGTTGCTGATGCGAGCAAAAAATACAGGGACCTTATATCTCTTGATCACAAAGGAGAGACGGACTTCTACCGACGAAAATGGCTAAGGACGAGAAAAGGGGCGAACAAACTCTTACATTTCAAATTAAAGAAATAAAAAAAAATTAAAAAACACAAATTGGACTCGATCTCAAAGACACCCTAAAGTTGCTTCACTTAGAGAAGAAAGATACAGGTGGAGTGGCACTTGCGGAGAGACGAAAGAGGTTAGAAGCCCGAGAAGAAAGGTTGGAAAGAGCCCGGAGGATTTTCGGAGGGGATGAGAAAGAAGATTGGAAAGAGCCCGCAGGATTTCCAAAGCAAACCCGCAGATTATAGCTTCCAAAAATAACTTATCATTTAACTTTTTCAAACATTACAAATCCTCCCATATTTATAGTTATGAAAGAGGAATACCAAGAGACACATTACATTAATTTTAACACAAGAAACTAAGCATCAAAAGCATTAAAACACCTAAAAATAAATCCCAAGCCAAGAAACCGAAGAGGTAGCCGCGGGAGCCAAGGAGGCCGAGCGGGAACCAAGGGGGCACAGTCACGGGAGGGAGCACAGGCACGGGAAACCAGCAGCCGGCCGGAATCCAAGGGGGTAAAAGCACATAAAGCCATGGTGGAATTCAAGGAGCCACCATGGGAAGACTAAACAAATATCTTGGAATTCAAGGGTTTTTGGAATCCCAAGAGACAACTTTAAGACATTAAAACATAAAACATTAAAACATAAAAATACATTTAATAAAAAGATATTTATGAGCTAAAATCATAGCTAATAATGAGCTAACCCTTAGTTCAATAAATGAACTAAAGACCAGCTCATAAATGAACTAAAATTCCAGCTCAATTTTGATTGAGCTAGTAGACTCAAGGGAAGCCAAAATTCATATTATTTTGGACATGAGTTAACCCCCCCCCTTTGTGTACATCAGACTCCCCTTGCGAATTCAGCTCCTGATGAATTGGTTGATGATTCCCTTGAGACGGTGCATATTGTTCATCCAGTTTTTTGAGTTTCTCGCCAAATCTCTTCAAAATTTCTTCCTGTTCTTTTTCAAATTGTTGTTGTAGATATCTTTTGTACTTCTCGAATTTTTAATCACATAAGAACATGTGAAACTGAAGCTTGTATAAACAATCTTGAAGTGGGTCCGTTGAATCACATTCTGTACGAATCCATCTGTCCAACGGGAGAGGGACATCAGGATTGTCATGATCGTTTTTTTCCATGAATGAAGCTATTTTTTTGGTATTTTCCATTTTTTTGACAGACTCAAAAAAGACTCAAAAATTACAAGACTCACAATAAGACGCACAACAGACTTACATAACAAGACTTGACAATCAAAATAAAATTTGACAAACTAAAACAAGACTTGACAACTCACAAACCTAGGACTTCCTAACTTGCTCTGATACCAAAATGATGCGAGCAAAAAATACATGGGACCCTATATCTCTTGATCGCAAAGGAGAGACGGACTTCTACCAACGAAAATGGCTAAGGACGAGAAAATGGGTGAACAAACTCTTACATTTCAAATTAAAGAAATAAAAAGAAATTAAAAAACACAAACTGGACTCGATCTCAAAGATACCCTAAAGTTGCTTCACTTAGAGAAGAAGGATACAGGTGGAGTGATACTTGCGGAGAGCGAAAGAGGTTAGAAGCCCGAGAAGAAAGGTTGGAAAGAGCCCGCAGGATTTCCGGAGGGGATGAGAAAGAAGATTGGAAAGAGCCGGCAGGATTTCCAAAGCAAACCCGCAGGTTATAGCTTCCAAAAATAACTTATCATTCAACTTTTTCAATCATTACAAATTCTCCCATATTTATAGGTATGAAAGAGGAATACCAAGAGACACATTACATTAATTTTAACACAAGAAACTAAGCATCAAAAGCATTAAAACACCTAAAAATAAATCCCAAGCCAAGAAACAGAAGAGGTAGCCGCGGGAGCCAAGGGGGCACAGTCACAGGAGGGAGCACAAGCACGAGAAACCAGCAGCCGGCCGGAATCCAAGGGGGTAAAAGCACATAAAGCTATGGTGGAATTCAAGGAGCCACCATGGGAAGACTAAACAAATATATTGGGATTCCAAAACCCCTTTTTGGAAACCCAAGAGACAACTTTAAGACATTAAAACTTAAAACATTAAAACATTAAAACATAAAAATACATTGAATGAAAAGATAATAATGAGCTAAAATCATAACTAATAATGAGCTACCCTTAAATGAATTAAAGACCAGCTCATAAATGAGCTAAAATTCTAACTCAATTTTGATTGAGCTAGTAGACTCAAGGGAAGCCAAAATTCATATTATTTTGGACATGAGTTGACCCCCCATTTGTCTACATCAGTTGCCAGAAGGAATGACTTGTCAGTCTTCTAGGCCAGATATGGAAACAGGGATGCATGAGGGAAACAAGTCTAAGGAGCTTCAAGATATTGTGCAATTGATCTCATAAGTGGTAGATAAAATGACATATATGGAGAAATCTTCTACTGGCGGTGGATCTAGATATGAAAATGATAGTGAAGTAAATCAACATTTAAAATTATTTCAGACTTTTAAACCACCAACATTTAAGGGTGCAAGTGAGTCAACCGTAGCAGAAGACTAGTTGTTAAAGATGGTGAAGATTTTAGATGGCATGATCTGTCCTGAAAATAGAAAAGTACTACTGGCTACATTTGTCTTAGAAGGAGAAGCAGAAAGATGATGGCAAGCACAACATAAAGAAAAATTTGGACAGATGCCTATTACTAATATACAGTGGGATGATTTTGTGAAAGTCTTCAGACTTTGGTTTATTTCTCATTCAGCCAGATTAGCTCTGCAAGATAAATTTTTCAATTTGACTCAAGGTTCTAAAACCGTTATGCAATATGAAGCTGAGTTTACTTCCTTGTATCGCTACGCACCTCATTATGTCAGCACCCAAGAGGAGAAGTGCCACAGATTTTTGCGAGGACTCAGAGATCAACTACGACTAGCATTGGCACCTTTTGATATCAATGAATTTTTTATCTTAGTGGAGAGAGCTAGAATAATTGAAAATGAATTGAATTTCTCTAAGTATAATTAGGAATAACTACACTTAGGAAAAATGAAGATGTTTGAAAAGGATGATCGATTCAGAAATAACAAGCTAAAGTTTAATAATAAATAGATGCAAGGTCAGCTTGAGAAACCCTTGTGTGAATAATGTGGGAAGAGGCATTTTGGTCAATGTTTGGTGCGATCTGGAAGATACTTTAAATGTGGTGAGATGGGTCATCGCAAGATGGATTGCCCTCAAGAGAAAAGAACTAATATCAGGCCACAAGGACATCAGGAACATGCACCACATAGGAGATATGTGGAAGGAGGCAATTAAACAGGAAAAACTCAGTTCCAAGGAAGGCCAGCAGTACAAGGAAAACTACCTGTTCAGTTAAGAGGAGAAGCATCAGATCTTAAAGACAATCAACCTGTGAAAGCTCGAGTGTATGCCATTACACCCCAGGGGCTAAGAATTCAGAGGAAGTGGTTACAGGTATACTTTTGATTTCTAACAAGTTTGGTAAGAGTTTTTTTTTTTTCTGCTGCATCCCATTCATTTATTTCTGAAGAATTCTGCTCTGATTTATCTATGGAGACTGCATGTTTTACGCCTACTTTACATGTTATGATGCCAACGGGGGATAGTTTGCCTACCAATAGGATGTACCTTATAAATTTGAATATTCAAGGTTACAAATTTCCAACAGAATTGATTATAGTGCCTATTGAAATGTTTGACATCATCTTGGGGATGAATTGGTTAGTTAAACATTTTGCTACAATCTAATGTTGGAAGAAGAGAATAAAATTTAATTTACCAAATGAGAAGCCTTTCTATTTTCCCTGTGAGAAAAAGGCTACATCCTCTCTTATTAGTGCAGTGAAGATGGGTAAATTTATAAGAAGGGGTGAGTTAGTATTTTTGGCTAAAATGAAGGTTTTAAATAAAGATGTTCAAACATTGCAGAATGTTCCAGTTGTCTCTGAATTTTCAGATATATTTCCTAAAGAATTACCTGGATTACCACCTGAAAGAGAAGTTGAATTTGGTATAGAATTGCAGCTAGAAACATCAGCAATTTACAAATTTTCTTATAGGATGGTTCCTAAAGAATTGCAGGAGTTAAAAACTCAGTTACATGAATTAATGGATAAGGGATTTATCAGGGCTAGTTATTCTCCTTGGAGTGCACCTATACTTTTTGTTAAGAAGAAGGATGGATCCATGAGACTGTGTATTGACTATAGAGAACTGAACAAAGTAACTATCAAGAACAAATATCCATTACCATGAATAGATGATTTATTTGATCATTTAGCAGGTGCCACAATATTTTCCAGAATTGATTTAAGATAATGATACCATCAAGTGAGAGTTCAAGAAGCAGATGTTAGTAAGACAGCTTTTGGGATTAGATATGGTCATTTTGAGTTTAGAGTCATGTTGTTTGGGTTAACAAATGCTCATGCTATCTTTATGGATATGATGAATTGAATTTTCAAAAGACTTCCTAGATAAGTTTGTGATTATTTTTATTGATGACATCCTGGTATACTCAAAGATTGATGAGGAGCATGCTGAACATTTGAAAATAGTTTTGGAGACATTGAGAAGAAATCAGTTGTATGCAAAATATTCAAAATGTGAATTTTGGCTAAGAAGTGTTTCCTTATTGGGACATTATCAATGTGGAAGGAATTTCAGTAGATCCACAGAAATTGAAAGTAATTGTGGAATGGCCTACACCAAAGAATGTTACAGAGGTTCGTAGTTTTCTTGGACTAGCAGGATATTACAGAAGATTTATTAAACAATTTTCACAAATTACTATGCCTTTGTCCAAACTATTGAGGAAGTAGTTAAAATTTGGATGGACCTGAATGTGAAAATAGCTTTCAGGCATTAAAAGAGCATCTAATTACAGCACCAATATTGACACTTCCCATAGGAATAGAAGGATTTCAGATTTACAGTGATGCATCTTTAAAAGGTTTGGGATGTGTTTTAATGCAGAATAGAAGAGTGATTGCTTATGCATCTCGATAGTTGAAGCCCCATGAAAGAAATTATCCCACTCATGATTTGGAGTTGGCTGCAGTAGTATTTGCTTTGAAGATTTGGAGACATTATCTACATGGGGTAAAATGTGAAGTTTTCACTGATAACCAGAGTCTAAAATACATATTTTCGCAGAAAGAATTAAACTTGCGACAAAGAAGATGGTTGGAACTCATTAAAGATTATGATTTAGATATACAATATCGTCTTGGAAAAGCCAATATTGTAACCGATGCTTTAAGTCGCAAGTCTACAGGAATGATGAACTGGATGATTACTCAGGAGGTTCAATTAATTAAGGAAATGGAGAATTTGCAATTGGAGATTAGAAACTTAAAAAATATGGAATATTTACATCAAATGACCGTAAAGCCCACTTTAACAGATCGTATTAAAGAAGTTCAAGAGCTTAGTAGTGAATCTTCAAAATTGATAGAGCAGATCCAGTCAGGGAAAAGACTCGATCTTTCTGTTGATGTTGATGGAATCATTAGGCATAAATCCCAATTATGGTACCCAGTGATCTAGAGTTGAGAAGAGAAATTTTGCAAGAAGCTCATCATTCTAGCTATACAATTCATCCGGGCAGTACTAAGATGTATAAAGACTTGAAAGTAATATTCTAGTGGTTGGGTATGAAGAAAGATGTTGCTGATTATGTGGCTAAGTGTGAAGCATGTCAAATTGTGAAATCTGAACATCAAAGACCTAGTGGATTATTGCAATCACTACCTATTCCCGAGTGGAAGTGGGAAGAAATTTCAATGTATTTTGTCATTGGATTTCCCCGATCTAAACAAAGACATGATAGTATTTGGGTGATTATTGATAGACTAACAAAATCAGCTAACTTCTTGCCTATTAAGCAAACTGATTCAATAGATAAATTGACGCGCTCGTATGTAAAATAGATTGTCAGATTACATGGCATCCCAAAAGTTATTGTCTCAGATAGAGATGATCGATTTACTTCTAGGCTGTGAAAAAATATTCAAGAAAGCTTGGGCACAAATCTGCATTTCAGTACAGCTTTTCACCCTCAGATTGATGGTCATTCTTAAAGAACCATCCAAGTATTGGAAGACTTATTGAGGTTATGTATTTTGGATTTCAGAGGTAGTTGGGAAGATCACATACCATTAATAGAATTTGCCTACAATAATAGTTATCAATCTAGTATACAAATGGCGCCGTATGAAGCACTTTATGGTAGAAAGTGTAGAACTCCCTTAACTTGGGTTGAGGTAGAAGAAAGACAACTAATGGGTCCAAAATTAGTTGATGAAGCAACAGAGAAAATCAGATTAATTAGAGACAGATTAAAAGTTGCTCAGGATCGCCAACAAAAGTATTATGACCCCAAGCACAGAGCAGTAGAGTTTGAAGTGGGTGACTTTGTATTCTTGAAAGTTAAACCTATGAAGGGTACATCTAGATTTGGTAAGTGAGGCAAATTGAATCCTAGATATATATGACCTTTTGAATTATTGAAAGAATTAGAAAGGTCGTGTATAGACTTGCTCTTCCACCAGACATGTCAGATATTCATAATGTTTTTCTTGTGTCATTGCTAAGAAAATGGGTTATAGATGCTCATCAGAGAATCTCACATGATGAAATTGATCTACAAAAAAATCTGACTTATACTGAAGAACCAGAAGAAATACTTGATTTTGATACTAAACAGCTCAAGAATCGTCAAATTTCTTATGTTAAAGTGAAATGGAAATACAGACCAGAAAAGAAGGCAACTTGGGAAAGAGAAGAAGATATTCGCCTCAAGTTTCCTTAACTGTTTGATGATCATTAAGCTAAGAAATTTCGAGGACGAAATTTTTATGAGGGGTGAATTATAATACCCAAAATGAATGTAAGTATAAAAGTCCTCTTTTAAATTTGAATATGTTGACATATAGAAGTAAAATTCTTACTCTAACTATTTAATTAATTGTATAGTTATTAAGAATAATTTAATTAGCAATTAATTTAAATATTGAGTATTAGTTAAAGTATCTAATTAGAATAACTTTAATGTATAGATCTTTATTACTTACAGTATTGTAGCAATTCCACTTAAATCAGCATGCATAAAGCTGATGGGATCCTATGATTGGGAATGAATGGAAGAGTTAGTGGAGTTACGAACAATTCCACTTAAATTAACATGCATAAAGTTGATGGGATCGTATGAATGAAAATGAATGGAAGGGTTATTGGAGTTAAGGAATGTAAATATAATAATAATAGTATGATAAGTCTTTTCTATTGAGGCATTAATATTTCCTTTTCCCTACCCGTCCCTCTCTAGACATTGAACATCAGAAGTTTTCAAGCCGCAAGTTAAGGAGTGGGAGTTGCTTTTTGGGGGTTGGTTGTTATAAGCTACTGTTAAGGTAAATTTTAGAGAACACAATTAAGGAAAAAGAAATTAGAAATTATTACCATTACGGTTAAAAATCTGAAAGTCCGTTTAAATGCTGAATTACTTGCTAAAATTAGTGTTATGTTGTTTGAAGTGCAGTTTTTGCTTAAGTCATCAAGATAAAGATTTAATGCAATGAGAAAGAGTACAATTGAGCTTGTATACAAGAGAAAAGGAAGACAAAATTTAGGAGAACAAATTCCTAGCGATATGAGATACCCAACTAATATTATAAGAATTAGTAAATGTTTTATTATTGCACTTCATCTTGATTATGATTATGACCACATGTATTTCAATTTATTTTAGTTATTTTGTATGAACATGGTTGAATATGTATGAAATTGTTTATGTAGAGAGTAATCTTTATCAATGTTAATGGCTTCATAAGTCAAAAAGAGGAAATATTCATAAATGAATGAATGAGAAAAAGGGCAGCTAAAGGGCAGCTAAAGGGCACCTAAAGGGCAGCTAAAGTGCACCTAAAGGGCAGCTAAAGCGCTCCTAAAGGGCAACTAAAGGGCAGTTAAAGGGCACCTAAAGGGCAATTAAAGGGCAGTTAAAGAACAGCTAAAGTGTAACTATGTCATCAAAAACATATATCATTAAGGCTAAAAAAGATGACTATATGAAAAGTGAAATAAGTTATATATGAGGGATAAGCCCGCACAAGTAAAGGCGAAAGACCTATTAAGGTAAGCCTACACTTTAAATTCTAGAAGTTGAGAAATTTGAGTCAACCTTGAATGAAAGAACAACTTCCATTCTAAAAAGTTGGGAAGTTAGACCCAACTTTGAATTAAAACGCTAAAAATGTGCAAAAGCTTATAGCCATTATATGACTTATTTAAGAATGTTAAATAGTTTTGGTAAGATGAAAAATACTATTAAGTTAAGCACTTTCAAGCTCAATATGACATTTCAATACGTGTTTTGACTATGTTAGCATTGTTAGGTATTTCTTAATTATTTCTTATTATTTCTTATAAATTGGTTGTGTATTTCATTGGGTCTAGCTTATTAGCAGTGGTTGTACTGCAGGAAAGGAGAAGGAGCCTTTGGGACAATAAAAAGAGGTGACCGTTCTTTTGGTGTATATACGTTTTGTGTGTGCAAGGAGATGTAAAATAAGATCTGAATGCTAAATGTACAGCCTTTTTGGGTATGTGAATGAATATTAAAAGTTTTAATAGAGCTCTGTATTTACTTACATTATATTTGATGTTCATTAAGAGACATTATATGCTTTCTCTTATTAATTATAGAATTAGATAGCTTGGCAAGTTAGGAGAATCTAAATAAATTTCTTTTACTCACTCCATTATGAAAGTAATAGCTCAGAATTGGTGTTAGGATGAAGGAACCGATTTAGATTTTCATTCTCTATTATACTCTAGATTAACCGTTAAGCGGTAGGCCAAACTGGGGTGTGAAATTGGATATACTCGGCATTCACCTCTCATTAGGCAATGTCCTATAACTATATTGAATATCCTAGACGTCCATGTCTTATGTACGCGACATCCTACAATGTTGTAGATAAGGATAAAGAATTCAAGAATAAAGCGGATGATCTAATTGTAGATCTAAAAGACTCTTCGAGAGAGTTCGAAGAAGGTGGTCAAGCCACTGTAGGTTAGCTCAAAGTGATAAAATTTAGGTACTGGAGAAGACCCAACGCCAACCTTTCTTAATGCAAATCTCCTTGCACAATAAAGCAAAACAAAAAATGCTGCTTCTTGAGTTCAAAGATTGTTTCACGTGGAGCTACATTGAAATGCCTGATTTTTCACCAGAGGTGACAGTGCATAAGTTCTTCATCAATACCAAAATGAAACTTATCAAACAGGCATCCAGACTAATGCGACTTGAAATTGAAGAACAAGTCATCGATGAAACTAAAAAATCTTATATAAGCTGGCTTTATCTGGTAAGAAAAATACGTTGACTTAATTGCCAATATTGTCCCTGTAATGAAGACAAATGGTCAGATTTGCATTTGTATTAACTATTAGGACTTAAACAAGGCATGTTCAAATGACGATTTTTCACTCCTCAATTTAGAACTTATGATCGATAATACATCGAATCCTGATATGTTCTCATTCATGGATGGATCGTCAGGTTATAATCAGATTATGATGAATCCGGACGATTAAAAACACATTCTTTCGACGTCTTTTGGTATATACTGTTATAAAGTTATGTCATTTGCTTTAAGAATGCTGGGGCCACCTATTAAAGGACGATGACCCACATTTTTGATAATCTTATGCATGTTGAGTTTTATGTTGATTTAGTTGTAAAAAGTAAATTTCTTCATGAACATGTATTTGATCTCAAAAACGTATTTAAAAGAATTTGCAAATTCAATTTTAAAATGAATTCACTGAAACGTGCTTTTGGTGTGTCATCCTGAAAATTTCTCAGATTTATTGTATGCCACAGAGAGATCGAAATCAATCCCGCCAAAATTAAAGCGATAGTGGAGATGCCACCTCCAAAAACTCTAAGACACCTTTATGATTGACATATATTCGAAGATTTATATCTAATCTTTCAGGTAGATGCGAACCCTTCACATTATTGATAAAGAAAAATAATTCTTTCGTGTGGGACGATGCTTATCAGGAGGCGTTTGATAGTGTAAAACAATATCTGTTACACCATCCAATCCTTGCTTCACCCGTTTCAGGAAAACCCTTAATTTTATATACAACAACTTTGGAGGAATCACTCGGAGCATTGCTAGCACAAAATAATGCAGATGACAAAAAAATGCCCTTTATTATTAGTCGTCGACTAATAGGGGCAGGATCGAAATATTTGCTAATTTAAAAGTAGTGTTTAGCATTAATTTTTGGTACACAAAAGCTACGGCACTATATTCCATCCATAAGATAACCTTATATCTAAAATTGTCCAGTTAAAATTTTTAATGACTAGACACAATATTACAGGTTGTCTAGCCAGATGGGTTATAATACCCAAAATTATCAGGTATGAAAAATTGAAATGAATTAATTATATCTGAAAACTTATTTTTAAGTTTAAGGTCAAATTAATGTGAAATTAGTATTAACATTTAATTACCATTAGTTAAATAATAACTTTAATACTAAATATTAAGGTTATATTAAATGAAATCAAGCAAAGCAAGGTAAACATCCCTTGGCTTCACCCCTTCACGTTA
The DNA here is from genome assembly GCA_022539455.1 of Dendrobium nobile. Classification (NCBI taxonomy): domain Eukaryota; kingdom Viridiplantae; phylum Streptophyta; class Magnoliopsida; order Asparagales; family Orchidaceae; genus Dendrobium; species Dendrobium nobile. Next base: position 33,109,569 of record CM039727.1, read on the forward strand.
ATATTAGGTAATTTAAGCATTCTCTTTATTCTGAAGATAATTCAGAAAAGATACCTGCTATAGGCAGTAAAGCATGACAGTTATGTGAGTGGGACCATTTATTGTCAGGAAAGAAAACGTTGGGAAGCATCGTTTGAGGGAATTACGTGATTTACCGAAGGAATCGAGTGCAGATTCCAGTAAATAACTACGACACAGTGCCTGCGGGACTGTAGAGGTCTTCGACCCGATGGGAATTCAGAACGGAGGGATTTCTCTAGGCGGCACAGTGCAGTGCATGCGGGATTGGAATAGTGTTCTGCAGTAGGAATTCTTCACAGGAAGAATTCGGCTGGAGAAATTCAGGATTATTTAGAAGAGAAATTTCCCATACAGTGCAAGGGAGGAGTTCGTCTGAAAGGATTTGGTGGCAGTAAAAGAAATTAACAAATATATACTGTGAGGCAATAAGCAGGGGAGGGGATAAGCAAAAGAAAGAAGAAGAGAAATTGAGGAAAGAAGAATAAGAAAGAAGATTCTGAGAGGAGAGAACAGGTAAATCATTTTGGTTTGTGCATGGTTGTTAGAAGGATTTCTAAAAATAGTAGTGAAAGTGTTTAAAAATGTTGGATCTAATTGTGTCATAGGTTTTATTTGTCTTATGCAAAGAGAAAGTTTCGAGGTGACATACAATCGTAGAAGGGTGCGAAGTAGAGAAATGGAAGAGACGACTGGGCAAGGATGTAAGTGATACAAGTATTTTTAAGAAAGTAGTCATGAAAGTAGATGATTTGATATTATGCATGTTTGATCAACCTTTTGTGACAGGCCTAGAAAATAATATACTTACAGGTTTTCTGGTATGATTAACCACTTACATAAATTAATTATGTGAGTTTAAATCAAGGTATATTATATTCATTTAAATATTTTCCTTATTGATAATGTTTTGAAAAGAGATCATTTTCTTTACTTATTATGTGCATATTCATGTTATACAATAAATGAATATGAAAGCTTGCAACAAGTCTAGTATGGATAATGAATATGGAAGGTATACTGAATATCAATTTAAAAGTAAAGTTTGGCTAAAGATTTATGTATAACTTATCAATGCAGGTGGGGCAAAAGGGTCCCCATATATTAAACTGTTTGGTAATTGGGCCAAAAGGGACCCTAAAGAAATGAAACCTCCAAAGCAGGTGGGGCAAAAGGGACCTCTATGTAATTCAATGACGATAATGCCAGATTTACCTGATTTGAATATGTTTATGAATGAGTAGCCAAATCTTTTAATGAGTAAAATTGATATTCAGTATGAATATAAGAATAATTTTTGGATAATATCAAATGAGAATTTATGAAGCTTGCTTAAGTGATATAACTTTTATTTATGTTTTCAATATTTTGTATTCACAAGGTGTACGCATTAGAGCGTAACGCCTCGAAATTTTTTCTTCGGTATATATGTAAATACGACGCAGCCGATTCGTGTTTGTGTATTCGCGTATAGGATTAGGGCTTCCTATGAGAATTGAAATGCGAACTAGAGGCGAAGCCATGAGGGAAAGAGACGAAGCTGACGAAGCTGTGAGTGCTGGAGACGAAGTAAGAAGGAGACGACACAGGAAACGAATCCAAAAGCATTAACGATTTCGAAAGCAGGAAACAAAGTCGAAGTTATGAGTGCAGGAAACGTTCAGGCCTCGGTTAGGTCGGAAGAGCAGGTGAGCGGTGTTGTGGCCTTGACTTTGAGGTGCAGTAACGAAAGCTTGAATAACTCCTGATTCGGCTTTCTTTCATTCTTCCGCTCAGTACATGCTCGGTATCGAGCAGGTACAAGCTCTGTACCTGTCAGTACATGCTCGGTACTGCTCAGTACATGCTCGGTATTGCTAGGTACATACTCGGTACTGAGCCAGCACTGCTCGGTACCGAGCAAGTATATGCTCAGTACTGAGCGGTACATGCTCGGTATGGAGCAGTACATGCTCGGTACTGAGCGGTACATGCTCGGTACCGAGCATATATTGCTCGGTACTAAGTATATACAACAAGAAGAATTTCAAAATTACTCTTATAATAAAATTTTGTTCCTAGGGCGCTGCCCTCGAAAACCCCGCAGGGGCGCTGCCCCTTGACCCCGCGACCTGACCGGATAGGTTGAACCCCGCTAGGGGGCAGCGCCCCCTTGGACCTCCTGCAGACTGGAACATTTTTGTATTCATGTTGTTTTATTATTGATAGTACAAATAATTATTAAAATTGTCCTATTATTAGCATGACTAGTGGTACAAGAAGGAAAGATCCTGCATAGAAATATGGAACTCAAGTTGAAGTGTCTGGCGAAGGTGCAAAGAAGGGATATGTTTACATAAAATATTTTCAATCAAATTCACACTAAGAGAAGAAATCGATTGGCCACAGATCGAATGAACAAACTTATTTATGTTATGTTTAACAAAAAACTGAAAGATAGACATCTCAAATTACAGAAGCAAGGAAGCTTTGATAATGAAATTGACTCTTTACTTGTTGATGATTTACAATCTGATGATGTATGGGTTACTCCTAAGAATGTTGATGTTTCTGAAGTTGAAGTAGAAGGAGAAACTCAAGTCAATGAAAACAGTGAAGCAACTACTCATGTATATAAAAGAAAGAAACAGAATGAGATTGGTGCTTCAAAAAAATTCAAAGGTATTCTTATATATAATGAATTATTTTTTTATGCTATTATTGTTTTATTCTAGAGCTAACGAAATATTAACTGATATAGGAGATAAAAGAAAAATATTATAGGTGAAGAAGAGTTTGAGGATGACTTTGACATTAATTATGAAGATTCTTCTGAAAAAAATCAAAGTGGCGATGAGCCTGCATTGCGTCTTGATCCTAAAAGGATGTTTTATTTTTAAGTGAGTTTATTTTAATTCTTCTTTTCCAGTAATATACTAGTGTTACTTAGAACAAATCATCAAATTCACAATTGACATTTTGACATTTTTGTCATTATTTATAATTTTAAATTGCTTTATTTTTATAATTTTTTAGGCTTACGCCTCGCCTTGCTTAGCCAAAACGCCTCGATTCCCAATTTCGCCTTTTAAAACGTTGATTTTAGAGTACCTTGTCAAATCATATCAGACAATGACACAACCTTTAGGAGTTTCAAAATCTATCGATTTGTCGAACGACATAAAATAAATTGTCGTTACTCTTCAATATACTACCTATAAGCCAATGGCTTGGCCGAAGCTTTTATTAAAACATTGGTAAATTACTTAAGAAATTTTTTGCTAAAAATAAGAGAGAATAACATGATAAATTGACAGAAGCATTGTGAGCATATCACACTACTTATAAGACTGCGGCACAAGCTATGCCATATTTGCTGGTCTTCGAGACAGAAGCAATAATATCGGTCGAAGTAGAATTGCAATCACTTTGTATTGCTATATAATATGATCTCACCGAAGAAGAAATCGATCATCTACGACTCAAAGAATTCGAGGCCCTAAATGAAATTTATTTTCAAGCCTAACAAAATCTAGTATTCTATAAAACACGAACGACTAGGACAAACAACTAAATGGTTCATCCTAGAAGCTTTAATGAAGGCGAACTTGTACTTGTTCATCGAAGACTCATAATTCCTCACCGTCATGTCAGCGTAAATTTGACCTAATATAGGAGGGACCCTTCATTATTGAAAAGCTATATAAAGGAGGAGCCTACCAACTTATATACATAGTAGGTCAAAGACTCATGCCGTCGATCAATGATCAATATCTTAAAAAATATCATACATAACAATTCAATCGAAAAATGCTATGTTTGGCAGGAGGCAATTTATATATATTCATGCAATGCAAGAGACATTCATTATGTTCACTTGCAAGGCAGGAGGTAACTTTTAATTTCTCCCATAGCACAAGAGACGAATTACACATATTTCTGTAATGCAGAATGCAAACTTATACGGTCTCTTGCAAGACACGAGGCACTTGACATATTCTCCTATAATACACGAGACAATTTATATATACATTTTTTATAAGACAGAATATACTTTTCACACTCCTGTAATATAGTTGGCAATTTATATGCTTGCAAAGCATGAAACATTCATTATATCTCCTGTAAAACAGGAGGCAATTTTATATATTCCCCTTACAAAATAGGGTGTCATCAAGATATCCTTCTACAATGCAAGAGTCAATTAATTGAGAAACCAACTTAATTTAAATAATTAAGTATTTTTAAAATATACAATCAATTTTAAAATACAATTAACGAGATGAGCAATTGATTTTAAATTAAAACTTCAATTAAAAAATTCAATTGATTGCTTTATATTGGGCCAACTTTCAAAAAATCAGCCAATGATGCACCTTTTATTATTTCTGGGGCAAAAGGACAGTAACCCTATATAACCTTTACAAAAATTAGCTAAGAAGTATACAGATGCATAACCTATAACCATTAATAAGATCAACCATCGAATGGTCTTTAAACAAGCATAACTTGTGCTTTCTATTTCAGAAGGGCCACTGCATCAAAGTCCGGTGCAATGTTAAGTAGGCAATGGTTCCTACATCAAAAATTAGCTAAAAAGTATACAGATGCATAGCCTATAACCATCAATAAGATCAGCCATCGAATGGTCTTTAAACAAGCATAACTTGTGCTTTCTGTTTTAGAAGAGCCACTGCATCAAAGTCCAGGTGCAATGTTAAATAAGCAATGGTTCCCACATCAAGGACTGATGTGGACAAAGAAGCTAGTCCATGAAACTAAATTTTGGATTGGATCTTGGAATGTAGGTTTTCTTACAAACAAATTAATGGAATTAGTTGATATTATGATTCATGGGAAGATAAATATTTTATGCATTCATGAAACTAAATGGGTTGAGGGGAAGGCTAAGGAGATTGATAGTTTAAGATTTAAACTTTTATATTCTGGTAGAAGTCGTACTAGAAATGGTATAGGTGTGATTATAGATAAGAGATTGAAGGATAATGTTATACATGTTGATAGAATTGAAGACAAAATTATAGTTTTGAAAATTATTGTTGTTGTTAAGATTATTATAATTATAAGTGCTTACGTTCCTAAAGTAGGTTTGGATATGTGTTTAAAATAAAACAAATTAAACTGACTTAGAATAGTTAATTTAAAAGATACCTCTTAAAGAATGAGTTTTTATTGGAGGAGATTTAAATAGATATGTTGGTAGAGAGGTAGAGGTTTTTAAAAGTATTCGTAGTGGCTATGGGTTTGGAGCGAGTAATAGAGATAGTAAAACTATATTAGATTTTGCTCTATTTTATGATTTTGTAATTGCTAATATCTTATTCAAGAAAAGAGATAAGCATCTCATCACTTATAAGAATGGATATAATAAAACTTAGATTGCTTATTTTCTTTTAAAAAAATAGATCTTTTAAATTGCAAATATTGTAAAGTTATTTCGAGTTAAAGTTTATGTACCCAATATCGCCTATTAGTTTTGGTCTTTAAGATAAAAGGTCAAAATATTAAAAATATAGTAAAATATTATTCTAAGATTAGATGAGGCATTTAAATAACACTAACAAAAATATTTTTGAGAGTAATATTCGAGATCTTAAGATTTTGTGTGTGCATGAGGAAACAAATGTTATATGGAAAAAAACTAGTAATATTTAGAATGTTGCGAAGGATGTGCTTGGAGTTTTAAAAGAAAAAGCTCATAATAAAAATAGTTGATAGTGGAATCAATTGTGTAAGAAAAATAAAAAATAAGAAACTTTGTTATAATGATTGGTTTAGATGTAAAAATTCTGAAAACTGGGAAAGATATAAAGAGGCTCATAAGGTGTCTAAGAAAGCTATCTGCAATGCAAAGATTTTTGCTTATAATGATTTATAAAATATATTAGATTCTAAAGAGGGTGAATGATATATATATATATAAGTTAGCTAAACAAAGAGATAAGAGTAGTAAGGATTTAGCTCAAGTAAAATGTAGTAAGGATGAAGATCAAAAACCGATTTATTTAAAAGAGGATATTCAACAAAGCTAGATGAGATTTTTGCTAAGATTTTCAATGAAGATTATGAGAATACGATTGACTTCAGTGACCTTAGCACTCTAAATGAAAATAGATATTTTTATTTTTATAGGTGTATTAGTAAAACTTAAGTTAGAGATGCTTTAAAGAAAATGAAGTATGGAAAAGCTAGTAAACCTGACGACATTCCAATAGAGATGTGAAAATGCTTAGCAGATGAAGGAATTTCTTGACTTACTAAACTTTTAATATTAGTTTGAAGACGAAATGCTAGATGAGTGTGTTGATTCTTATTTTTAAGATTGAAGGTGATGTACAAGATTGTACGAATTATAGAGAAATTAAGTTAATGTGTCGTACTTTAAAACTTTGGGCGAGTGTTATGGGCCATAGGTTACGACATGATACTAATGTTTCTCAAAATCAATTTAGATTCATGCGGATAGGTCTACTATGGAAGCTATTCATTTATTGAGAGGTTTGATGGAGAAGTTTAGAGAGAATAAAGAGGATCTACATATGATATTTATTGATCTAGAGAAAACATATGACAAAGTTCCAAGATAAGTGCTATGGAGAGTTCTAGAAGAGAAAAGGGTTAATAATGCTTATATTCAAGTCATTAGGGATATGTATGCAGGATCACACAAGTTGGTTTGATCAAGTATTTTCCTATTTTAGTTGGATTACATCATGGATTAACCTTAAGCCCTTATCTTATTTGCTTTAGTCATGGATGTTCTTCTGGACATTTGCAAGAGGATGTACCCTAATGTATGCTTTTTGCTGATGATACTCTTCTTGTGATAAGAGTATAGAGGAAGTAGAAGGTAAACTCGAATTATGGAGGTTAACCTTAGAGTCTAAAGGTTTTCGTTTGTGTAGATTTAAAACCGAATACATGGAGCGTAATTTTAGTAGTGATAGACCTTGTGGGGGGTTTGCGACTTTGTGCGATCAAGTCATTAATAAGTGTACTTGTTTTAGATGTTTTGGATCTATTGTTCGAGTGATGGTGAAATAGATGGGGATATTATTAGTAGAATCCAAGTTGGATGGTTGAAGTGGAGGAATGCTTCGGGTTTGTAATGTGATAGAAAAGTACTACTCAAACTTAAGGGAAAATTAGACAGGATATGAAATGAGCATATCCAAGAAAAGATTGGAGTAGCTCCAGTGACAATACGATTAGAGAGAATAGCCTTAGATGGTTTGGTCATGGAAAACGGCGGCCTTCCAATGACCATGTTAGGATAATAGATGTATTAGATTTGATCTATGTTAATAAAAGGTAAAAGTAGACCTAAAAAGACTTGGTTAGAAAATATTAGAAATGAACTTTCTTTATTAGATTTAAATGAGAATTTGGCTCTTAACAGGACACAATAGAGAAAAAGGATTCATGTAGCCGACCTCACATAGTGGGATAAAGATTTGATGTTGTTCTTGTTGAAGTAAATTAAATAATCAAATGGAACTGTGTAACAGTTTCTTCAAAATGAGCTTTCATCATTCTTTTATATCCATTAAAGTACTTCACTTAAATAGAATGGTAAGAAATAATTTTGGCAAGAACATGAGACTAGTCATTAAACAAGCTACTAAACAAAGACTAACCAAGATATCTGTTGAACAACACTTTAGCATATTCATGGATACAAATAAACAAGCCAATAATCAAAGTTGTTCATTGAGCTAGTCAACACATAAGCAAGTAATAACTTAATGAATTTTGAGCTATTTGTGATGCTTATTGTTTCGCTTAAACCTCTGCCCCTTGCAGGAAAAAAAAAGCATTGTAGTTCAATGCAATACATCTAATCTTACAGAAATCTCTTCACATTGTTTGTTAACCTTTCGATGCATAATTTATTCACAGGTAATGCTAACCACCAATAGAGGAGTTAATTATGGAATTTTACTTGAATTATCTTCATTACCGCACTTCTAATGTGAGTTTATACTTTGCTGCATGTTTCTTGAAAGTGTCCTGTGGTTTGGTGTATGAGATCATCTCTATAAGCCCTACATCCACTATTTGTGTAAGCCTTATGATCATTCTTTTCCATTGTTTTAAAAATTGGATCAGATTGGTCAGTTCAATCAGTTTAATCATGAACTTATCTTGAGAGCAGTCCGATCCATCTTAAAAATCATTTCTGCATTAAATCAAACTGAACTAGTTATAAACACCTATTTGGCTGGCGAATCGATTTGTTTGAACTAGCTGATTCAATTGTTGAATTATTTAAATAATTAAAAATATTAATTTAATATATTTAGGATTAAATATTTATACATTATTAAATTTAATAAAATGATTTAAATTTAAATGTTTTAATTTTTTTAATAAGCATGAAATTTCAAAGAATATTAATCAAGCATTTTCATATGGCCTCACCATTCCATGTAAGCTCCTAATACATGTAAACCCAAAAAGATACATAAATTATACTAAGAGAAAGTTCCCAAGTGATGAGGAACTAAATAAGTAAGTTGAAGTTCTCCGATTCACAACATAGAAAATAGATATTTTTTAGTTAATAATTTTTAATTTATTTATATACTATAAAAACAATTTTTATCTATTTATTAATGATAAATGATATATATATATATATATATATATATATATATATATATATATATATATATATATATATATATATATATATATGAAATTTATCATGTAATCTATGGTGTAAATTATATCTAAACTTATAATATTAATTAAGAATAATATTTATTAAATTTATATTAAATATGAGTCAAATTTGAAAATTGAATGTGTTTAACTTTGAAATTATAGAATATATTATTTATGTATTTTTTTTTTTATTTTTAAGTTATAAAATTATATTATTGCATATTTATTATATCATTATTATGTAATTTAGATCTTATTTAAATAATTTTAATATTTATTGCATTATTCAGTTCAACCATGGTCGAACCATTGAATCTTGAATCTCTTCTTCTTTTGATTATATGTCCGTTTTTGTTTTCACAACTTTGTTCTTTTCTATTTATTACAGTTAAAGTATTATGTCATCTAATTCAATCCTCAGTTTAATTCGAGTCAAACTATTGAACCTTAAACCTCTGCTTTTTCTAATTCTATGTCTGATCCAGTTTTCACAACCTTGTTCTTTTCTATTTACTATAGTTAAAATTATATTTATAATTTTAGTATTTATTACGTTACTTAGTTCAACCCCTGGTTTCACTTTGGTTGTACCATTGAATTTTGAATCTCCTCTTTCCGGTTCTATGTCCGGTCAGATTTTCACAACCTTGTTCTTTTCGATTCATTATAGTTAAAGTACTGCATCTAAATTCTCTCATTTATGTTGTTGGGAAATGATGTAGATTCATGCTTGCTTCATGTAAAAACTGTCATTAAGAATGAATTTCTAAGGTGACATGTTCATTATTTGGCTTTGCTTGCACAAGACAATAGTTGCTGTATAGCGTACGAGTCTACACTATGAGATATGGTAAACCATGCTTCTATATATGCTATATTTGGATTAATGTTGTGACTGCTGCTGCAAGGGGATTTTCTTTTGTATGTTTAGTAAAACTATTCTGATGGTATGTAGCTGTTGATTTTTCTACTGGAGAAAATCCATGGCCAATATTTGAGTTGCAGAAGAGGTATAATGCTCCCGGAAAATCACCTCCTTTATCAGCGTAAGTTGATGAAAAATTCTTTCCTCTATATCTATATCTATCTCTGAGATATTAGAAAATTTTGAAACTCCATTTACATAGCAGCTCATAGTTTTGGACTACCAACAGTGGAAAATTCTAACTTTCATTTCTCAGTGAATTTTATACAGGTTGGCTAACGCATTGGGGTGAACCAAATGCAAAAACAAGTGCTAGTTATACTGCTGCTTACCTAGAAAAGATCTTATCTTGCAATGGTTCTGTTGTTCTCTATGTATGTTCTCCTATTACTATTTGCTAACTTTCTCAGATGAATTCAAATATGGTTTGCTGCTGTTATGTGACTATCAGATTTTCAGATGGCTTATGGCGGAACCAACTTTGGATTTTTTAATGGTGCAAATACTGGTCAAAATGATTCTGACTACAAGGCTGATCTTACTTCTTATGATTATGTAAGTTTGGGTACAAATCAAAATTTCTAATTTTAACTATATTCTTTTTATTTTACCTTCTTTTGGTTTTCTAGGATGCTCCAATCAAGGAATCTGGTGATGTGGATAACCCAAAATTTGAAGGCATGATATCTTCGTCATTATGATCATTGTCATTAGCCATATGCTAACTATTTTGATTCGGGGTTATGAATCCTTCTTCCCATTCATTAATGTTTTAGATTACTTAACATTTTAACAAAATTATGTTTTGTTCTATGTACTCAAACCACTTTCTATTTGCTTATCTTTGATTGCGCAATAGCTGCAACTTCTGCCATCTCTATAAGATAAAAATTCTATTTCAATTCTAAATATTCATCTTAACATTCTATTTTTTCCATACTCAAGTTAGCTTTGATTGACTTCCTTTTTATATTTAACACTAGAATACATATGGCATAATTAGTCTTATTGTAGTACTTTAAAACTTACCTTTAAGTTTGTATGATGTTTTTTTACCGCATTGTACTCTGGAACAAAGGATGCTATGGCTTAGCTTGCTGAACTTGTGAGTACTAGAAATATTAATCTTATATGTGATCAAATGATGCTTCTTAGCAATAGCTGGCCCAAACATACAGATGCTGGCATCTTAAGCTTTTAACTTTCAGTAATGTGACCTCCAAATGTCTTTCCATTTTACTTAGAAGTAATTTTAACTTTTGGTAATATCAATTTAGAAATGATCTTCCTCTTACTTTTGAAACTCTATAAATAAGAATCCTTGTGTCCTTGATATGAAACATTTGGATGATTTGATGATATCCACATCCCTGGTAAAATGCAAAGGATTAACCAATGTTTAAAATAGGGAAATTAGGTATTGAGGCGTTTTTTGTTCGTGAGGCGAGGCGTAAGCCTCAAGGTGTTCTAAGGTGTGAGCCTCAAAATAACAAATTGTGTAAAGTGCAAATAAATGTTAAAAATATATTTTTATATAATACCCAATTAATATGTTAAAATATAATATACTATCTTTCTATTGAACTATTAAGTAACACATTGATATGCATACAAAACAAAAAATTGCACAAGATGTAAAATGGCTAGTGATAAATTGAAATACAATGTTACATAATATTAAATATGAAAACTGCATAAAAGTATCATATACCATTAGTTCAACTGTAAATTCTTTATTTATCATTTCCTTACTCATCGACATTTAATTTCTAAAAAAAAAAAAACTAAATAGTTGGCAACAACTAGAAAATCATCAGTATTGTCATCTTTGAGGGGATCTTTATTTGAGTTATTATAATAAATTAGTCTCTCCCATGTCTCATCTTGTGAAGTCCAATGCCTCATAATATGCATTTTCATTTATTTCAGGCATCTTTATCTTTAATAAATATTTTTCATCAACATAAATATGAGATTTTTACTCCAAAATTTCTAGAGGAGGAGGTGGTGGTGGTGTGAGGCTTTTAAGTGATCCTTGATGGATACTATGACGGTGGTGGCTATGGTGAAGGTGACAAGCTAGAGGCTATGGTAGTCAAAGAAAAATTTTTGCAACTCAAGGGTGCATGAAGGTGTGATTTGTTCGGGGCTTTACTTTAGAATTTATGTAAGTTTTAATATAAACATATATAAATAGGGTGAGGCATAAGCCTTACGCCAGCAAGACGAGGCGGGCATCAACCAAGCTGAGGCGCGAACCTCATAAAAAACTCAAGGCATAAGCCTAGAGGCACTTTTCATTGGAATTGAGTTGAGGCGAGCCTCAATCCGAGCCTCATATCGCGTAATTTTAAACAATGAAATTGATAGGAGAATGTGTTGGAGAAACTTTGTCATTTTCAATGGATTGAGATATTTTGTGATCGAGCACGACATGGAAAAAATATATTATTCTGAAGGACACAAATATTAATTCGCTATGGACTCAATAACAAAACTCACAATTTGATATTTTTAATAGGAATTTTTTTCTATTCAATATTTGATTGAATAAGATTTATTTTATTATGGGATACAGATGCCTTATAAGGGGAAAACCCTATAGTTAATTAAATCTCAAGCATTAGTTACTTGAAAATGTTTTTTTATTAAACTAATAGTTTATTTAGAGTCATTAAAACATTAGCTAATATTTTTATTTTTGAAGTTGAAATTTTTGTTTAAAGATTTTATTTTAAGAATTTCAAGGGAGATATGATCAATTTTAAATAAGATTTTTGGAATGAAACTCAAAGGAGGAGAATGTATGAGTACTTGGTTATGAGGAAACTTAGAGGTACTCATACTATCTTATGTTAGACATTACATTTTAAAATTAGATTTTGTTCAATTTGATCAATTTGACTTAGAAGGTTGGACTTATGTTCCAACAACATATATTAAAGAAAATGTTTGAGATGTGAGAGCTTATTAAGTAATTGGAGTCAATAATAGCCTATGATCCTAGAGCTAAGGTGAGGACTATTAAGGGGTAGTGCCTCGAACTTAAGCCTAATGAAGTGCAAGCGACTTACAAACCTACATCTCACATGACACACAAGTCAGCCTTACCTCTGGATTTACAACTCTGCCCGAAAAAAGCTACCAACTAAACTCACTTAAACACTTTTAAACTATAATATTTGATCTTAATGTATATGAAGATTAGGGAAGCTGCTTTTGATTTAGAAGATAGAACTTGCAACTTAGCTTTTAGGCCAAGATGTATAACCGTGTGGGTATGCATATGTCGACTTATTGAATGTAGATTATTGGGTGTCTAGTCCTTAAGTGAGGGTTTTTTACATAAGATAGATTGACCATGTATGGCCATCATTTTATTTTTCTGGAAACTTTACTAATTAGATCCAACCTTGATTTTTTTTTTAATTTAGAAAATTGGTTATCCTATGATTAATTTTAGATTGTTTACATATTTATTGGTTGAAAAATTAATTTTATCCTAAGAGCCTATCGCAGAACAGAGTCCAAGTCACTCCCACTCAAAACAAGTGAAAGAACTTAGAAAAAAACATGCATTTCTAATGCGCTCTCATTAAACAATCAAAACATGTATATATGTATAAAGATTAACCAACAGGAAAGTAAAGTGTAGAATCCAATTATTACAATTATAATTACTAGTTGAGTTGCCTGCCATCATATAATTCAGTCAAATTTCACAGACTCGACTTGTGGGGTCTTCAAGCTTTAGCTTTAAGATGTATCCAGGGCTTCTCCTAGGAGGGTTGATCCTTCTGGTTCATCTTTCCTGTAATTGTATTCCACTGGCTTACGATACTTTCTAGGTTTAATAAATACATTTTAAAAATGAAAATACTCAAATCTGTCAAATAAAGCAAGATTATGAAATAGTTTATATGGAAAAAAATAACATCTTAAAATTCCCTAGCACTTGAAATGCTAAGCCCTATTTCTATCCTATTGGTCATGCCTCCTTGGGGGATTTTAAACAACACTTTTAGGCAAGGTTTTTTATAATTATGATTTAATTACCCCATCTTGGACATAACCACTTGTAGAAAAAAGTATATATATATATTCTACAACTTAAGGGAAAGTGCCTATAATGTAGATAATCTAATAGGCATCATACCACAAACATTAAACACATGTGTAGAAAAGAAAAATCCTAATATTAGCATACCTAGGGGCTGTCCACTTAAGTATGTGCCGACTGTATGGTATGTCTCACTACTAGTGATGTTTTATTTTGTTGAGAAATAAATTATTTAATTTTAATCCATGGTTGATTTCACTTTAAGTTGTTTATGACTTAAAGCTTTTCTATGATTTTTAAATGTTTTATATTTAGAAGGGTTATGAAGAACCTATAAAATGGTCAATGCATGTTTTGAGGCAAGTCAGCTACTGATGAAATCCTAAAATCCAATAATACAAGCATTCCACTTTTGGGTAGAATGATTAATCATTGTATTAGGACGAACCTAAGTAATTTTTAAGGATTTTTTAGGTTCTTTTGGTGTTTGTATGAAAGAGAAATGTTCACTTAATTGGGTAAGGTAAACATGCCTAAGGGTTTGATTTGGGATTTTATAAAATTCACCTAAAAGGTGAATTTCAACAGAAAAAAGCTCCTAATGGACATTTAAGGATTATTTTTTAAATATCATAACAGGAGAAATAACTTATTTTCTTAAATGCGGGGGGTTACTTAGAGTTTGGGTCTAAGCAGGGGGATTATGCATTTTATATGATGCACAAACACGAACACGGTGACATATATTTGACACGATACGGACACGGGACATGTTAATATATAAAATATAGGACGCAAATCTAGATTGGACACAATATTATAATTTTTATATTTTAAAAATAGTGTATAAAAATTGAATAAGTATAATATTAAAAATAATTTAGAAATAATAAGTCGTTTAACTTGAATTTGTTCTTAAAATCATTAATATTAACATATTGAGAGTCGGACGTCGATGTAGTATATCAAGCATCAAGAGAGGAGACGACAATCCTGTCGAGAGTTGGGCATGGATATTATGCAATAAGTATCGGACGTCGATGTCAAGGTGGGGGTCTTTCATCAATGTTGAGAGGGCTTTGGTTATCGATATTAAGATGACGTATACAAAGATGAATTGTTAAGTTGTTGGTGTAGAAATTGCTAGCGTTAAGCATCATGTCAAGACAATGTCAGACTATGATATTGAGATGGTTTTGAAATGTCGATGTTGTAATGACGTTAGATATCGATGTTGAGATGACATCAAGCATTATTATGAAACAAAACTGGCAAACCCTTAAAGATAAATGAAAATGATAATATTTGTTGAATGGCGTATTGAGTGCTAGCGATTGATTTGATGTTGTGGATAAGAAATAAGAAATTTATTTTTTATGTTTTAAATAAATAAAATTTTAAATACAAAAAATTATATGATGCTTTTGGAGCCCATAGATGTGAGGAAAAACTTGAAGCTTTGAGGCTACAAATCAAGAGGTCTCCTTGAAATTTTGTATTCAATGAGAGATTCATTTGCTTAATTTGGGCTAAGCTAATTGGATGAGTTAGGGTTTTGGATCCCATGTTTGGTGGCAAGAGGAGTCACCACTTGATTTTGGCTCAATTGGTGAGGAAGATGATTTACAACTTCGGGTTACAGATCATAAGATTTATCATTGAATTTGTTTTCAATGATGTTTGTTTGATTTGCTTAATGTGAATGAAGCAAATACAAAGGGATAATATGTAGATTTGGACTAAAAATCAAGAGGAATGTTTCAAAAATTTTACGTGTCCAAAGAGAGATATTCATTCACCTAACTTTGATTAAGTGAAGAGAGGAAGCTAGGACTTTGATTCTCTAAGGTTTTCTAATACTCTCCTAAACTCTCCAAAAGTCATTTGGGAACTTTTATATGAGTTTAGGAAATGCAACCAACAAAGATATTGGAGGATTTCCTATGGCTTTTAGGCTAAGGAAAATTAAGAATTTCTTACAATTTTTTCTTGTAGAACAAGGGAAAGGAATATGCAACTCTTAGGGGTTGCAAATTGGTGGACTTTCTTTGAACTTTTGGTGTTCAAAGAGGGATATTCATTTCCCTAATTTGGGGGTAAACAAATGAGAGAGACTAGGATTTTGGTCCTATGTCTAGAGGGTCAATGTTTTATTTTGGATTCAACAATTTGGGTTAGGAGAGCTTAGGATTTGGTCCTAAGGCTCAATGATTCATGTAGTGATGATGCATTTGAAGTCTTTGGGAGACTTTAAATCATCATGCATGAGAAGCTGGTGGATCTACAAGAGAGTTCCTAATTTTTTATTGACTGTTTTGGATTCATTTGAATAGATGATGTTATAAATGTCCTTTAAGGAAGATCTAAATCAATTTTGTCATGATTTAAAACATTAGAAGCACATAGGTAGGTTACCAATTTTATTTAATGATTTTGATTATTTGACTGCAACTATTTAATTTGAAAGTTACAAAATGGGGTTAGATAATTCTAAACATGGGGCTCATATGCCTTTGAGGGCCTATACTATATCTCAAGTTCATTTTAGAATTAAATGAGCCTATTTAGTTGTCTTCCAAAATTTTAATGGTTGAGGATGTTTCAAGCAAATTGTGATTGCCACTTTCGTGCTCTAATAGTGAGAATTTCAATCATGAATTTTTGTGTTGCATTGTGAAATTTATGGCATAGGCATTTGAATGTCTATGATAGACCTCACAATGATTTGATTATGTTTATTTCTTATATCAATCAAATTTATCATAAGCATTCACCAAACTCTAGAGGCTTTCAATTTTAATGTACAAGCTTCTACGGCCTATATCAATTTTGTCATGATAAAAGCATTGGGTGATTTGCATTCTAGAAGATTACTTACTATCATCCTTAATCATTTGAATTAAGAGATGCAAAACATGCTTATATAATTTAGAAACATGTAAGGATTTGACTTATGGTCTCTTGAAATCCAACATTTACCTCAAATTTCCTCCATAAATTAAATGAGCATGTTTAGCGGTTGCTCAGTGATTTTAGAAGTATAACAATCCTAGATAAAGAGACCTACAATATTTTTTTTAAAGATTAATTTTGGCATAGTCTACATTGTAAGTATCATGCAATTTTGTTTAGTCAATCATGTAGCCATCAAATTTGAGTCCAATAGCTGCAAACTTAGATTTTATTGTAGGTGATGGCGTTGGGTTCAATATGAGTGCACAAATATGCATTTGGAAGGTGTTGGATGCCGATCCAACAACTCTACATGCATTGACATCCTCTTTTGACTCTCACATGAGAGCAATTCAATGGAAATCACTGGATTTCCTTGAATTTATTAAGAAGGCAGCGGGTACTTTTGGGTTTAGAAATTTAAATGCGAGGTTTCTATGGACCTAAGGGCTCAGGGAACATCCACCACATAACAAGGCATAGAGACCTGGGGGATTTCCTAAGTTTGAGGGATTTTACCTCACCAGAGCAAGTCACAATTCAAGACGATTTGCTCTTGCCTTGCAAGGATGAGATGGGGGAAGGAACTCATTGTCTAAAGTGCTCTAGACGTCACTTCCCGCTGTCACAAGCTCATCGGAGTTGATGAAAGAGGAAAAGTGTTCTTAGAGTAGGTCGTCAACCTCCAAACACCTCCACAACCCTCCAACTTCACCTCTTTCCACTTGATCGAGCGAAAACAACCGCCCTTCTTAATTTCAGATTTTAGTAAACTTAAGAAGAGGATGACAGTAACACATGAGGAAGTTCCCTTGGTTCTGCCCCAATAACACCAAGCTCTCTCCTTACTCACTCGGCTTCTCTCTAATGCCCACATCACGAAACAAAGAAAGAGCCCATGTAGGAAGAAGGCTCCTTGCTCGATTCCACTTCTCACCCAGGCACACACGAGAATTTCTCCTAGCTGCTCAGGTACCAAAGCGATTCGGCCTGGCTATACACATGCATAAGTGTCCACCTTGGACGTTGCTCCGGGTACGCATGCAAGAACCGCTTGGTTCTTCTCAGACCCACGCAAAGAGGCACTCGTCTTTGCTTGATGGTTCGACTGCGCGTAGAAACCGCTGGAGCAAAATCCCTTGCCGATCTCTTTGGATCTCTACCTCTTTCATTCGGTTGTGCACGCAGGAAAACAAAGGGAAGAAGCTCTCTGGCTCTCTCGTTTGTTTGGGGACGCTTGAAGCAGAAGGAATGGCCGAATTGGGAAGCACTATATGAGAAAACTGAATGAGGTGTCTGCTTGATTTTGTGGATTTGGAAAGATTTTTCTGTGCTCGATCGACTGCTATAGGATTTAGCGGGAAGCAGTACGCACTACGAATGAAGATCGAAGTTATTATGTGGGCTCTGAAAATTTGGCCCCGGCCTTTGCCTGATTTGCTTTTTTTACTTTGGGGGAGTTTTATCGGATTAAGTTTTGGGATAAATTTTCGAAGGCAAATGGGTTTGTAGATGAGACACTACCTAGATTTTTTGCCCTTATTCTGTGAGGCCTTTATGATATGAGTTCTGGTTTCCTACAGGCGTAATCCCTTATAGTTAATTATCCCTCCTAGTAACGAGAGAGAACTGTCGATTATGGCTAGTCATCAATCAGATACGTAGATAATACATGTTATTTGGCATATAGTAGCAACATAGGTATGATGTTTGGAAAGGTTGAAGATTTAATATTTAAAATTTAAAATTTTCACCATCTTGCACTTAAAGCGGATGGTGGGGCAATGGATGATGGACACGATCAAGATCCCATGGTTCCGTCGTCCCGGGCCATCGTGGTCCCTGGTCTACTTAGTTAGAAAAGGTAGTCGATCCAACTTGATAGAAGGATCCTTATTGGCAGCCATGTGTTGCTTCGTCCAAGGGGACCATGTAGACCTGGGGTGAATATTTGTCTAAGGGGATAAATTTGAATCCACCTTAGCTAACAGAGGGCTTTGTGCCCTATTGATCATATCCTATTGATTCATATCTCAAGGATTTGATGCCACTAAGAAGTGTATTTGCTTTGGCCATAATCGGTATTTTGTGGTGTCATTTGGTGATAAAACCACTCGGTTCAGAGGGTCCCGGGTCATAATCGTTTATCCTGTGATGCTATTTAGCGGCAAAATCGCCGGTTAAAGGACACGTACAACGTCTTTACTGACAGGAGATTATTTGAGAATGGATCCTAGTGATATTTTCAACTAGGCATTAGCTCTATTTGAGCTGAAGTAAATTTTAATTTATCCACCCTGCAAACTGTTGCGGAGGGTGAATGAATTTTTCTTTAAGTTATTCGATGGTTGATTTTTTAATTTTAAATATTTTGAATTGAGATTTCTTTTAGAATTTTTATTTTCGAGCATTTGAGATGACATTCTTGAATTATTTTAAATTAACTCTTCTGGTTGAGATAATACATTCAACATGACCATCATCATGGTGGGGTGCCATTTTTATTTGAAAATATTTATATTTTATGGATGAACCTTGTCGACTATATCGAGCTGTCGACAGAGGATCAGGTTTTATAGGCTTTATGCCTTTGTTAGTGAATTCTCATTTTTATAGGTCTTGAAGGCCTAATATGAATGTATTAAGACAAATATATTTGTTGACACAATGATATATTTGTTTGATGGTTCAGACCCTGTCGACCCCCATTGATATGCATAGAAGGATTAGGTTCGAACTTGAATTCACTTATTGACCCGTGAATCATCCCTAGACGTCACATGTGTACTTATAACACGCTCACCGGGGCTCATGCTGATATTTGGGGGCATTTTATAATTATTTACTGAACTTTGTCGACTTTTATCTACATACTTAGGATGTTCGGGTTCAAATTTATTGACCCGTGCAGCATCCCTGGACGTCACGTGTGTTCCTAGAACACGCTCGTCGGGGCCCATACGGATTGTGAGTGTATTTACCCCTTTGGTATACCTATGTGTATACATATTACGGTGCATGTGAAGGGATATTTTAAAATATTTTTAAGTGCCTTCTATCCGCTTGTAGCGGCTTCTGGCTTGAATTATTTGCTGCTTTGTATAAGTAGACTGTCGTGCACTTTGTCTCTTTCTGTAGATGGATTATAGTACACTAACTAATCTTCTGCTTTTGGTCATAGGAACTTGCACTTGTTGAAGCTCTTCTATACTTGCTCGAGGATAGCACTTTGTGGATATGACAGGTTCCCTACAATAGTTTATAGGTATTTGTATTTGCTGCACATCATACATCTTCACTTGCAATAAGCTGACATATTTGCTGAACATTGAATGGTATTTGATTGTGGGGGTGTTGTATTTGTTGTAATTTTTTAGCATTATGCTTATGGAGAACATATTGGATGTATAATGGGTCTTCTATAGCAGTTTGTGGGAGCTCGTATCTGCCACATTTCTCTTTCGTATTTATCCTGTAGATGACATATCGAGTGCACAAGGGGTCTTTTTAAACAGCTTGTAGACACATACATTCGTTGTAGTCATTTGACATTTCATTTGTAGATAATGTTTTGTGCATATAGCAAGTCTCCTGCAAATGTCCGTATGCATTTTCATTTACCATACATCTTCTGCTTCTGCTTCTGCCTGCAAAGGACCGATGTATGTGACTTATTTTGAGTTGCTGTCGATGATATAGATGTCAAAAGATTCATTGTATGCTCTTCATATTCTACTTGTGAACGTCTCATGTAGCATATTGATTGCTATGACTTGCAGAGATTCCTTGTATTTGTTTGATAATTACTCATTGCAAGAATGCCTCAAAGTCTACTACAAATTGTTCATCATTACTCGTGGGTAAATAACTTTATGCTTGATGAGTGAACACTTGTTGCATGTCTCCTTTATTTGCTATCCATTAAAGGCATCATAGCAAGAAATCTGATCATATTGTTTACAAATCATCATTATTTGTAAGCAAGCAAAGTTTGTAAGTATCTTAGTATTTTTAGAAGTAATTCGTAGCAAGTGACATTGGGTTCTTTGTTTGCATATCTTTTTTAACGTTCATAAGAATTGTCGTATGTATATGAAAAATATCTGCTCGTTAACTGTTGTTGATAGTAGGCAAACCATTTTCCTTGCAACTCCTCCACTTTGCTTGTAGATATGTTCCATTCATTGTTATGATTGTTGATAAGTCATCATGTTTGTTCATTCTTGTTGATTTTTAACACATATAAGGAACCAACATGTTGTCTTGCATGTCACTTATGTTTGAAATCTTTCACCACGAGTTCCCTGTGATCCATTCAAATTCAGATTCTTGTCTTCCACATTTTTGTTCAAGTTCCAGTTCATGATTGGATTCCTTGTGGTCTTCTTGAGTTCAGTCTCCATTCAAGTTCAAGTCTTGTGTAGTTCATGTAGTAAGTTCAAGTTCTCTTGGTTGAGTTTGATTCAAGTCCTCATGGGTCAAATTGCAAGTCCTCATTATTGTTCAAGTCATGATCAAATGAGGTTCAAGTTAAAGCATATTATTCTGTATTTTTTCATTTAAGTTCAAATTGAATTAAAGTTCTTTATGTCATTTTCAAGTTCATTTCAATATCCATTTAGGTCTACAATCATTCAAATTGCAAGCTTGAGTCCCTTAATGTCCTTTATAGTTCAAGTCCTTGTCTTTAAACAAAATTTCGGCAGCCTCGTGGCGTCTCCCTCATTGAGGGGAAAAACCAAGAGGCAGCCTACCTGCCACATCAAGAAAGACGTGCACGATCGGTGTTGTGAGACACCGTGGCCATAGTCTTTGTCATCCTCCACACCAAAAAAAGGCGTGCATGGGCTTTAAAAGTATATATTAAAAAAAAAAAGTTCTTTTCCCGTGTATGGGTACTTATATTTTTGCATCGCCATGCTAAGAAAAGCACACAAAGGGATCGCCTGCTTTGTTGTAAGCACCGCATCATGTTTTCTCCCACCATGCTAAGAAAAGCGTGCATTGGTGGTCTCTTGGCACGCCACAAACACCGAAAAAGGACTTTAGGGGGATTACCCACTTCACCACAAGAACCGGAGCGAACTTCCTCCCACCGTGCTAACAAAAGCGCGCATTGGTGGTTATTCGCGCCGTTGCAAGTGTCGAGGGTGGGTTCTCCCAAGTTCAGAAATTTATACCTCAGCAAAGGGGCATTGGTGGTGTTGGCTTGAAGACCGAGGCAAGGGAAGGGACATGTGCATGCTAATTACTTTTAAAAATATTTAATTATAATTATAATAATTAATTATAATTACAAAAACTAATTATACTAAATTTTAATTAATAACAACCAATTAAAATTAAAATTAAAATTAGCTAACTATTAATCATAATAATTAACCATAATTAAAAGAGTTAATTAAAATTAATTTAACTAATTATTATTAGGAATAATTAAATATAATTAATTTATCTAATTATAATTAATTTTAAGTAATCATAATTAATCATTATTAAAAATTAATTAACTATAATTAAAAGATAATAAATAAATAAATAAATAAGAAGAATACAAGATTTATGCCTGGATTTCAGCAGAATTTATGCTAAATCTTGCCAAATCGGGTTCGATCGCTCGTAAATCTCACGGCGGGATAAATCCTCCATTTCCGTCTATTATCTTGCCTTAAGGGCTTATTCGGCAGCATGATTTACACTGGATTTGGCCGAATAAGCGTGTGAATGGGAGGAGTTACCTTCACAGCAAGCAGAGCTCATGTTGTTGCTTCCGATCGAAAATGTCGTAACTTCGAATCCGACCGGAAGGGATGTCGTGGAAGGAGCGAAGTCGAAGGGCACGAAGGAGGTGGAAAAGGGCTTGGGTAGGTAGAGTGCTCCCTCTCTCTCTCTCTCTCTCTCTCTCTCTCTCTCTCTCTTCTTTCTCTCTCTCTCCCTCTCTGGTTGCTTGCGTGGATAGGGACGGAGTTCAGTCGTGGGGAGTTGAGGCTTGGGGTTTTCATGTGGAGAAGGAAGGAGCAACCGAAGGCTTCATTTGGTCGGGTATTTAGCGACGCGAATGAACCTCCTCGATCGTGGTTTGAGCAGGAATCACGGGATACAGACTTGAATGGCGTTGGTCCACAGTACCTCGGCGGAATTTCGGCAAGATTCGTGGGATTTAGGTACGTATGTGGGATTTCTGCTCCTTTTCTTTTTATCAGAGGTTAACACGTTGAAAGTAGAATTTGATTTGGAATGTCAAATTGAGCTTGATTTGAATCAAATTGGCTGATTTTGAGCTTGAATTGTTGAGTCGATTTAGGTTTGAATTGGTTCAAACAAGTTAATTTGAGAAAATTAGACTCAAATCGATGCCGATTTGAGCCTAATTGGGTTCAATGTGCTCAATTGAGTTGATCGGGTTCAATCCAACCTCATCGGGCCTCTTCTGTTCGATCAAAGTCGTATTGGCACGAAAAAATTGTCAACAGAAAGCTAACATCCAAACACTATATGCCCTTCTGTAAATCATATTGCCCCCAACTGACTGCTACCCACAAAATGTCCCTTCTAGAAATGTGTAATCAAAATAGAAATTGCCTATTCTAATAATACAATGTTTGGAGAACCCAGTTTTCTTAAATAAAATTCACTTTGAAGAACTTTAACGATTAGAACTCAGGAAATCTTTGTCATCATTAAAGGATTAATGATCATTCTTAGTCGGACTGAATTTTAATTATAAAACGATGCTTGGTTTGTACAAAGGGCAAATAACTTTTGGCCTTATTATTATTATTATTATTATTGCATGCTTGCAATGAATCAAGTGAGTGCTACTTTTTTATTTCAATAGACTTGCTTTATTTATTAGTTTGGGTTTTCGTAGTAAACTACTGATTTGAACATTTTCACATCCAGCACTCAGAAATGTGATTGAAAAGTACAGCCGAATGTCTCTTCCTCCTGTACCTTCTTCTAATGAAAGAGCAAAATATAGGATATTGTACGTGAATAAGGTTGCATCTCTTTTCAATGTTCTTGATATTTTATGTTATTCTACGGAGGTGGTTGAAACTGACCTGCCCATTCCAATGGAACTAGTTGGCCAGGTAAGTGCATCTGTATATAGTACAAAGGCAAGTGAATTGCGTCTTATTACTAGAGACCTGAGTATTTATTGCTTGCTATTCAGATGTTTGGTTTTATGTTGTATGTATCCCAATACAGTGGAAAAGGAAGCAATAGCACTCTTTCTATTCCAAAGGTTGGAACCTAAATCATATGTTACTCTTTTTTTTTAATACGTTATTATTTTCTATATTTTCAGCGATGATAATCATGAATAATTCCTTCTTGTAGGTTCATGATAGAGCCCAAGTGTTTATTTCATGCGCAGCAGATGGTAAGGGGGAAAATCCAACATATGTTGGTACTATTGAGAGATGGTCAAATAAGGAACTTGAGCTTCCCAATTTCAAATGCTCATCAAATATTAGCCTATTTATTTTGGTAAATTTTATGGATCTCATATTGGATGGAGTTATTCTTTGATGGTTTTGGCATATGATGAACAACCTTATTATTACTACCTTGATATTCTTGATGTTAAAAGGAAATATAGTTGAATTTCATTCCTTATATAGTACAAAGAGTAATAAATAAAAAAATGCTCTTACTATTTTTAGCTCTCTCATGACATGTTATCTTGTCTTTACCATAATGACCAGGCATGTATCAAACTAGGAAGGAATTATAATACACTCGTTAACCTTGGTTTGGATCCCTTCAAACATTTTTTTCAGTAATTAAATTATCAACAAATGACGTACATGAAGTTAGCAATAGGGCATTGTTTAACTACCCGATTTTTTTCTTTTAATGCATGGTTAAAATTGAGCTTTATTTTCCCTTATCATAAACCTTCTTACCCCCAGTTTCCCCAATCTTATAGTCCCGTAGCCAAATCATAAATTAATTTGGTCTCGTCTCTCATTAATTTGGAAAGATTAGCACTAATGCAACCTCTCTATTCTCTGAAGAGATTTCACTTATCCAGAAACATTGCAGTTTGTCTCCATTGCTTTTTCAATATCTTACAGCATGAGCAGGACATCATATTTAATGTTCACTAGTCTGCATGGCGTGTAGTCAAGCAATGACTTAGATATATGGGTGGATGAGCCTTGCATTTCATATTGGGCTTAGCATGGACCATTTGTTGGATGTTCAACCTCGGGATTTATAGGATCAACATGGTTAGCTCAATTTTTTGCATCATTATCACTACCTATGACTATGTAGGCGCAATATTTTGCATCATTATCACTACCTATGATTATGTAGGCCTTTTCATAGTCATCCTATGCCCTTACCATGCTTTTCTCTCTTAGCCGTCTACTACAAGTTTGTTGTCTAAAATGCACATTACAATGAACACTACTGAGTATCTGTGGCGCTTAGTCCATTTCATTGCCACAAATCCCTTTCAATGCATATTTATGTTTTTAAAAAATTTTCATGAGCATAATGAGGATGAATCGATGTGCGAATGACGAGGATTGTGAGTGAATTGATACATGATTAATATAAGATCTTCTACAAAACACACAAATATGGACATCTTAATTTAAAGGAATTAAGTTGTAAATTCCAACCTAAATCTAAATACCTTGGCTACTTCCTAAAGAAGCTATAAGTCCCGCTTCAATTCAAACTTTTATGTAACTTTCAAGCGAAGTCATAAATCTCAAACTAAATCAATTTTTAGGTATTCTAATAGATGTAAACCCCAAAACATCCAATAAAATTAAAATCCACATCTAACCACTTTAGTCTACTCGGGATCCCTAAGAGGAGGCAATCCATGGCTGCTAATCAGATTTTCTGGACACTACGATCACTGATTGTTAGTGTTGGTAGACTGAAATCTATGGTATATCCGAGATGATGGAACCGATCAGGTTTACCTCCTTTTTTTTCACTATTGAGACAAAATATCTAAAATTTTTTCATCCTTAATCGAAAGTTTTATCTTATTAATAAGGGTAATTAACTATGAATGTTTGTGCTCATGGGATGTAAGGACCCCATATCTAATTAAACCCTGTGACTACCCTCAGGGAGAATTTGGTTAATTACAATCTAACTTAAGGGAAATGAAATCCTACGGCTGCAAAGCGGGATTCATGCATTCGTGTCATTTTTCTTGAGCCAACAAGTCTCCTTGTGAAGCTATTTTCTCCTAATGAATATGATACCTTTATATGCAACCATATCTTTTCGTTGTAATGGATGTTGATTCCTTCCGTAGCACAGGCCCAGACATGTACGAAGTTGTCATTTGGTCATAGGAATATTGATTTACTTTCGTAGCATTCTTCGGATACCTTTGGTATTAAACCTAGGTAGCCTCGTAGGTAGTAACTCTTCAGAATCGACGAGCCTACGACACCAGTCGTGATTCTCTTCTTCACGCTTTCCTACGGAATAGAGTACATTTCCTGGCTCAGTCCCCTTTTGAAGAGGCAGATAATGGGTTGTGAGTTCTTCAACCTTATGCACCTCTCGCGGAGTGATTTCCTTAAAGTTTTGCATAGGAATATGCATGACTATGAGCACGCTATTTGAGATTGACAGGCTATCTATTCTTTTAGAGAATACACTGCACCTTATTGTGGGCTCCGAAAATTCGGCCCCGGCCTCCCCTGTTTGCTTTTTCTGTTCGGGGGGAGTTTTAACGGATTAAGTTCCGGGGTAAATTTTGGAAGGTAGATGGGTTTATAGATAAGACACTACCTAGAGATTTCGCCCTCATTTTGTGAGGACTTTATGATCTGAGTTATGGTTTCCTATAGGCATAAGCCCCTATAGTTAATTACGTCTGTCATTCACGAGAGAAAACTTTCAATTAAGGCCAGTCGTCAATCAGATACGTGGAAATATGCGTTATTTGGCATATAGTAGCAGCATTGGGCTTAGGATGATTGAGAGGTTCGATATTTAAAATTTAAAATTTCATCTTCTCACACTTAAAGCAGATGGTGGGGGAATGAAGGACGGGCCTGATCAAGATCCCATGGTTCCGTTGTCCCGGGCCATCATGGTCCCTGGTCTACTTAGTCAAAGGAGGTAGTCGACCCAACCTGATAGAAGGATCCTTGTCGGCAGCTATGGGTTGCTTTGTCCAAGGGGATCTTGTAGGCTTGGGGTGAATGCTTGTCTAAGTGGACAAATTTGAATCCACATTAGCTAATAGAGGGCGTTGTGCTTTATCGATCATATCCTATTGATTCATATCTCAAGGATTTGATGCCAATAAGAAACGTATTAGCTCTGGTCATAACCGGTATTTCGTGGTGTCATTTCGCTGCAAAATTACTAGTTAGAGGGCTCATCACATCTTTACTGGTAGGAGATTGTTTGTGAATGAATCATCGTAATATTCTTGACCAGATATTAGCTCTTTGTGAGATGAAGTAAAATTCAATTTGTCCACGCCGGCAAACTATTGTGGAGGGTGGATGAATTTTGCTTTGAGTGATTGATGATTGAATTTCAAATTTTAAATGTTTTGAATTTGGAATTATTTTGGAATTTTGGATCTTCATGGGAGGCATTTTGAAATATTTGGAGTTAACCCTTTCGGTTGAGATCTCCGTTCAACACGACCATCATCGGGGTATTTGGGGATCTTTCCATTTGTGGATTGAACCTTGTCGACTCTATCAAGCTATCGACAGAGGATCGAACGAAATTAGGGAAAGCTTAGGGTTTTTCCTAACTTAGGGATTTTTGTATTGCATGTTCACTTAAAGCCATTCTAAATGATTTAGAGAGGTATCTAAATAATAGAAATTACAATTTTGAGAAGAAAAATAATTTTCATAATTATTTTATGATTTAATTCTGAAAATAATAATGATTTATTATTATGTACAAGAAAGGAGAATGTTTTAGAAGGACTTAGGATGAATTGGATGAATTTTTAGGTTCCTATAATTTATATTTTATTTAAATCCGAAATTTATTAATAAAAACATCAAAGTTTGGTATGAGGTTGATGATGTTATACCTTAAGAATAGGTGTAGGAAGATTATAGGAAGCTTCTAAAAGAATTAGAAATTTTATTTTGGCAATGTTTAAGTTAAATTATTTTCCTTTAGGTGGTGGCAAGAAGAAGAAGAGTAATTAAAGAGGAAAGGAGGAGGAATTCATAATTTTTGGAGGTAGGAATTCTTTTCCTTACATGTTCATTTGTTATTTCATGTTATATCATTTTATAAGTTAAAGCCTTTATGACATGTTTTATAGAAATGGAATATTATCACATGTTTTATAGAAATAGAATAGAATATTTATTACACATGCAAAATATTTCATTGTTTCTTTCATGCTTAAGTGCTATCAAATTCATGTTTAAAGATTTCATGTCAAACATGTTATATGAAAAGAAAGGAATGTATGTTCATATGAAAAGATTGTGTATGATGGATTACGGAGTACCAAAGACGGTGCAAAAGCACATTATTGCCCTTGGGGCAAAAGAGGAAAAAAGAAGTAATGGCCAAAAGAGGTTTGTGTACCTGATCAGTACACCCTTGGTACTCCGGGACGGTTGTATAAAATAATAAGTAAGCATTTTGAGATGACATTCATTTCATACATATTAAATGACACATGCATATAGTACCTAAATGATTTCTTATTTATGTGACTAGAAAAAGAAAAGCATGACCCTTTTATTTTAAAAATGTACATTTCATTTTTTAGTCTTATGAGTATGTTTAGGATTAGAAATTTCTGCTGAGCGTAGCTCACTCCCGAGTTTTTGGAAATTTTTAGGAGAACCTACGCTTAGGTGATGGCTGAACACCCGAGGTTCACCTACAGTAGACGCGCAACGGGTGGCAGGTTCTTACTGTTATTTTTAGTTATCAATTTTGGGTGGTTTTGTCATGATTGAATGGATTAAGTGTATACCACCTTGTATATGAACTTATTTTGTGATGGTTTCAAATGTTATATATGTTGGAAAAAGTTTAGAGGCGCTTTTATTATTTTTGAATATCTTTAGAATTGAAATGGAACTGATAAGGAGTACTTAAATTTACATGTCCGATCTCGTTCCCGCCTCGTATCTACGAGCTAACCGGGCCGGGTCGTGACAAGAGTGGTATCAGAGCAGAGTTTAGGATTTGAATCTGTATAAGCGCCATTAGGTTGATTGATAACTTTTCGACATTAGCTATAGTATTTTAGGATGGTGTAATAATGTGCTTCTGTTTGAATTGGCTTTATTTCCTTTGTATAGGGCTATGGATCAGGAACCCGATGTCACTGATGGTAACACAGATGGGCATAATGATCCCATTTCTAGAGAGGTTCCAACCATACCTTCATTAGCACAACCTACTGGTGGTAGTAGTACGACTATGGATACGTTTAATCAGATGATGGCGGCTGTCACATGCTTGATTTAGCATTCTCAGGAACAGCCCCAGACTAGTTCCAGGAGGGAGCCAGTAGTAGACAAATATCTGAAGATTTTCTAGGACATGCGACCACCACTCTTTACAGGAGTAGGAGAGCCAGTAGATGCTGAAAACTGGCTTTTGAGGGTTGAAAAGATAGTGGAGGGTATGCAATGTCCTGTTGATCGGAGGGTGACCTTAGCTACTTTTGCTCTGGATGGGGAGGCCGAGAGATGGTGGCGAGGACAATCTTTGGCGAAGTTTGGTGATATAACAGATTCCCAGATCTTATGGGAGGACTTTGTAAATGTCTTCAGAGATTGGTTTGTGCCTCCTTCTGTGAGGAGTCAGATGCAGGAGAGATTCTTGCGACTGGTGCAAGGTGATCGGACAGTCATGCAGTATGAAGCTGAGTTTACCACACTGTCCCGATATGCCTCTCAGTTTATTGCTACTACTGAGGATAAGTGCCAAAAGTTCTTAGCAGGGCTTCGTGATGCTATACGTCAGCCAATGATTCCTTTTACCTTTGATGATTATGCTGTATTGGTGGAAAAAGCAAGGAGAATAGAGATTGATTTTCAAGCTGTTCAGAAGAGGAGAGATTTTCAACAGAAGAGGAAGGGCTTTGAGAGGACCAGGAGCTTCCAGACTCATTGATTTTGGTGGAAGTTCTTCTAGTGTAAAGAAAACCAGAATTGATTTTGGTGGAAGTTCTTCTAGTGCCAGAACTTGTGAGAAGTGTGGCAAAATGCATAGAGGTGAATGCTTAACGGGCTTCAATGTTTGCTTTTTTTGCCATCAGCCTGGGCATATGGCTAGGAACTGCCCAAAGGGCCCAAGGGAGGGGAGGTCTAGTGCTCTTTCACCTCAGCAGAGTACAAGAAGATATCCTACTGTTGGTAGACCGAGGGTTCAAGAATCTACTGCTTCTGCTTCTGCTTCTGCTTCAGCACCTAGTCAGTCGGTTGCGAGACCTGTGGTGCAACCAAGGGTCTATGCCATTACTCCGCAAGAATCCAAGGAATCTCCTGATGTGATCACAGGTATTATTCATGTCAAGTGTTTTCCTACTAGAGTACTTTTTGATACTGGAGCATCGCATTCATTCATTAGCCAGGATTTCATTAAGAAGCATGCATTGGATGTTTGCACCATGCCTACTGCATTGTCTGTGCTGTTACCGGATGGGTCTAGGATGACTGCTACACTTATGTGCTGCACTTTTCTCACTATTTGTGAGAAGGAGTTTGATGTTCGGTTGGTAGTTATACCCTTTTCGGAGTTTGATGTGATCTTAGGAATGGACTGGATGTCGAATCAATTTATTTCCATTAACTGCAATAAGAAAATGGTGAAGATCAAGTTTCCTGGAGGAAAGAAACTTGTTTTTCAGGGTGATCGAGGTGTATCCTCTATGATCATCTCTTCTATGAAGGCTTGTAGTTTAATTTTGAAAGGATACCCAAGCTTTCTAGCACATGTAAGGGACACTTCCAAGCAAGTGCCAGAACTGAAGGAGATTGCGGTAGTGCGTGATTTTCCTGATGTGTTTCCTGAAGTTCTACCTGGAATGCCTCCGGTTAGAGAGATTGATTTCTCAATCGATCTTGTACCTGGTGCTGAGCCTGTTTCAAAAGCACCATATCGTATGGCGGTAAAGGAACTTCAGGAATTGAAGTCCCAATTGCAAGAGTTGTTGGAGAAGGGATTTATTCGCCCTAGCACTTCACCTTGGGGAGCACCAGTTCTTTTTGTAAAGAAGAAGGATGGTAGCATGCGACTCTGTATCGATTATAGAGAGTTGAATAAGCTTACAATTAAGAACAAGTATCCTTTGCCGAGGATTGATGACTTGTTTGATCAGTTAGTGGGAGCCACGGTCTTTTCCAAGATTGACCTAAGATCTGGATATTATCAGTTGAGGATTAAGGAAGAAGACATCCCGAAGACAGCATTTAGCTCAAGGTATGGCCATTATGAATTCACAGTGCTTCCATTTGGGTTAACAAATGCCCCAGCTGCATTTATGGACCTTATGAATCGAGTTTTCCAGCCAATGCTAGATGGTTTTGTCATTGTTTTCATAGATGACATTCTTATCTATTCATGTTATGAAAAGCATCATGCCAATCATCTCCAAGCAGTGTTGCAAACACTAAGGAGTAATGAACTGTTTGCCAAATTTTCTAAGTGCGAGTTTTGGCTAAAGAATGTGACTTTTCTGGGTCATGTCATTAGTGGAGATGGTATTTCTGTGGACCAGCACAAGGTTCAAGCTATAGCTGATTGGCCAAGACCTATGACAGTGACGGAGATATGGAGTTTCCTTGGGTTAGCTGGCTACTATAGACGGTTTGTGGAAGGGTTTTTCAAGATTGCTGCACCTTTGAGTAGATTGACTCAGAAGGCGGTTAAATTTGAGTGGAGTAGTCAGTGTGAGGAAGCCTTTCAAGAGTTAAAGACTCGTTTGATGACTGCACCGATTCTTACGATTCCTTCAGATTCAGAGGGATTTCAGATTTTCAGCGATGCGTCGTTGAAGGGTTTGGGTTGTGTATTGATGCAACATGGGCGAGTAGTTGCCTATGCTTCGAGGCAATTGAAGATTCATGAGAAGAACTACTCAACCCACGATTTGGAGCTTGCTGCTGTAGTTTTTGCCTTGAAGATTTGGAGACACTACTTATACGGTGTACATTGTGAAGTGTTTACTGATCACCAAAATCTGAAGTATATCTTTTCTCAGAAAGAGTTAAATTTGAGGCAGAGGAGATGGATGGAATTGCTTAATGACTATGATTTGAATATTCAGCATCATCCGGGAAAAGCTAATACTGTTGCTGATGCTTTGAGTAGAAAATTGCCTACGAAGTTAAATAATGTGCTAACTCAACAAGAGAAGTTGATTGAAGAAATGGATAGGTTGGAGTTATCAGTGGTACTTCCTACAACTGGCAATGTAGGATGGTTGAGTCAGTTAACTGTACAAGCTGAATTGAAGAGTAAAATAGCTGAAGCTTTATGGAAGGATCCAGATTTTGTGAAGATCATACAGTTAGTAAAGGCTAGGCATGAAGAAGATTTTATTCTTGATGAGGACTGATTGTGTGTATAAGATTGTGTGTAAGATTGTGTATGAAAAAATTGTTGGAAAAAGTTTAGAGGAGCTTTTATTATTTTTGAATATCTTTAGAATTGAAATGGAACTGATAAGGAGTACTTAAATTTACATGTCCGATCTCGTTCCCGCCTCGTATCTACGAGCTAATCGGGCCGGGTCGTGACAATGCGTTTGTTTGTTAACTTTGTTGATTGAAGGCCTTGAAGACTTAATATGAATGTATAAAATAAATATCTCAGTCGAACTCGTGACCGTATATTTATTTAATAATTCAATTTGTTTCGACTTCTATCTACCTGTATAGATGGATCGGGCTTAAATTCGGGTTTATTTACTGACTCGCGTAACATCCCTAGAGGTCACGTGTGTTTCGAAAACACGCTGGCTGGGGCCCATGCGGGTTTTGTGATTGCACCTACCCCTTATGTGTACATGTGTGTATACATATTACAGTGCATGTGCAGGAGTATTTTTGAATGTTTAGCATTAATCATTTAAATGAGATGCTCTACTTGGAAGTTCGTACACGTCTTTTGTCCGCTTGTATGGGTGTCGTGGATCCGGTGGCGTATTGTAGCAGCTTCTGGATTGAGTTGTGTAATGCTTTATACAGGTAGATTATCGTGCACTGCTCATTGCTTTTCGCATATAGTTTGTTGTGCACTAACAAATCTCCTACTTTTCGGTTGATAAATGATGTCATCTACTGTAGTTCCCTTACATCCTTCTTATAGACAACTTGTTAAGTGTATAGCGGGGTTTCTTCCTATAGAAGCTCATAAGAACTTGTATTTATCGCATTCTTCATGCATTTTGCTATAGTCTTTGGCCTTCACAGTATATCTGCTATTGTTTCTCATAGGTAAATATATATATTCATTTACTGACTGAAATTTGACTACAGGATACTACTTTTACTAAAGTCTTTCTACATCTACCCACAGGTGGCATACAATACGTGCATCTGTATTCGTTGAGATATCCTATGTACTACAGAGCTTCCAGACTTGCCCTCAGATAATATGTTGAACATGTGACGGGCCTTCTACAACAGCTACAACAGCCTATAAGTATATTTGCATTTGTTATATTCCTTATTGTATTTTGATGTCGATCGCAGAGCGTTGCTACATTCATTGCATTTTTGTATGTTGTACTGTTGCATGATAGATGCATTCATAAGCTTCACTGCCTGCGAGGTTTGATGTATTTGCTTGTATGTTGAATTGTTGCTGATGATGGAGACATTGCTACATTCATATGTATATCTTTCATGAATATCCCCATTGCAACTATCATTGCTCATCAAGTTCATATCACTTGCTCTTATGAGTGAGATATAGGGATTCTATCCACCACAAGTTCTATATTCATTTATATTTAATTCGTATAAACTACTGTCTTAATTTGAACATTTAGATTTGATTCCTTGATTATGGCTCAAGCTCGAGTTCACAGTCTTCTTTCTTCATGCTGATGATTACTTGATTTTCATCTTCAATTGTGAGTAACTCATCTTGCACGTGTTGTAAGGTTCACTGAAATATCCTTATGCCTCAATTTGCAACTAGACTGCACATTCTTGCTAATCTTTGATGGTCATTATAGTAGTTGAATACTTGTTGTTCACTTGGATGACCATGACGCATTTCGACTTTGATTTGCTCACTTATCCAAAGCTCAGTCCTATGTATTCATAGTATTTCAGTAATTGCTATTTTCTCAATAGACTACAACATGCATGATTGCCTGCAGGCTGCAGGTGGGATGTTGTGTATTTATTTGCAAATTAGCCAGTATTGGTTGAAAGGAAGTTATATCCTTAACATTCCTCTTTCTTTGCTTGTAGACCTACTACATTGTGTATAATGGCTAGCAAATCATCACATTCATCATGTGTCTCTTATTGAAGAGTTGCGATATCCATTTGTATGCCAATCTTTATTGTCCATAAATAATTCATCATCTATGAAGTACCACTAGTACCGTTATTTGTAGGTAGATTTAGCACATTCACTTTGTATATTAACATTGACTGAATGTGCTAAATAGGTGGATTGCATTTGGAGTCCCTTAGTCAGCACGAGCTTTGTGCTCATTTATGTCCACTTGAATGATTAGGATTTGTTCATTGAGCCTTTATATTTTGATTGTTCATTTGTTAGAACCTATGATGCACCAACACTTCTCCTCAAAGAGGCGTGCAGTGTCCAACACCGTGTCCGACACGACACTTGTCCGACACTCCTCCGACACGTGTCGGACACGCCGAAAACGTGTCCGATTAAAAAAAT
This sequence comes from Dendrobium nobile, assembly GCA_022539455.1. Taxonomy (NCBI): domain Eukaryota; kingdom Viridiplantae; phylum Streptophyta; class Magnoliopsida; order Asparagales; family Orchidaceae; genus Dendrobium; species Dendrobium nobile. The sequence goes on from CM039727.1 coordinate 33,144,065, forward strand.
ATTAAAAACAAATTGGACACGCGTGTCCGACACGCGTATCTTAAATATTTTATAATTTTTTTAAAATATAATTTCTTATATTTGGTGAGATTTAAACTAAATTTCTTATTTCCTATCCACAACACCAAATTAACGTCTGCATTTAATACCCATTCATCGAATATTCTCATTTTCATTTCTCTTTGACAGTGTAGGTATTTTCATCTCTTCTCTTTTTGAACAATTACAATTGTTGAACTAGAGTTGAAAGCAGTGATATTCAATGATGATGATATTAAAGGCAAAAAACAAACCTCTAAAGCTAATCATAGTAGTTGAAGCTTGAATGCTTGATGTTGTAGTAAGTGATTATTTGCTTATATTTTTGTGGTTTTACTAGATATTTTGTACTAAATATTTTATATTATAAGCTAGACAAGTTATCATGTCATTTATTTATTATTGTTTGTCATTTTTTATATGATATTACATTAATATATATATATATATATATATATATATATATATATATATATACTATAAAAAAATGTATTGCCGTGTCCGCGCCGTACCCGTGTCCTATATTTTCAAAAAAAGCCGTGTCCCGTGTCTTTGTCGTGTCGTGTCGTGTCCTTGTCCGTGCATCATAGGTTAGAACCAAAGCCTGGCTGTGGGCTCCGAAAATTCAACCCCGGCCTCCGCCCGATTGTTTGCTTTTTTATTTTGGCGAGTGAGTTTTAACGGATTAAGTTCCGAGGTAAATTTTGGAAGGCAGATGGGTTTGTAGATAAGACACTACCCAGAGATTTCGCCCTTATTATGCGAGGACTTTATGATCTGAGTTCTGGTTTCCTAAATGTGCAAGCCCTTATAGTTAATTGCCCCTCCCAATCACGAGAGAGAACTTTCGATTAAGGCGAGTCGTCAATCAGATACGTAGAGATACGTGTTAACTGGCATATAGTAGCAGCATGGGAATATGTATTTGGAAATTGGGTTTAGATTTGGGAATTTGAAAAACTTGATATTTGAAATGAAAATTTCACCACATTGCACTTAAAGCAGATGGTGGGGGAATTGATGATGGACCTGATCAAGATCACATGGTTCCATGGTCCCTGGCCATCGTGGTCCCTGGTCTACATAGTCAGAGGAGGTAGTCGACCCAACTTGACAGAAGGATCCTTGTCGGCAGCTATGGGTTGCTTCGTCCAAGGGAACCCTGTAGACCTGGGGTGAATATTTATCTAAGGGGATAAATTTGAATCCACCTTAGCTAACAAAGGGCTTTGTGCCCTATCGATTATATCCTATTAATTCATATCTCAAGGATTTGATGCCAATAAGGAGCGTATCGGCTCTGGCCATAACCAGTATTTCATGGTGCCATTTGATGGCAAAACCACTCGGTTCAAAGGGCCCTGGATCATAGTCGTTTATCCTACGGTGCCATTTAGCGGCAAAAGCGCCGGTTAGATGACACATACCACATCTTTATTGACAGGAGATTGTTTTAGAATGGATCCTAGTAATATTTTCGACTAGGCATTAGCTCTATTTGAGCTGAAGTAATTTTCATATTTGTCCACCCCGACAAACTGTTGCACAGGGTGGATGAATTTTGTTTTAAGTGTTTGGTAGTGGAATTTAAATTTTTAAATATCTTTGGATTTTGAAATTTTGAGATGTTTGGATTTTCGGTATTTGAAGTGGCATTTTGAATTATTTTGTGAATCCCTTCGGTTGAGATCTTCGTTCAACACGATCATCATCGGAGTATTCTCGGGGTCGCCTGCATTTGAAAATATTTTTATTTTGTGGATGAACCTTGTCAACCTTGTTAAGCTGTCAACAGATGATCAGGTTTCTCGGGCTTCATGCCTTTGTTTGTGAATTTTCTTTGTTAAAGGCCTTGAAGGCCTAATATGAATGTATAAAATAAATATTCCGGTCAACTTCATTACCGCATATTTATCCGATAGTTTGAACCCTGTCTACTCCTATTTACCTGCTTAGGAGAATCGGGTTTCATAGGTTTTATGCCTTTGTTAGTGAATTCTTTTGATTATAGGCCTTGAAGGCCTGATATGAATGTATAAAATAAATATCTCGGTTGACCTCGCGATCGAATGTTTATTTAAGGGTTTGAACGTTGTCAACTCTCGCTTGCATGCATAGGAGGATCGGGCTCGAACTTGAATTCACTTATTGACCATACGCAGCATCCTTTGACGTCACGTGTATCAATAACACGCTTGCCGGGGCCCATGCGGATATTTGAGAATTTCATTGATTGGACATACCCCTTGTGTACCTATGTGTGTACAAACTACAGTGCATGTGCTGGGGTACTTTGAAACATTTTAGTTGTGCAGATAACTGCCATTTGAGTGCCCACAGCTTTTCATTTTGAGAGCTCTTACACGCCTTCTTTCCGCTAGTACGAGTGTTGCGGATCCGGTGGCGGTGTACCTGGATGTCATGAGGCACCTCATCTTCCTGATGTTGATTCTCCCTTTTCTCATTTACCGGGGAGGTCCTCTTGGACTTTGAAGTTTGCTACTTTGAAAAGAACTTTCAAAATTATCAGTGTAGTAGACTTGTCATTTTCGGTGTTTGTGAATATTAGAACTGTTTTTTTCCTAAGGATAGAAAAAAGAAACTTTAGAACGCCAATAAGTTTAGTTCTAATTTGTTCAAACATCTATTCTATTCTTCTAGGAGATGTCCTTTTCCATACATCGAGTTGCCTTCATACTCAACGTACTTGCAAATCTCAATCACCACTGTTGTAGGTGATATTTGTATGTGTCCACACGGGTTCATTGTGCTTACGAGATACACTGTTGTTATCCACAAGCGGCTTTTGTGTACTTACGGGGACCCGTTGTATCCGCTACAACCTCCTGGAAGTGTTCGTAGAAGAGCCATTATTCCTACATCATATCCACATTTCACCAATCTCAGGTGGTCATCAATTGTACATGTTTGCAAAGACGAGTCTTCCATTATCAAATGCTAATATTGCCATCTTAATCTACAGGCAATCTTGCAATGATTGTTGTAGGAGTTCACTGCATATATATCAACATCATTTGTTGTGTATCATATATTCAGTTATAAATGAATATCCTCGTTTGTAGTCACTCATTTTGATAATCATTTATTATCCATATGCCTTGGGGTCTTTATTCATCAATTGACAATGTCACCCTCTCAATCTACAGGGTAGCTATTGTTTGCGTGGTGGGTCTTTGATTGCTGCATGTGGGTAGTACTCGTGTGCTTTGCAACTGTCTGTTGTTACTTACAAGTACAGTGCATTGACTTTGTAAGGATTGTCATAGGAGTCTGTTGCATTCATCAGTATCATCCAATATGTATTTTGTCTCATGCATTAATAAGTTTGATAGTTGAGATTTGTTTGTGATTGTTCAGATATTATGAATGGATTATTGTTCATTGCTTGTATGTATCGAGGTCCTGTTTGGCATGAGTCCCCTGCTGTTTGCTTGTATTTGTTTGAATGCATTAAATTGTTATTTGACATTTGAATTTTGATATTGATTGTGCACTTTAGGATATAGGTTCCACTTCTCGTAGTTTAGTTCAAGTTATGTTCTCTGTTGTTCGTACAAGTCCTCTGCACATATAGTTCAAGTTATATGCATTCATGTCCAAGTACGAGTCTTCTGTATTATTGTTCAAGCTTTATGCACTTCAGTGAAAATTTCGGCAGCACCCCAGCATTCCCCTGTTTGGGGGAAAGATAGGAGAGCTGGGCTTCCCACCATGCTACTCGAGCGTGTATGATAGGTGTATTTAGACACCGCGGCCGTACATCTTTCATCCCACCACGCTACAAGAGCATTTATTTCAATAGTACCCGTACGAGAACAAAAGTGTCTTCCCCACCACGCTATAAGAACGTGTATAAGGATTACCCACCTCGCCGTATGCATCACATCGGGCTCCCCTCCTACCGTGCTACGATAGCGCATATAGGTGGTTCTCCGGTCCGCCGCAAACACCGAGAATGAGATGTTAGAACATTATACCTTGCGTAGCAGTGTCGACGGTGCTGATGTCGAGGCCAAGAACTGTCCCCACCATGCTATAAGAGCGTGTATAGGGCTTACTGGCCTCGTCGCACTTGTCGCACCGGATTCTCCCCCACCGTGCTACATGACCGCATATAGGGGATCCACCGGCGCGTCAAGCGCGTCGAGGGAGGGATTTAGGAAATTTATACCTCTGCAGGAGTCGTCGGCGACTGTCGGCGGTGTTGGCTTGAGGATCAAGGCAAGAGGAGGGTTCTCTCTTTTTTTTTTTTTGAATTAATTATAATTAATATTAATTAATTATAATTAATTAACAAATTATTTTTAATTAATTACTTATAATATATGTATTATATATATATATATATATATATATATATATATATATATATATATATATAATCCCTCGGCACAACGGATTTACGGGATTTGGCCGAACAAGCGTGCAAAGGGGAGGAAGATACCTTCACAGCTAACGAGCACTCGTCGCTACCTTTGATATGACAGAAGGGAATAACGTCGAAGGGGTGAAGTCAACCAACAACGAAGAGGCCGAAGAGGCACGTGAAAGGGAGATAGTTACCTTCGCAGCTAACGGAGCTCTCGTTGTTTCTTCTGATCAAATGTGTCGTAACTATTGATCAGACAAGAAGGATTAGGCCGGAGAAGCACTCGAACTGGAGAAAGTTACCTCCGCAACCAGCGAGGCTCTCGTCGTTGCTTCCGATCAAATGTCCAAACTTCCGATCTAACGGGAATGGAAAGTGGTCAAAGGGTCGAAATTGAATGTCACGAAGGAGCCGGAGAACGTGCGGCTAGAGCCTCACAATGAGTAAGCTCCCGTCTTGCTTCCGATTAAGGTGTCATAACTTCTTATCCATTAGGAAGGGTACGTCTCCGAGGGAGCAGAAACAACAACGAACAATATAAAGAAGTGTGTGAGAGAGGGAAGGAAGAGCGCGAGAGCCTCGTCTCCTCTGATATTTAACGATGCGAGTTGGGTGAGACAACGAATTCAAGGCAAACGTGGAAGAGGCGGCATCGGATCGTGGGTAGGAGATGGCGTAGGATGTCCGACTTGCGAGATTTCGGGGATTTGCCATTACGGGAGTCGGCGTTACAAGTAGAAATGATTTTTTTTATGACGTACAAGTCAACACTGGCTCAACTCAGATGCTTCATTCAAATTCAAGTCAAATCAAGTCTGAGTTCAACCTCATTTTGATTTCTTTTTAGTTTTACAAGCTTAAGTCATTTAGTTTTCATGAATGAGGCACCTCACATTATTTCTTAGAAACAAGTGACATTGGGCTTTTATTAATCGATATTCACTTGAATGCTTTGGATTATCATTTGAGATTTTAAATCTTAATTTCAATATGTACTTATTGCATTGAAGTTCAGTTTCCTATTGTCTAAATCAAGCCCACAAGCTCAATGTGAAAGTTCAAGTTCTATGTCCCCTGTAGTCCAACTCAAGTATTTGCTTGAGTTCAAATGTCCAAGATCATGTTCTTTTTCAATTAGATTTGAGTTCATTTGAGTTTGATTTAGGCTTAATTTTATGTTTAGTTCATTTTCCAAATCAAGCCCTCTGTTTGTCCAAATTTTGTCCAAGTTCCCATATCTTCAGTCGAAATGTCGGCAGCCTCCCGGCGTTTCCCCTGTTTAGGGGAAACTACAAAAAATTGGGCCTCCCGCCACTTTAGAGAAAAGCGTGTACGGTAGGTGTCCTTAGACATCGCGACCGTGAAATCTTCAATCCAACTACGCCAGAGAAAGGTGTGTATGGGTCTTCGGTACCTGTTTCAAAAGAATAGTTATTTTCCTGCAGGTACAGAGCGACATATGAGTAGGTAAGATTTCCCCACCACGCTACGAAAAGCGTGTATGGGGTATACCCTCCTCGCCGAAGGTGTCACACCGGATTCCCTTCCCACTATGCTATAGGAAAGCATGTATGGGTTGTTTGTCGGCTCGACACGAACGAGTGCGGGGTTTTGAGTTTAGGAAGTTATACCTTGACAACCCGTGAAGTGGAGGGCACAAAAATCAACAAAACACTTTTTTTTTACTTCTTTTTTGTATTTCCTCCTTTTTTTAATTTCTTTCTTTTTCACACACACATACATGAATATAAATATAAATATTATTACATATATTTATTTATAATACTAATAATAATAGTTATTATTATTATCATTATAATCAATGGTAATTGTTATTAATATAAATACTATAATAATAATTAATATTATTATCAAACTTAGTAGTATTTATATTAATAACAATCTACTAAGAAATGTGGTAAAAAAAACTTTAACAAAATGTTGCCTATAGTAGGCTGTTTGGGCTGCTTAATGGGTTGGAGTAATGGTAGGAATAGTGGGTTTTATTTGTGATGGGGAGTGAGGGAGCTGTTGGGTTGGTTTTAGAAACAAGTGGAGATGGGTTTAGGGCTTAGTGGGCTCAGCTATATGAGATCAAGCTTGGGCCCCTTTGCATAAAATAGAGATGGAAGGGCTAAGAGAGGCATCGGTTAGGGGTTTTGGATGTAGGCGTGTGTGGGAGATGGGAGGATATTGGCTAGGCTGAGGGAAACTAAAGAAATCAACCAAGTAGGGAGGTATCTCTCTCTCTCTCTCTTTCTCTCTGTCTCTCTCTCTCTCCCTCTCTTTCTTTCTCTCTGTGTGTGGACCGATGGAACCCAAAGGCTGGGCAAGGGTCGGGTGGTAGAGTTGTTGGTATCGGAGCTTGGGATGGAGGCTCTGGCGCCGGTATTTGGTTGGGAGAAGCATATGAGTCAGAGATCTGCTAGCGGCTATGACGTCGGCACAGGGATAAGGAGCTAAAGGTCGGGCATGGAGGTCTACTAGCGGGAGAAGCAATGGAGGGAGGGAAGGTTTGAAGCTGCAGGTAAGAGATCGGGTGAGAGGAAGAGCTCGACGGTAGTAGTTGGGATCGCAAGCGTCGAATGTGGGAGTTCCGCGTCTTTGGCTTCGAGTTGCTCGAAGTAATCAGAGAGGGAAGCTTGCGGGAGCTCTATATGTGGGGAGTAGCGTGGAAGGAGTCTCGAAGGTCCTCACCTGTTCTCATTTTAACGCACTAGAGAGCAGTGTCGAGGCGAGCTGGAAATTGTGTGAAGCAACGATTCGGTTCCACAGGGTATGGGCTATTGGCTGTGCAGAGGATTTGGGGCTACAGAGTATGGGCTGCTGACTGTGCGAAAGATTTGAGCAAGGATTTGGAGCAGATCATGGCACAGGTATGCATTTCTTTATTCTTTTTTTTTATATGTAGCACTGGTCAACACATTCATGTAGATAGAGTCGTAGTCATAATCGTCATTTGAATATTCAATTTCCTTTCTTCATTTGGGTGTCAATTGACATACTTTCCGAGATTTGGCAGGAGTGACATCCTCTTGATCTATCTTACTACATAAGTGAGGCACATGCTCTCTTTCTTTGGGAGTAATTTTTGTTTTAGGAGCCGGGGATGCCTTCTTTTTCCTTACTTTTTCTCACCTTCTTGACCCGATCGCTTTGTAACCTTTGAGTTTGAAGCCTTAGCCTCAAGAGAGCTCGACGACTTTGACTCTTTTAGAATGAAGTATTTGACATCTTTATAGATTGTTACTTCATGGACTGCAAAGGGCTGCATGTCACCAGATACCCTGAATTATTCTCCATCCTTGAGGTACTTCATGCATTGATGTAGTGTTGATGGGATGATGTTGTACTCATGCAACCATGGGCGACCCAGAAGCGCCTTAATTGCGATATCTACTTCAATCACATAAAATTTGACGTTTGTATGAAGTTCTCCAAATACGAGAGGGAGCATAAATGATCCAAGGGTCCTTTGCACTTTCTCGTTGAAGCCATGTACAATCATCTTATTTGGCCTAAGATTTTCTACATCGAGGCACAACATCTCAATGCTTTCAAGCTCATGAGATTTATGGAGGACCCCGGATCGATAAGAATTCGATTGATTATCATGTCGTTACTCTTTGCAGTAACATATAAAGGGTGATTATGATCTGTCGTTCCGAGCATCATGTCCTCTTCGGAGAAGGTGTTGAACGGCTTATTACGGGCTTGCAGGACTTCAGTCAAGTTACACTCAGCAAAATATGTCTCGTACCTTTTGCGTTCCTTGAGCGCCTGAATCAAAATCTCCCGAAGATTCTTAGACATTACAAGTGCATCGTATATACTAAGTTGTGTCGGAATTTTCCTCAGATTGGATAAGATTTTATAATCTATTCCCTTGGCTGAATTATCTTTCTTAATGAGGGTCCTTGGGGATGATATAGTTGTTGACAACTATCTTTTTCCCCTTATCTTTATTGGAGATCCGCATCATCCCTTTCATCGATGGAGGTGGCAGTATCTTACCACTTCTTAGATGCACTTGAGCGATCTCCTCTGGCTCAAACTCATTTAATGACGCGTTTTCCTCAGAGTCAGCATTGTTGCATTTAGGGATTCATCTGTTGATTTAGAGTCACCACCAAGTTTACATGTCCCATCTGTGATGCTATATCGGTGTCTGGCTCATTTGTTTTTGGAAAATACAAATCCTTCTCTGAATTGTAATCGATCGATGATCCCATCATACAGGATTCAGAAGTGACTTCTTTTTCCTTTTTGGTTGGAGTCGAAACAACCCAACAAGTTTCCGCGGGGAGTAGATCCTCATCGGCCTCTTTTTCCCCAACTTTGAGTTATGTTATAAAATCAGAAAGCCTAATGGGGCGTCTCGCAGTCCGGTAGTATTCATCCAAACTGTTGATAACCCTTTGGGTTACTGTCGTTTTCTCCCTGGGCTTCCTCAGTTTAGTCTTCTTTTTGGAGGATTTTGTTTTACCAGATTTTGAAGAGCTAGCCTAGCCAAGGTGTTGCTTGGAAGTAGATGCCTGTACCAGTGGCAGTTTTTCAGATCTAAAACCTGCTCAGTAGGAGTTTTCCACTTTACCCCTAGGACTCCGAGTTGCTTCAGCATTTTCATAGTTTTCATAGAGACCAGGGTCTCTCACTGTTCTTCTTGAATTAGTTTATTTTTCTTTCTTCTTTCTTTAACCAGGGGTACGGTGGAAGTTGTAACTACTCGAGGTTATTTTTTTCTCGGGTGAGCCAGCACATTGTCTGATAATGTATGTTCCCACTTTTGATATTTTATTTCTAACCAATCCATGAAGATATAACAATCTTCAATAGGATGGTCGAGCACTCGGTGATACGAGCAGTAATTTGGGTCGCCAGTTTCTTTTGACTTTTTTGACCTTTTGCACTCAGGCAGTTCCAGACCTGCTTTTAATACCTGCCGTAATAACTTAACAACACTCTTCCTTTTAAATGAATATTCTTTATTCACCTTTTCTTTGAGAGATGAGAATGTTCGATCACCAATTTTCATTGTTTGCCTTAGGCATTCTCCACCATCCTGATAAGTTCGTGGCTTATTGTTTCCCCTCAATATTAGTTCAGCTGGGGGTTAGGATTGTAGATCTGTTTTAGCTTTTCTTCGTATTGCATTGGTTGCTTGTATTTGTCTATGTTATAAATCACTTACTGCTACTTCCCCTTATTTAGCTTAAGTAAGGATGTAGAGTATACTTCTCCTTTCTTTGCATTCGAGGTCTTGACTTTCTTGGGCTTATTAGAGTGGCTCTCTAATCTTGATAAATTTAGTTTCTCGAACTTGACCACTCTATCCAGAAGGTCTTGAAATGTTGTGATTGTATCCATGTATAGGAAAGATTGTATCTTGTCATCAATGTTGCCCATTAACAATTGAACGACATGCTCTTCTTTGAGTTGTTGCTCATATTTCGTGCTCAAGTTGCACCAACGAGTTATATATTTTGATATCGACTCATTTTTCTTCCATTTATCTAAAGCAAGATCGATGATTGTGATCTTCTCAGTCACGCTGACAAACCTCTTCACGAATATAGCTTCCAATTCTACGAATATTTTATGGAGTCATTTGACAATTCAACGTACCATTTGAAAAAAGCTGCTGTCAAACTGCTGACGAATTGTCGGAAAAGTATAGCATCATTTCCCACTGTATTCCCATAGATGGCCTTGAATTGTTCCAAGTGCTGCCTAGGGTTGTTGTTACTATTAAAGGTGTGGAACTTTGGTACAAAGTACACTTTTTGGGTACGACATTTGGTCATATTTAGTAGGGCACTGGCAACCCTTGCCCATTAATCCGCTTGGTCAATGGCTATAATAACCTTTATCTTCTCGATTATATTTCCTTCCAACTGTGCAGCAGTCACAGGTTCAGAAGTACTTGCAATATTTTGTGGGGTGGGCTAGCGGACGATGTTATGAGCCTTACATTCAACCTTCAAGAGCTCTCCATACTCTTGATACCTGTGTTATTTGGAGGTTCGGAGGGTCAGCAGGAGGATTGGGCATGGCACCAACGACAATACTTCTCTACATCATCTGCATCATCGTCGCCATTTGAGCCACCATCTCAGTCATTTTCTCATTCAACTTAAAGATTTCTTTATCCTTGGCTCTCATTTGCTGTCTCATTTGTCATCGCATATCAACGAGTGTGACATTTTTGTCATCAAGGAGATTCTCCTCTACTTCCTCCACTTCTTCTCCTTGGAATGGCCACCTCTGTCAGTGGTGGACCCAGGTTTGCCGTGACCTTGGTGTATTTGTCTAGCTGGCGGCCGTTGCCATTTTTCACCATCTTTGCCGTCGTCGTAGTAGGCCTCATTGTCATTGGTGTGCCTCACCATATAGATGACTTCCATATTTATGGTGTCATTTATTTCTTCCATTCCTTATTCTCATATATATTCTTCTCCTTCCATATCTTCTTCCCATTCTATATTTTCTTTCCCTTCTATAATTTCTTTCCCTTTCTCCTCAAGTACTGGGATCTCCGAGCGACGACGCCACTGGATCTCCAGTTCTTGATTTGGTAGGAAGGTTTCTTCGACTTGTAGGTTGCGATTAAAGTTGGTCATCTCTTCCTTTGGAGAGGTCGGTGAGTGACAGGATCCTCCGGAGGATTCTCCAAGGTGTCGACCGTCGGGAAGGGCGTCATCATAGGTCTTCTTTAAAACTCATTTCTAACGTTGTTTGTGGATGGGGGCGGATCTCCGGGAAGCAATATTGGATGTCATGCCCAAATGAATTCTTTTTCTCTTCCATATTCTTCTTCTCTACGAGGCTTTGGCCTTCAGATCTCTTTTCTTTTTCTCCTGGACCTTTCGGTGGCGGATCCCTAAACCCGAGTTTCAGGTGTCACACCGTGATGCTCACCACGCAGGACATTTCTTCTTTCTTTTTTCTCCACTGCAACATATAAGTATTCTCTCAGCGGAGTTCTTCTGGTCTCGACCATCAGCGGCTGTTGGTATCTTCTTTTCTTTAGTCCTCTCTATTTCACAGTCTTCAAGACCCTGTAGACTTGGGCTGAGAGAGTTTCAGGCTTCTTCAGGGGAGCTGGGACTTCAGGCTGTTGACCCCAAAATGACTTTTTTAGCTCACCAGTGGAGCTCTCTCTTTTGACCCACTTATGGCCCACGAACCAATTATGGGTGGGAATGGTAACTTCGGGCTCTTGGGTCAGCAAATTGGATGGGTGGATCGATAATTGTTGTTGCCGAGCTCGGATCTCAGCGTTCAACTTCCTAAGCCTTCTTATTAACTTTCCTTCGGATGATAAAGCTTCAACAATATTTTTCCCGAGTGCAGGTAATCTCGTTAGTAGAGATGTGGTGTTTATAGTCACCATAGAGATCCTTTCGCCGGTCATAATTCTTTTGGTGGTCGGGGCCGCAGACTGTGATATCCTCTCAAACACAGAAACCCTCTTACGAGGATTTTCAGCAGCATTAGTAGCCCGTGACATTTTGCAGATGCGTCTGGCGCGTAGCAGTTTCTGTATTGGGTCGTTGCGCTGGCAGATGCGCACGAAGGGTGGAGCTCCGGTAAGGTTGATTTTCGAGTATTTATGCCATCACATGAACGGCTGCAGTCCTTACGATGACCGTAGGGAAGTCGAGATTACCAAACTCGATGGTAACATCGGCTTTCCCAAATTTAATGATGGTATTTGCTAGTTAAATCCTAGCACCTTGTCTCAATTAGACGGTGAATGCGATGTTCTGTAGATCCTTCTACACAAATGAAAGGTAAGGGTTAGTAATAAGTATCTAATACATCACCCAATACTTTCAAAATGCAAGACTTGCACAGAACAGAAAATAAAAACATATAACATTAGCAAACAATTAAAATAATACAAATTTAAAAATCCTATTAAGTGCATTATCTCAATAAATTTATTTGAACGATCATTTTTAGAATATTCAATTTTTTTATTGTTTAAATGATAATTTTGGAAAAATTCAAAATTTTAAGCCTATATTGATCTTGCTGCTGCTACATAGTTGAGACGTCTAGCCAAAGATGGAATGAGAAACCAATCCCCAATGGAGTCGCTAGAAAAATGTGGGCTCCAAAAATTCAGCCCCGACCTCCCCCGTTACTTTTCCTCAGGTTGAGGGAGTTTTAATGGATTAAGTTCTGGGATAAATTTTGGGAAGACATGCGTTTGTAGTTAAGACACTACCCTAGAGATTTAGCCTCATTTTGTGAGGATTTTATGATATGAGTTTTGGTTTCTTATAGGCGCAAGTCCCTATAGTTAATTCCCCCTCCCGATAACGAAAGAGAAATTTCGATTAAGGCTAATCATCAATAATGCTTATATTCAAATCATTAAAGATATGTATGCAGGAGCTGTTACTTGTGTTCAAACACAAGGTGGATTGACCAAGTATTTCCCTATTTCGGTTGGGTTACATCAAGGATTAGCCTTAAGCCCATATCTTTTTGCTTTAGTCATGGATGTTCTCACTAGACATTTGCAAGAGGATGTACCTCGGTGTATGCTTTTTGCTGATGATATTCTTCTTGTTGATAAGACTAGAGAGGGAGTTGAAGGTAAACTTGAATTATGGAGGTCAACCTTAGAGTCTAAAGGTTTTCGCTTGAGTAGATCTAAAGGGGAATATATGGAGTGTAATTTTAGTAGTAATAGATCTAGTGAGGGGATTGTGACTTTGGGCGATCAAGTCATTAATAAGAGTACACGTTTTAGATATCTTGGATCTATTGTTCAGAGTGATGGTGAAATAGATGGGGATATCATCAGCAGAATTCAAGTTGGATGGTTGAAGTGGAGGAATGCATCGGGCTTGTTATGTGTGTTGACCCTCATACTAGTGTCGGGGTTGAGTCAACTGCGCAAGGTGGGTTTTAAAAGCAAAAGAGCTCGAAATCGCGCAAAAATTCACCCGACGCGTGTCGACCGAAAACCCAAAATCGCCGAGACGACCTCCGTTCGCGAAACGGACAGTGCCGATGCGTCCGGAGCAACGGAAACAGCTAAGATCGACACCCATATTGGTGGGGGTCGCCGATCGGCGAAAAATTAAATTTCGGGTGCGCGAATCGAGACGACGATTTGTGCGAGCGGCGACGCGACGACCAACTCGATGCAAGATTAAAAAAATTATTTTCATTGTGCAATATAATTAAAAACTTTTAGAAAGATAGGGAGAGAAAGAGATTAAGAGAGTTTTTTTTTTTTAAAAAATGATTTTTTTTAATAAAAAAATCCAAAAATTACCTAAAATACCCTTTAATTTAACCCTCACACTCTCATAACCGATCCCTACTCTCAACTCACGCTCATTTTCACGCCAAGGCCGCCCCTCTTGCGACTCCCTCTCGGTTTCCACCGCCGGCTTCCCCTTCCCTCCTCCAAGCTCAAGGTTTGATCTCTCCTTCATCTTCTTCCTCCATTTTCTTCTTCCCATCTTCTTCTTCTTCCTTCCTTCTTCTTCTCCTCTCCCACTTTTCTTTTTTCTTTCTTCATCCCTCCACATTTCCTTCCATTTTCTTCTATTTTCTTCCTCTACTCCCTTCTCCTTCCTCTCCTTCATCTTCTTCTTCCTCCTCCAACTCTATTTCTCAAAACCTACAAAACTCTAAACCCTAATCTTTTTTTTCTATCACTTCCACTCACCAAACCACCTACACCCCTTCACAAAAAATGTTCCTACACACCTCCTACACCATTCCAATAAAAAAAAATTTCATCCATCACTATCTCTCTCTAACCTAGAGAGAGAAAATTTTCTCTCTCTAGAATGAGATTGAAATTTCTTCATGAATAGCTCCCTCTCCACCCCAAGCATCTTCCCTCTCCACCACACCTCTAAATTCCTTCCCTAGAGAAAAAAATTACACACTCTCTTTCTCTCTCCAAAATTGAGAAGAGAGGGATTTTCTCTCTAAATCTCTCCTCTCACTTTCTTGCACCTCCTAAACCCTCTTTACGCAAATTCCCTTCAAATTCGATCTTTCCTCTCTCTTTCTCTCTCTAGAAAGAGAGTTTCCTTCTCTCTCCAAAAATTAGAGAAAGAGAGATTTTCTCTCTCTAATCCTCCTTTAATCTCCTACACACTCTAAGCCCACTCAAAAAAAAATCCATAAAATCCTCTCTTTCCCTCTCTTTCTCTCTCTAGAAAGAGAGCTCTCTTCCTTTCTTTCTCTCTCTACATTTTGTTTTAAATAAAAAAAAGCATAAATAATTAATTTTTATTGCACAAATAATAATAAAAAATTGAAATTATGCATCGCAGGTTCCTACGTCGCCGTCATCCGCCGTCGCCGCCTCGATTGCCGCACACCCAAGGTAAAAACTAGTATTTTTGATTTATATGCATGAAATAAGTACTCGTGACTGCTTTTCTTAGCGGGCGAGGAAAACTTAAGTACCCGTGACGCACTGAGCGAGCGGGGAAATTCGTATGCATGAAAACTTAAGTACCCGTGACTGCTTTTCTTAGCAGGCGGGGAAATTTGTTATTTGTAGCAAAATTATTTAACTAAGTACCCGTCATTGCTTTTAGGCGGGGAAAATGTCATATTTTAAACCTGTGCTCAAAGATCCCGTGACCGCATTTTTTAGCGGGCGGGGATTGGAACTGCGGCCGCGGTGTCACTCGACACCTACCGTGACTGCCTTTCTTGGCAGGCGGGAAGGCCTTAACACTCCGAGGCAGCCCCCCCCCTACACGGGGACGACGTCGGAGTGCTGCCAAAATTTTCAACAAAACTCATGACTTAGAAAATTTTCAAAAAAAAAAAAAGAATTAAATTCCACCTAAAATTCCAAGTGAACAAAAAATAAAACACACGACACCCTAGGCTCCCGACACTGGAAAACAAATAAAAAAAAATTCAAATCAATTTGAAATACAACATACAGTGAGTCTTCAAGGGAATCAGTCGTCGCTAATAGGCAGGAATCAAGCCTCTTCCTCCTAGCACCTGATTTGTACACACTCAAATCCCTCACCAAAAGTTCCTTACAAAATGGGATGGGAAGAAATGAGTTGAAACCCCCTCCTATTTATAACACTAAGTTTGAATTATTCGCGGGCCCCACCAGCCTAGGATTCCCTACTACAAGACTGAGAAGGTACACATGCAGGTCCCATTTTCTTAGGATCCTAAGATGCCATTTCGAGGCTCTGGCATTGGATTCCTAGAGTATTCACTAGCTGGTGAAATACGAGCGTAAATACGAAAGTAAATACGAGTGAATACGGCTGGTAATTAGCTTAAAAAAAAAGTGAGGGGGGGTAAGAGTAAAAGTAAAAGTAAAAAGAAAATTTACCTTTCCTACGAGATACTTTTGTGATTATCGTAAACCCGTAGGAATCCTCGCACATCACCGGTAATTTTCTAATTAAACCCCTTGTGATAAAAAATGCCCATCACATTGTAAGTCACGGGTGCTCTAATTAGCGTGCATGCCAGCAATTAAAATTAGGTGGCTCGTACAGCCCGTGAACATATGTCTTAAAAAAGAAACAAAATAACGCACTCTTATGTGTCACGGGTTGTACGACCCCTAATTAAAGTAGGCACACCACCACTGAAAAGTTAGTCGCCTACGAGCAAAGCAGTAGATTCGTTAGTGCACTACAATCTATCTGCACAAATCATGCAAGTAGTGCACGACAGTCTACCTGTGCAAGGTAGCAAACAATTCAATAGATAAGCTGCTACAACCCGCCACTGGATCCGCAACACTCGTACTAGCGGACAGAAGGCGTGTACAAGCTCTCAAATGAAAAGTTGTGTATTCAAACGATAGACACATGTACAACTACAAATATTTCAAAATCCCCCTGCACCTACACCGTAGTTTGTATACACATAGGGTACACTAAAGGGGAAAATATGATCTCGACCCGCATGGGCCCCGGCGAGCATGTTATAGAAACACATGTGACGTCTAGGGATGCTGCGCGGGTCAATAAGTGAATTCAAGTTCGAGCCCAATTCTCCTATGTAGGTAAGTGGGAGTTGACAAGGCTTGAATCCTTAAATGAATATCCGGTCACGAGGTCGACTGAGATATTTATTTTATACATTCATTTTTGGCCTTCAAGGTCTACAATCAAGAGAATTCACTGATAAAGGCACGAAGCCTACGAAACCCGATCCCTTATCGGCAAGTTGATAGGGTCGACAGGGTTTAATCAATAAATGACCCCACATACCCCGATGATGGCCGTATTGATTGGTTATCTCAACCGGAGGGGTTCACAAACATTTTTAAATGCCTCCCACAAGTCCACCCAAAAATCCCGTAAAATTCCAAAAATCCACAAAGTCGAAATCCAAAAATCCCAAAATCTCCAAAAATATTTAAAATGAAATAAATCCATCAAACACTTAAAGCAAAATCCATCCGCCCTCCGCAACAGTTTGTCGAGGCGGACAAATCAAAAACTACTTCAGCTCACAAAAGAGCCAAATGTCTAGTCGAAAATATCACTAGGATCCATTCTCAAACAATCTCTTGTCAGTAAGGACGTGGCACGTGTCCTCTAACCGGCGGTTTTGCCGCCAAATGGCACCGCAAGATAAACAGTTATGACCCGGGGCCCTCTGAACCGAGTGGTTTTGCCGTCAAATGGCACCACGAAATACCGGTTATGGCCATAGCCAATACGCTCCTTATTGGCATCAAATCCTTGAGATATGAATCAATAGGATATGATCGATAGGGCACAAAGTCCTCTGTAAGCTAAGGTGGATTCAAATTTGTCCCCTTAGACAAACACTCACCCCAGGTCTACAAGGTCCCCTTGGACGAAGCAACCCATGGCTGCCGACATGGATCCTTCTGTCAGGTTGGGTCGACTACCTCCGCTGACTAAATAGACTAGGGACCACGATGGCCCGGGACGACGGAACCATGGGATCTTGATCGGGTCCATCATTCATTCCCCCACCATCCGCTTTAAGTGCAAGATGGCGCAATTTCTATTTTAAATATCAAATCTCAACTTCAAACTATCCAAATTTTCAAGTCTCCAAACCATTCAAATGTCCAATTTCAAATCCTTTGCTGCTACTATATGCCAGATAACACGTATTTTATACGTATCTGATTGACGACTAGCCTTAATCGAAAGTTCTCTCTCGCGATCGAGAGGGGTAATTAACTATAGGGGCTTGCGCCTATAGGAAACCAGAACTCAGATCATAAAGTCCTCGCAAAATGAGGGCGAAATCTCTGGGTAGTGTCTTATCTACAAACCCATCTGCCTTCCAAAATTTACCTCGGAACTTATTCAGTTAAAACTCCCCTCGCCAAAAGTAAAAAGCACAAAATACGCGGCGGGGAGGCCGGGGCCGAATTTTCGGAGCCCACAATGTGATAGAAATGTACCCCTCAAACTTAAGGGAAAATTCTATAAAATGGTAGTGAGGCCTGCAATGCTTTATGGTGCCGAATGTTGGCCATTAAAAGAGAAGCATAATTCTAAGTTAAGTGTGGCAGAGATGAGGATGCTCAGGTGGATGAGTGGCTTTACACTTAGAGATAGGATACGAAATGAGCATATACGTGAAAAGGTTGGAGTAGCTCCAGTAGAAGATAAGATTAGAGAGAGTCGCCTTAGATGGTTTGGTCACATAAAACGGCGGCCTTCCGATGACCCGGTTAGGAGAGTAGAGGTATTAGATTTGACTTATGTTAAGAAAGGTAGGGGTAGACCTAAAAAGACTTGGTTAGAAAATATTAGGAATGACCTTTCTTTATTAGATTTAAACGAGAATTTGACTTTTAATAGGACACAATGGAGAAAAAGGATTCATGTAGCCGACCCCACGTAGTGGGATAAAGGCTTGATGTTGTTGTTGTTGTTGTTGCTAATCATCAATGAATAAGTCGTACCCATAGATACGCGGAATCTGGCATATAGTTGCAGCATGGGTTTAGAAATGTAAAAATTGGAAGATTGGAATATTTGATATTTAAAATTAAAAATTTCACCATCTTGCACTTAAAACGGATAGTGGGGGAATGGATGAAGGACATGATCAAGATCCCATTATTCCGTCATCCCGAACCATCATGATCCCTGATCTACTTAGTCAAAGGAGGTTGTCCACCCAACCTGACAGAAGGATCCTTGTCGGCAATCATGGGTTGTTTAGTCCAAGGATACCTTGTAGACCTAGGGTGGATGTTTACCTAAGGGGATAAATTTTAATCCACCTTAGCTAACTAATGGCTTTATATATAACCGTTATCTCGTTTTGTCATTTGGCGGCAGAACCACTCGGTTCAAAGGACCCCGATCGTTTACCTACAATGACATTTAGCGGCGAAGCTACCAGTTAGAGGAGACGCACCACGTCCTTACTAACAGGAGTCTTTTTAAAAATGAATCCTAGTAATATTCTCGATCGGACATTAGCACTTTATGAGCTAAGGTTATTTTCAACTTGTCTACCTCGACAAACTTGTTGCGGAAAGTGGATGAATTTTGCTTTGAGTGTTTTATGGATTATTCAATTTTAAATATTTTTGGATTTTTTGGATTTCAGAATTTGAATTTTATGGGCATTTGGACATTTGGGAGGCATTTGAAAGTATTTGTGAACTACTCCGGTTGAGATAGACATTCAATGCGGCATCATCGGGGTGTGTGGGATTTATTTTTATTTGTAAATTGAACCTTGTTGACCCTGTCTACTTGTCGATAGATGATTGGGTTTCATAGGCTTTATGTTTTTGTTAATGAATTATCTTTGTTGAAGACCTTGAAGGCCTTATTTGAACGTATAAAATAGATATTACAATTGACACCTTGATCGTATATCTATTTGATAGTTCCAACTGTGTCGACTTGTACTACCCGCATAGAATGATCGGGCTCAAATTTTGTTCATTTATTGACCCGCGCAGCATCCCTAGACGTCACGTGTGTATCCAAGACATGCTCGCAAGACATGCTCCCGGGATTACCCACCTTGTCAGAAGCGTCACACCAGTTTCCCTCCCCCCGTGCTACGTGATGGCGTAGGGAGGTCCGTCGGGTCGTCGCTAGTGTTGAGAATGGGATTTTTAAGTTAGAAAATTATACCTTTGAAACGAAGTGGCGGCGACGACGATCAAATACACAAAGTCTCTATTTTTTTTTTAAAATAATCTCCTTTTTTTTACACCCTTTTTTTTCTCTATTTTTTGTGCTCTTTTTTTTTTTTTTTTTTTTGCTTGGTTTTTTTTTCTTAATAGTGATACAATTAACCAGTAGCTAATTTTTGACTAATATTAATAGTTAATTACTATAACACTAATCAAAACTAATAAAAATTAACTATTAACTAATATTAAAAGTTGACTACAACAACATTTAATACTAATAGTAGTTAATCACTATCTAATATTAATATGTAATCGCATCAATTATTACTATTATTAACTAATAATAACAGTAATTATAATAATAAGTAATTATAACTAATAATCAGATAAAATAAAACAAGAACATATACCTAAGGTCGGCTACAGAAGAGATTGAAGGAGTTGAGCGTCGGTTTGGAGCGATTTTTGCGACTCGGGCTCGGTTACATGTATGAAGAATGGGTTGGAGGAGGTGTGTGGTTAAGGTCTGAGAGAACATAGAGGGAGGAAGGGAAATGTCGGGTGAGGGCTCGATTGCTTGGGGTTCGATCTTCGGCTGCAGGATGTGAGGGGTTGCGTCTTCAGCAGATGGAAGATGGTGTTCGGTTTAGTGGAGATCATTGATATAGAAGACTTCGACTAAGAGGTCTTGCGGCAGGAGCTAGGGCAGGAGTTTGGTAAGGGCTTGGATTCATAAGAGGTAAGGTCGGAGGTCATGGCTTTGCGGCTTAGATGCTTGCGACAGGAGGTTCGGTAGGGCTTTGGCTGCAGGCATGATAGGGAAGAGGGGTTCGAAGCTTGCGAATAGAAGTAAGGAAGGACTCGGCTCTGTATGTGGTCAGAGTAGGTGCGACTGGAATGGAGGAAGCTTTGGGGTTGAGGTCGACGGGGTGGAGAAGATCGGAAGAACTATGGGAAGAGGTGAGGTCAGCGGCTTGACATCGTGAGGCACAGAGGAACTTCGAGGTTGAAGCAAGAAGTTGAATGCTTCTTTTGCCCGACATTTTAACGACATGTGTGGACATTAATCAAGACAAGCTGCAGGTGTGGGCTCCGAAAATTCGGCCCCGGCCTCCGCTCGCTTTTCTTATTCGGCGAGGGAGTTTTAACTGAGTAAGTTCCGAGGTAAATTTTGGAAGGCAGATGGGTTTGTAGATAAGACACTACCCAGAGATTTCGCCCTCATTTAGTGAGGACTTTATGATCTGAGTTCTGGTTTCCTATAGGCGCAAGCCCCTATAGTTAATTACCCCTCCCGATCACGAGAGAGAACTTTCGATTAAGGCTAGTCGTCAATCAGATACGTAGAGAATACGTGTTATCTGGCATATAGTAGCAGCAATTAATTTTGATATTGGTAGAAATTGGATTTGGAAATTTGAGGATTGGGTTTGGGAATTTGAAAAGCATTGAAAAGTTTGATATTTAAAGTAGAAATTGCACCATCTTTCACTTAAAGCGGATGGTGGGGGAATGGATGATGGACCCGATCAAGATCCCATGGTTCCGTCATCCCGGGTCATCGTGGTCCCTGGTCTACTTAGTCAGAGGAGGTAGTCGACCCAACCTGACAGAAGGATCCTTGTCGGCAGCCATGGGTTGCTTCGTCCAAGGGGACCTTGTAGACCTGGGGGAATGTTTGTCTAAGGGGACAAATTTGAATCCACCTTTGCTTACAGAGGGCTTTGTGCCCTATCGATCATATCCTATTGATTCATATCTCAAGGATTTAACGCCATTAAGGAGCGTATTGGCTCTGGCCATAACCGCTATCTGTGGTGCCATTTGGCGGCAAAACCACTCGGTTCAGAGGGCCCCGGGTCATAACCGTTTACCTGCAGTGCCATTTGGCGGCCAAACTGCCGGTTAGAGGACACGTACCACGTCCTTACTGGCAAGAGATTGTTTGAGAATGGATCCTAGTGCTATTTTCGACTAGGCATTTAGCTCTTTGTGAGCTGAAGTAAACTTTAATTTGTCCGCCTCGTCAAACCGTTGCGGAGAGTGGATGGATTTTACTTTAAGATTTTGATGGATTTATTTCTTTTTAAATATTTTTAGGATTTTCTAGATTCTGGATGATTTTTGGAATTTTGGGATTTTTTGGAGTTTTTTGGGATTTTCGGATATTTTGAACGGCATTGGAAATTATTTGGGAACCCCTCCGGTTGAGATCTTCATTCAACACGGCCATCATCGGGGTGTTCGGGGTTACTTCTCTTTATGGATTGAACCTTGTCAACTCTGTCGGGCTGTCGACAGAGGATCGGGTTTCGTAGGCTTTGTACCCTTGAAAGTGAATTCTTTTGATTCTAGGCATTGAAGGCCTAATATGAATGTATTAAAATAAATATTCTGGTCGCCACGGCCACATATTTATTTATTGGTTCGAACCTTGTCGACTCCTATTAACCCGTATAGGAGGATCAGGTTCGAGCCTGAATTCACTTGTGAACCCGCGCAGCATCCCTAGACGTCACGTGTGTACCAATAACACGCTCGCCGGGGCCCATGCGGGTTTTATAATTATTTTTACCCCTTTTAGTGTACCTATGTGTATACAATTTATAGTGCACGTGCGGGGGTACTCTTGGAATAGACGCCTTCTGTCTGCTTGTACGAGGATTGCAGATCCGGTGGCGTGGTGTAGCAGCTTCTGAATGGAGTTGTTCGCTGCTTCGTACAGGTAGGCTGTCGTGCACTATTTGTTGATTTTCGTAGGCGGGTCATAGTGCACTAACAAACCTCCTGCCTTGGGTTGTAGAAGCTCGTAGAAATTTGTAGTCTTTATGCATTCTGCTGTGATTCTGGTCTTTACGATACAGCCACTACTGCTGGAGGTAGATGTATTTCTCCTTAAACTAAAGTTAACTACAGGATACTGCATTTACTGTAGTCTTTATGCTTCTACCCATGGACGGATGTTATACATACATCTGCATTCGTAAATAGATTGTATGTATTGCAGATCATTTTGTATGTTTGAATTTTGATGTTGATAGTTGAAGTGCCCTCTTTGAACTATTCAAAACACATCATGTCTTTCAGTTCATCGCATGTTGAATCCCCCAACTTGTAGGAAACAAATGCATCTAATTGTTAGGAGCTTGTCACTTGTAATCTATACAAGTTAGATCTCATATGATTCATTTGAGATTCTTTGGGTCATCATCAAAATCAAGTCCAAACTCAGGTTTGAGTTTGTTTAGTTCAAGTTTTGGTCCAAGTTTGAGTTCAAATGATTTGAATCATGACTCTTTTGAGTCAAATGAGATTCAAATCCAAGCTTTGTTGTAGTTCAAGATTTAAGTCCACAAATGGTCTTGTTAAGATCAACCCAAGTCTGGGCCCAAATCAAGTTCTTCTTGATTGAGTTTGATTGAAGTTCCATGATGTCCAAGATTGATTCAAGTTTGGGTTCTTGTAGTCATTTGTTGCAAGCCCAAATTTGTATTAAATCTCAATTTACTTAGGTTCAAATATTTCATAAGTCATTTTATTGTGCAAATACGAATCCAAGTTCAAGTCCACAAATTCATGCTTGAGTCCAAGTTCAACCATAGTCCCCTGCGGTCCAACTCAAGTCTTTGCTTGAGTTCAAATGAGAGTTCAATGTGCAAGTCTAAGTCCTCACTTGATTCAAACCAAGTTCATGTTCATTATGCTTAAGTTATGGTTCATTTAGGTTTGAATTTAATTAAATAGACTGAATCAAGCTCATTTTGTTCAAACGAGTCTAAGTGCAAGTTCATTTATTGAGTTAAAGTCCTTTGTAATCTTATTTGGTTCAGATTATTTGCACCAAGTTCATTTTATTCAAACAAGTCCACAAGTCCAAGCTCATTTTTTGTTCAAGTCATTGGATTTTCAATCCAAATTTTGGCAGCCTCCCGGCGTCTCCCCCGTTTAGGGGAAAAACCAAGAGGCAACCTTCCCCTCGACGCTACGTGAGCGCTTCAGGTAGGTGTCAAAAATGACACCGCGGTCGCGAAATATTTTTTTATCCCCGCCTGCTACGTGAGCATTTAAGGGTGTTTTGTTTGTTGATTATAAGAAGAAAACAGGTGTTAGAGAAAAAACACAGATTTCCCCCCTCTGCACCACGTAGGCGTTCGGGGGTACTTATATGAAAATAAAGAACACATTTTTTTATCCCCTTCGCCGCAAGCGTCGCACCGGTTTCCCACCCTAAACGCTACTTGAGCGCCTCGGGGGTTTGCCGGCTCGTTGCAAGCTTTGAAGAGGGATCCTTAAATCGTCGCGAGCCTCGCACCGGTTTCCCACCCTAAACGCTACGTGAGCGCCTCGGGGGTTTGCCGGTTCGTTGCAAGCGTCGAGAAAAGAATCATTTTTTTTTATAATTAATTATTATCAATCATAATAACTATTATTAATTATAGTTAATTATAATTAATAACGATTAGTTATAATTAAGAATAATTAATCATAGATAATTAATTAACTAATCATAATTAATTAATTATAATTAATTATCATTGAAAATAATTAACTATAAATAATTACTTATTATTAATTAACTAATTATAATTAATAATTAATTAAGACTAATTAGTAAATTATGACTAATTGATTATAATTATAATGAATTAGTAATTAATTATAACTAATTAATAATTAATTATAATTAATAATGAATTAATAATAATTAATTAGTTATAATTAACATTAATTATAAAAAAAGATATTAATTATAATTAATTAATTATAATTAGTAATACCTAATTATAATTAATAATTATAAATAATAATAATAATAAAAAAAAATCCATTCTTCTCCCCCTTGGCTCGGCTTGCTCACGGGATGAGGCCGAACAAGCGCGCGAAAGGGAGAACTCTACCTTCACAGCCAGCGACTTCCTGTTCTTGTTTCCGATCCAAACAAGAAGGGAAGATCGGGTAAGGGGCGACGGGAAGGAGGAAGTGGAGCTAGCGTCGGCACAGGGAGGAATCGGGTAAGTCTCTCTCTCTCTCTCTCTCTCTCTCTCTCTCTCTCTCTCTCTCTCTCTCTCTCGGCCAAAGGAGGTCGAAACTTGACGGGATCCAGGCGCCGGCTTGAGATCGATAGTGGGAGAAGAAGAAGGTCGCGGGATGAGAGGCGTCGACGGGATCTGGCTGAGGTGAGGTCGGCGGCTTGGAGTCGGACAGAGGAACAGAGAGGCGTCGGAGGTATAGGATTTCTGTGGCGTTGGAGGAGAGCGGGGAGTTACGGGAGAAAAGCAGTTCGAACGGGAGAAGAGCAATCCCGAAGGCTTCCACGGGCTTGGTATTTAACGACGCGCGTGAGGTCCGATCGAGGCGACGTCGCAGGATTCCTGGGAATTGATGTGAGCGGCGCCGAAGGAGCAGTGCCTCGGCGGGATTTCGGGCAGAATATCGGGCAGATTTTGTGGATCCCATGGACAACGAAAGATTTTGAGTCTCTTCTTTTTACTTGGTATGACATGGAGGTCAACAGATGCCCCCCAACAAATGTGATATGCGTCCAGAGCGAATCACGTTTGTTGTAAGCTGTTTGATCCTGTGAATCTCTAGATATTTACTCTAGATGTCACACTAGGGTTTCCATTTAGTGGATCTCCAAAATTTATTTGGATGTCACACTACGATTTTTCTTTAGTAGATCTCCAAAATTTTGCTTGGATGTCACACTAAAACTTTTCTTCTCCATAGATCTACTGGATGTATTAATAGATGGTTGAGATACCGATTTCCTTTGCCCTGTGCTTTGTGATGCGTACGTTGATGAAGAATTATCTGATTTGGTCTTTGCTGACTTTTTAGGTGATTTTTGTTCCTTCGGCCCTATGCTTCTAGCTTTGGCGGGCTTGTTGAAGGAGTAGATGCCGGTGACCTAAACCCTCAGGTTTATATTAGGTCGATGGCGAAAAGTCATCGGTCCAGAGCTTTGTGCATAACGGACTTGTTGATGACGGAATCCACTTAGTTCAGCCTTAGGCTTTATGTGAACTTTTGGATAATTTTCTTCGGTCCTTTGCTTTGTGCTTTGGTAGACTTGTTGAAGAAAAATTCCTTCGATCCTCGCTTTGTGCTTTACGGATTTATTGAAGGATTTGCAGGTTCTGGAATCCGGTGATAGTACCGAATGTAGGTAGTATCTTGATCCTTAACCACTTGAGAAGACTTTAATCTGAATCACTTGAGTTCATCAGATCGGGAGAGCTAGAATTTGACAGCTCTTCGTCCTCTGGTTGCTGAAATGGGGGTTCCTCTACTGCGGCCTTTCTTATGGCTTGTTGAGTAGACGGAGCTGCCAGCGATCCGGCCATATTTGGGCTTGTTGGATCCGACCTCTTACACCCATTCAGACTTCAGACTCGAGCTATGGGAATTGCGCTCCCCAATGCTGATTTTGTTGAAGTTGGTAGATTTGAAGTTATCCTTCGTGATTTTGGATTTTGGAGCCTACGAACATCTGGTAGTTGCTCGAGACTCATCCTTCCAATGGAACTTTGATTCTCCAGTCATTTGGGAGAATTTTTATGGACTACGATCACTTGAACTTGTCGAGTCAAATTTGCCTTCATTCTTCCTACAGTCCCTACTGACGGGTTGACGAAGTGGGGGTTCCGCTACTACGGCCGTTTTTATGGCTTGTTGAGTAGACAGAGCTGCCATCGATCCGGCCATATTTGGGCGTGTTGGATCCGACCTTTTACACCCATTCGAACCTTAAGCTTCAGGCTGTCGAAAAACTTTAAGCTTCTTCGGCTCAATTTTGTAGGAGTGTGTAGCCACAAAAGTCTCTTTCTTGACTTTTGAGTCTTGGTTCATTAGAGAAGGTGATATCTCTGACTTTTGAAAGATCACTTGCAATACTTTGAAAAAGAAATCTTTGTATTCTTTAGCACAAAATAGCATTTGGATTGATAATTTTAAATATTTATTCGGGGATCTCGGCATGCGGCGCGATGTCGACCCGAATAAATATTTAAAATGCCCCCTATCTCACAGGGACATTCTAGAATTGAATAGATTTGGAATATGAGATTTTAAATATTCATTTGGGGATCTCGGCGTATAGCACGATGTCGACCCAAATGAATATTTAAAATGCCCCCTGTCTCGCAGGGACATTTTGGATAGGCTTTTGTATCTTTGAGATTTTAAATATTTATTTGGGGATTTCGGCACGCAGCGCGATGTCGACCCAAATGAATATTTAAAATGCCCCCTGTCTCGCTGGGACATTTTGGATAGGCTTTTGTATCTTTGAGATTTTAAATATTTATTTGGGGATTTCGGCACGCAGCGCGATGTCGACCCAAATAAATATTTAAAATGCCCCCAGTCTGATGGGGGGATTTTGAAATGCATTCTTGCTATACAAGAGAATTTCAAAATATAAATGTAAATATGCACTGATAGATATGCATATAAAACTTTGACAATTACAAAGTACACTAGTAATGAAATTTTCATGCATGATATTTCTTTAAATATCGGCCGTTGATAGGCGGCATATGTCTCTGACCGTTCAGATCGATCAATTGATATGCTCCTCCTTGGTACACCTTCTCTATGACGAAGGGGCCTTCCCAATTGGATACGAATTTGCCACCGATTTTTCGGTGTGGAATGATTGGTCTTCTCAGCACCAGGACCAATTCCTCTTCCTGAAATGATCGAGGACGCACCATTCGATAAAAAGACTTTGCCATTCTTCCTCGGTAGATTTCTAGATTTTGTTGAGCTTGTAACCTTAGTTCATCAAGTGCATCGAGCTCTTCCATTCTGAGGCGAACATTTTGCTCTCGAGTGAGATCGTTCTGGATTGCTACCCGGAGTGACGGTAGTTCAATCTCCAATGGTAATACAGCTTCGACTCCGAACACTAGAGAGTAAGGAGTGGCTTTGGTTGGCGTCTTATAGGTTGTACGATACGCCCACAACGCTTCTGCCATTTTTGTATGCCACTCTCTTTTATTCTTGGTGAGAATTTTCTTCAACAATTTTACCAGCGTCTTGTTGAAGGCTTCCGCTAATCCATTTGCTCTTGGATTGTATATTGACGAGTACCGCCAATCGATTTTGTGCCGATCAACGAACTTATAGATTTTTGTACTTTTGAAAGCTGTACCGTTGTCTGAGATTATGCGGCGTGGCACACCAAATCTGTAGACGACATTGTGGGTAAAGAAATTGATCACATGCTCCGATGTGACCTCTCTGAATGGAGCCGCTTCCGCCCACTTGGAAAAGTAGTCTGTTGCTGCAAGTATAAAGCGGTGTCCTGCTGATGACGGCGGATCTATTGGCCCAATAATATCAGTACCCCAGCATTCAAATGGCCAAGATGCTACTGTTGGGTGCAAAGGATTCGGAGGCTGATGAATAACATCACTGTGAATTTGACATTCGTGGCACCTTTTTGCATAGTTAATGCAATCTCTGACCATAGTTGGCCAATAATAACCCATCCTTTTGACTTTAGTAGCCATCTTAGGACCTGACTGATGTGCTCCACAAAGTCCTTCGTGGATTTCTGTCACCACTTTATCAGCTTCCTTGGTCCCTAGGCACCTTAACCACATTTGATCAAAAGCTCGTCTGTATAACGTATCATTGACAAATGCGTATCGCAACGCTCTTTTTCGAATTTGTGCGGCCATAGACTTTTCTGTCGGGAATTTATTTTCTTTGAAGTAGTCAATGAATGGCTGTCTCCAATCATTTTCGACTTCAATATCTAAACAATGCAACCACGATTCTGAAGCTTGACTAGCTTTATGTCTCTTGGCCATATGATATTCTTCTGGATAATTTTCCATAACGATTTGATGGAGAGGTTGAGGATTAACTGGGAGTATTTCTTGCTGATCTGAATCAAGTGCTTCTTCTTCCCTCGGAAATTGTAATAGAGCGGGTTCCAAAACCCTACGAGTGTAAACTCCGATGAAAATAGGCGTCTCCTCATTAATATTTGCCATTTCTTTGGCTAATTTAGCCAAACAATCTGCTTTAGCATTCTGTCCTCGAGGAACTCGAGCCATTTTGACATTTGGAACTTGCTTCAGAAGTTCGAGAGCCCGTCGGTGATAATGAGCTAATTCAACTTTGCCAACTTTGTAAATACCAAGGACTTGATTTATTATAAGCTGAGAATCACCGAAAATTTGGAGATGTTGGATTCTGACATCGATCGCAATCTCCAGCCCTGCTAATAGAGCTTCGTATTCGGCTTCGTTGTTAGTCCGAGGTTCAGTCAAACTGAATGAAAATCTCATTATACCTCCCTCAGGAGCTACAAAAATAAGACCAATGCCGGCTCGGGCCCTTGCAATATTTGGAGGTCGGACGGGTCTAATAGATGATGCACCATCAACGTACATCTCCCATAATTGTAGCTTTTCATTTTCTTCAACCTGCATTATTTGCTCATCAGGCAAATCGTCGTTGAGTGGAGAGTCTGCTGGAATCGGATGTGCAGCAAGAAAATCTGCTAAGGCCTGTCCTTTCACCGCCTTTTGTGGCATGTACGTAATTTCAAACTGTAATAACAATACTGCCCACCTGGCCAGACGACCTGTCAACGCTGGTCTTGTCATCAAGAACTTCAGCGGATCGATCTTTGATATCAGTGTGATTTTGTGGGATAACATATAGTGGCGGAGTTTCTGAACTGCAAAAATCAGCGCCAGGCAATGCTTTTCAATAGGAGAATAAAGGCTTTCTGCTCCAATCAATCTCCGACTGATATAGTAGAGTGCATTTTCTTTTCCTTCTTCATTATTCTGGGCCAATAGTGCTCCGAGGGACTCTTCTAGTGCAGCTGTATACAGTATAAGAGGCTTCCCCGGAATTGGCGCTGCTAGAATGGGAGGATTTAACAAGTATTTCTTGATGCTATCAAACGCCTCCTGACATTCTGCATCCCATTTGAAACGAACATCTTTCTTCATTAATTTTGAAAATGGCTGGCACCTACCCGATAGATTTGATATGAATCTCCGAATGAAAGCCAGTTGTCCTTGTAGTGAGCGAAGCTGTCGAAGGTTCCTTGGCGGTGGCATCTCCGTTATTGCCTTAATTTTGTTGGGGTCGATCTCTATTCCTCGATGACGAACAACATACCCCAGGAATTTGCCGGAGGAAACCCCAAAAGCACATTTGAGAGGATTCATCTTCAGATCAAACTTTCTAATTCTCTCAAATACGATTCTGAGATCTTTTAAGTGATCATTTCGGCCAAGACTTTTGACAACAAGGTCATCTACATAGCACTCGACCTTCTGATGTATCAAATCATCAAATATATGAGTCATCGCCCGCTGGTAGGTGGCACCAGCGTTTTTCAAGCCAAATGGCATGACTGTGTAACAGAATATGCCGATGGGCGTCCTGAACGATGTATGCTTTTCATCTTCGGGTGCCATCTTGATTTGATTGTATCCTGACGATCCATCCATAAATGAGAACATGTCGTAGTTGGACGTATTGTCCACCAAGAGTTCGGATACAGGAAGTGGAAAATCATCTTTTGGGCACGCCTTGTTGAGGTCCCGGAAGTCGATGCAGATACGAATCTGGCCATTCTTCTTCTTCACCGGGACGATATTTGCAATCCAATCGGCGTACTTTTCTTCACGAATAAAGCCCGCATCTATTAATTTCTTTGTTTCAGCAATCACCTGCTCTTCAATCTCCAATCTCATTCTCCTTGGAGCTTGCTTGACGGGCGCTATCTCCGGTTTGATTGCTAATCTGTGAACTGCTACATCAGGGGATAAGCCAGGCATCTCAGCATATGTCCAGGCAAAGCAGTCCCTGAATTCACAGAGGAGCTCTTTTATTTCTTCTATTTGTTCTTCGGGTAGGAGAGAACTAATGAAGGTTGGGCGAGGATCTTCTTCGGTCCCCAAGTTGACTTCTTTTAGTTCATCCATGGTAGCTGCCTGTCCGCCATCTTCAAGCTCTTCTGGTGCAGGCTCGGCTTCCAAGGGCTGTTCATCATAATCATCAGCTTCGTATGTTTCTTCAGCACCATCTTCCTCGGATTCAATTTCCATGCATGTGATTGCCCGGCAAATTTCTTTTTGGAGAAATTTTCGCTTGATGAATCCGATACCTCTATATGCATCTGTATCCTTCTGCCGTAGTGGATGCGGATTCCTTCCGTACCAGAGGCCCAGACATGTACGAAGTTGTCTTTTAGTGGTAGGAACATTGATCTGCTTTCGTAACATTCTCCGAATATTCTTGGTATTGAACCTAGGTAGCCTCGTAGGTAGTAACTCTCCGAAGTCAAGGAGCATGCAATCCCAATCATGGTTCTCTTCTTCACGTATTCCTGTAGAATATAGTACATTCCCTGGCACAGTCCCATTTTTGAGGGGAGGAAGATAAAGGGTGGCGAGTTCTTCAACTTTATGCATCTCGCGCGGAATGATTTCTTTGAAGTATTGTAGGGGAACACGTGTGATTACAAGTACACTATCAGAAATTGATAGGCTGTCAATTCTTCTAGAGAACACGTTCTGCACCGTATTCATATAGATGGAGTCGTAGTCATAATCATCACTTGAATATTCGACTTGCCTACTCCATTCGTACATGGATTGACATACTTTTCGAGATTTGGCAGGAGAAACATCATCTTCATCCGTGTCACTTCCAAGATGAGGTACATGTTTCTTTTCTTTTGGAATGGTCGATGCTTTGGGAAGAGTCGGCATTGCCTTCTTTCTCTCCACCTGCTTCTTCTCACTTTCTCGTTCAGGTCGCTTTGCAGTCTTTGAGTTTAATGCTTTAGCTTCGAGGGAGCTCGAAGACTTTTGCTTCTTTGGCATGAAATACCGCGCATCTTTATAAACTGTTGCTTCATGAACTGTAAAAGGCTGAATATCACCAGAGATCCTGAATTCTTCTCCATCTTTGAGATATTTCATACACTGGTGTAGTGTTGACGGGACAATGCCATACTCATGCAACCAGGGACGACCTAGTAGCGCCTTGAATGAAGTATCCGCGTCAATCACATGGAATTTAGCTTCTGTGTGGAGCTCTCCAAATACAAGAGGGAGCATGAATGATCCAAGTGTTTTCTGCCCTTTTTCGTTGAAACCATGTACCATGAGCTTATCTGGCCCGAGGTGTTCCACATCAAGGCAAAGGGATCTCAGTGCTTTCAAGCTTATCAGATTCACGGAGGATCCAGGATCGATCAAGATTCGACTGATAATCAGCTTATCGCTCTCTGCAGTAACATACAGAGGACGATTATGATCTGCAGTTCCGAGCATCATGTCCTCTTCGGAGAAAGTAATGAATGGCTCATTACGAGCTTGTAGAACCTCAGTCAAATTACGTTCAGCAAAATACGCTTCGTATCTTTCGGGATCTTTGAGAGCCTGAATCAGAGTCTCCCGAAGGTCTTTAGACATCACCAAAGCATCGTATATGCTGAGTTGTGCTGGGATCTTTCTCAGATGAGATAAAATATTATAATCTATCCCATTGGCTGAAGTCTTCTTTTTCTTAGGATCTTCAAGGATAATATCATCGTTGATAACTATCTCTTTCTCCTTATCTTTATTGGAGACCCCTTTCTTCGGTGGAGGCGGTAGTACCTTGCCGCTTCTTAACTGCACTTGAGCAATCTCCTCCGGTTCAGAGTCATTTAACTGTACATTTTCTTCAGAGTCAGCCATCGTCGCGTCTAGGGACTCATCCGTTGATTCAGAATCACCACCCAGGTTTACATGTCCCATCCGAGACGCTATGCTAGGGTCTGATTCGTCTTCTTCTGGAAAATACAAATCCTCCTCCGAACTGTAATCCATTGGCAAAACCATCATACAGGATTCAGAAGGTACTTCTTCTATGCATTCTCCTTTTGTCAATGTACTTGGTGTTACCGAGATGACCCGACATATTTCTGTTGGAAGAGAATCTTCATCTCCTTCTTCGGCTTCGTCTATCTTAAGCTCTGACATGAAGTCAGCGAGCTTGATAGGTCGCCTCACAGTTTGATAATACTCATCCAAACTGTCAATAACCCTCTGAGTTGCAGTCTTTTTCTCTTTGGGCTTTTTCAGCTTGGTCTTCTTCTTGGGCGGCTTCACCCTTTCAAGTTTAGAAGAACCAACTTGGTTAGAAAACTGTTTTGAAGTAGAAGGTCGTACCACCGGCAGTGCCTTCAAACTTATCATAGGCTCAACAGGAGACTTCCACTTTACACCTGGAACTCCTTCAAGCTGTTTTAACATTTTCACAGTCTTCTTGGAGACCGCAGTCTCCCACTGTTCTTCTTGAACTGGCTTCTTCTCTTTTCTTCTTTCTTCAACCAGAGGTACGGAAGAGGACGTGACCACCCGAGCTGATTCTTTCTTAGGATGGGACAACACATTGTCGGATAATGTTATCTCCCCTTTTTGATATTTTCTTTCAAGCCAATCCTTGAAGATGTAGCAATCTTCAATAGGATGGCTGAGTACCCGATGGTATGGGCAATAATTTGGATCACCAGTGTGCTTCGACTCTTCGGGCCTCTTGCATTCAGGCAGTTCTAAACCCGATCTCGACACTTGTCGAAATAATTTGGCAACACTCTCCCTTTTGAATGAATACTCTTTATTCATTTTATCTTTAAGGGATTGGAACGTTCTATCACCAGTTCCTGTTGTTTGTCTCGGGCGTTCTCCACCACCTTGATAAGTTCGTGGCTTATCATTTCCCCCTAATATCAGTTTCGGTTGGGGTTGGGGTTGTAGACTTGCTTAGGCCTTTCTTGATATTGCATCGGCTGTTTGTCTTTGTCTACGTTGTAAATTAGCTGCTTTTCTCTATCAGCTCTAGAGAAGAACGTAGAGTCGGCCTCACCCCTTCTAGCACCCGGGGCTTTACCCTTTTTGAGCTTATCAGAGTGATTTTCTGATCTGGACAAATTCAGTTTTTCAAATTTGGCCACTCTGTCGAGCAAGTCTTGAAATGTGTTTATCGTAGCCATGCACAGGAAGGGTTGCATCTTGTCATCAATGTTGCCCATTATCAACTGTACTGCGTGTTCTTCTTCTAACTGCTGCTCACATTTCACAGAATCATTTGGCAGTTCAGCGTACCATTCGAAAGCAGTTGCTGTCAAACTACTAACGAATTGTCGGAAGAGTAGGGCGTCATTTCCTCCTGTATTCCCACAGGTGGTTTTAAACTGTGTCAGGTGCTGCCTGGGGTTGTTATTACCGTTGAAAGTGTTGAACTTTGGGACCGAATACCCTTTCGGGTATGGTACTTGGTTGTATTCAGCAGGATACGGACGACCCTTGCCCACCAACTTTTCTGCTTGGTCAACAGCTATAATAGCCCTGATTCTTTCTGTTATTATTCCTTCCAACTGTGCAGCAGTCACGGGCTCGGAAGTACTTGCAATATTCTGCGGAGTGGGCTGACGGGTGACATTATGAGTTTCGCGACCACCTTCAGGATTATCTCGTACTCCCGAGGCTTGAGACATTTGAAAATTTGGAGGATCCGGAGGAGGATTGGGCATGGCGCCAACAGCGGCAGTTCTCTGCATCATCTGCATCATTGCCCCCATTTAAGTCATCATCTCAGTCATCTTCTCATTCAACTGAGAGATTTCTCTGTCTTTGGCTCTCATTTGTCGTCTCATATGTCTTTGCATTTCTGCAAGTGTGACATTCTCGTCAGCGAAGGGATTCTCCTCGGCTTCTTCTCTTTCTTCTTCAGCTTGTGAATGACCACCTCTACCAGTGGTGGACCCAGCTTAACGACGACGTTGATAAACTCGCCTAATTGGCGGTTGTTGCTCGTCTTCATCTTCACCATCATCATAATAAGCTTCCTCATTAGCATTGGTGTGTCTCACCATATAGACAACTTCCATGTCCAGAGTGTCATTTGTTTCTTGAATTTCTTCTTCTAGATTTTCTTCTAGAAATTCATCAATATTTTCTTCTAAATTTTCCTCCATAAATTCATCAATATTTTCTTCCCCTTCAAGGAATTCTTTTTCTTCAATGTTGTCTTCCCCTTGCATATTTCCTTCATCTTCTAGTACTCGGATCTCCGACCGGCGCCGCCACTGGATTTCCGGCTCTTGGTTAGGCACGGGGACTTCTTCAACCAGCGGACTGCGGTCAAAGTTGGTTTCTTCTTTTGGAGGGGATGAAAGGCGACGGGATCCCCTAGAGGATTCTCCAAGGTGTCTACCGTCTGGAGGAGTGTCATTATGGGTTCTTTTTGGGGCCCACTTCTGACGTTGTTTGTAAACTGGGGCAGATCTCCGGAAAGCCTCACCAGATGTCACGCCCATATCAGTCCTCCTTTCTCTTCTTTGTTCTTCATTTCTTTGAGGCTTTGGCCTCCAGACTTGTTTTCCTCTCCACCGGGACCTTTCGGCGGTGGATCCCTGAACATATGATTCAGATGTCACACCCCGATGCTCACCGCGTGGGGTATATCTTCTTTCTCTTCCTTCTGCAGCAAAGGACAGACGCTCCCTTGGCGGGGTTCTTCTGGCCTCTATTACTAAGGGCCGTTGAAACTTCTTCTTCTTAAGACCTTTCTCTTTTACAGTCTTCAGGACCCGATAGACCCGGGCTGAGAGAGTTTCAGGTTCTTTTCTCTTTGGAGGAGCTGAGACTTCAGGTCGTCGATCCCAGAAAGATTTCTTTAGCTCACCAGTGGAGCTGTTCCTTTTGACCCATTTTAGATCAGAAAATTTGTTCCTGGTTGGAACATTGACTTCAGGCTCTTGGGCCGACAGATTGGATGGATGGACCGGCAGTAGTTGTTGCTGAGCTCGGAGTTCAGCATTCATCTTCCTTCTCTGTCTTCTTGTAGGCCTTCCTCCAGATGAGGAGGCCTCAGCATCATTCTTTCCGGGTGCAGATAACCCGGTCGGCAGAGTGGTGGTGTTTGTAGTCACCACGGAGATTCTTCCGCCAGCCACGATCCTCTTGGTGGTCGGGGCCTCAGTTTGAAAAAGTCTCTCAAATACAGAAACCCTCTCACGAGGATTTTCAGCAACAGATCGTTGTGCCGGCAGATGCACACGACGGGTGACAGCTTCAGTAATGGGTCGCGGCGCTGGCAGATGCGCGCGACGAGTAGGAGCTCCGGAAGATCTTGCAACAACAGCTTGAAAATCAACACTACCAAATTGGATGGTAGCTCCAGTGTTTCCGGTCTCTATGACAGCATTAGCCAGTTGGATTCTGGCTCCTCGTCCCAGTTGGACGGTCATCGGGGTGTTCTGTAGATCCATCTGCATAAATGAAAGGCAAGGGTTAGTAATCAGAATCTGATACATCACCCCGCACTTTCAAAATGCAGAGACTTGCACAGAACACAAAAACACAAATAGACAAAAATCATTAGCATAAACAAGCAATAAAAATAATTTTAAAATTATGCCGAATGCCGAACGAATTTGTTGAATGATCATTTTTAAAGACTCAAAATCTTGAGTACGAGTTGATATGACTGCTACTATAGAACTGAGACGACTAGCCAGAGATGGAAAGAGAAACCATTCCCCAGCGGAGTCGCCAGAAATCTGTGGGCTCCGAAAATTCGGCCCCGGCCTCCGCTCGCTTTTCTTATTCGGCGAGGGAGTTTTAATTGAGTAAGTTCCGAGGTAAATTTTGGAAGGCAGATGGGTTTGTAGATAAGACACTACCCAGAGATTTCGCCCTCATTTGGTGAGGACTTTATGATCTGAGTTCTGGTTTCCTATAGGCGCAAGCCCCTATAGTTAATTACCCCTCCCGATCACGAGAGAGAACTTTCGATTAAGGCTAGTCGTCAATCAGATACGTAGAGAATACGTGTTATCTGGCATATAGTAGCAGCAATTAATTTTGATATTGGTAGAAATTGGATTTGGAAATTTGAGGATTGGGTTTGGGAATTTGAAAAGCATTGAAAAGTTTGATATTTAAAGTAGAAATTGCACCATCTTTCACTTAAAGCGGATGGTGGGGGAATGGATGATGGACCCGATCAAGATCCCATGGTTCCGTCATCCCGGGTCATCGTGGTCCCTGGTCTACTTAGTCAGAGGAGGTAGTCGACCCAACCTGACAGAAGGATCCTTGTCGGCAGCCATGGGTTGCTTCGTCCAAGGGGACCTTGTAGACCTGGGGGGAATGTTTGTCTAAGGGGACAAATTTGAATCCACCTTAGCTTACAGAGGGCTTTGTGCCCTATCGATCATATCCTATTGATTCATATCTCAAGGATTTAACGCCATTAAGGAGCGTATTGGCTCTGGCCATAACCGCTATCTGTGGTGCCATTTGGCGGCAAAACCACTCGGTTCAGAGGGCCCCGGGTCATAACCGTTTACCTGTAGTGCCATTTGGCGGCCAAACTGCCGGTTAGAGGACACGTACCACGTCCTTACTGGCAAGAGATTGTTTGAGAATGGATCCTAGTGCTATTTTCGACTAGGCATTTAGCTCTTTGTGAGTTGAAGTAAACTTTAATTTGTCCGCCTCGTCAAACCGTTGCGGAGAGTGGATGGATTTTACTTTAAGATTTTGATGGATTTATTTCTTTTTAAATATTTTTAGGATTTTCTAGATTCTGGATGATTTTTGGAATTTTGGGATTTTTTGGAGTTTTTTGGGATTTTTGGATATTTTGAACGGCATTGGAAATTATTTGGGAACCCCTCCGGTTGAGATCTTCATTCAACACGGCCATCATCGGGGTGTTCGGGGTTACTTCTCTTTATGGATTGAACCTTGTCAACTCTGTCGGGCTGTCGACAGAGGATCGGGTTTCGTAGGCTTTGTACCCTTGAAAGTGAATTCTTTTGATTCTAGGCATTGAAGGCCTAATATGAATGTATTAAAATAAATATTCTGGTCGCCACGGCCACATATTTATTTATTGGTTCGAACCTTGTCGACTCCTATTAACCCGTATAGGAGGATCAGGTTCGAGCCTGAATTCACTTGTGAACCCGCGCAGCATCCCTAGACGTCACGTGTGTACCAATAACACGCTCGCCGGGGCCCATGCGGGTTTTATAATTATTTTTACCCCTTTTAGTGTACCTATGTGTATACAATTTATAGTGCACGTGCGGGGGTACTCTTGGAATAGACGCCTTCTGTCTGCTTGTACGAGGATTGCAGATCCGGTGGCGTGGTGTAGCAGCTTCTGAATGGAGTTGTTCGCTGCTTCGTACAGGTAGGCTGTCGTGCACTATTTGTTGATTTTCGTAGGCGGGTCATAGTGCACTAACAAACCTCCTGCCTTGGGTTGTAGAAGCTCGTAGAAATTTGTAGTCTTTATGCATTCTGCTGTGATTCTGGTCTTTACGATACAGCCACTACTGCTGGAGGTAGATGTATTTCTCCTTAAACTAAAGTTAACTACAGGATACTGCATTTACTGTAGTCTTTATGCTTCTACCCATGGACGGATGTTATACATACATCTGCATTCGTAAATAGATTGTATGTATTGCAGATCATTTTGTATGTTTGAATTTTGATGTTGATAGTTGAAGTGCCCTCTTTGAACTATTCAAAACACATCATGTCTTTCAGTTCATCGCATGTTGAATCCCCCAACTTGTAGGAAACAAATGCATCTAATTGTTAGGAGCTTGTCACTTGTAATCTATACAAGTTAGATCTCATATGATTCATTTGAGATTCTTTGGGTCATCATCAAAATCAAGTCCAAACTCAGGTTTGAGTTTGTTTAGTTCAAGTTTTGGTCCAAGTTTGAGTTCAAATGATTTGAATCATGACTCTTTTGAGTCAAATGAGATTCAAATCCAAGCTTTGTTGTAGTTCAAGATTTAAGTCCACAAATGGTCTTGTTAAGATCAACCCAAGTCTGGGCCCAAATCAAGTTCTTCTTGATTGAGTTTGATTGAAGTTCCATGATGTCCAAGATTGATTCAAGTTTGGGTTCTTGTAGTCATTTGTTGCAAGCCCAAATTTGTATTAAATCTCAATTTACTTAGGTTCAAATATTTCATAAGTCATTTTATTGTGCAAATACGAATCCAAGTTCAAGTCCACAAATTCATGCTTGAGTCCAAGTTCAACCATAGTCCCCTGCGGTCCAACTCAAGTCTTTGCTTGAGTTCAAATGAGAGTTCAATGTGCAAGTCTAAGTCCTCACTTGGTTCAAACCAAGTTCATGTTCATTATGCTTAAGTTATGGTTCATTTAGGTTTGAATTTAATTAAATAGACTGAATCAAGCTCATTTTGTTCAAACGAGTCTAAGTGCAAGTTCATTTATTGAGTTAAAGTCCTTTGTAATCTTATTTGGTTCAGATTATTTGCACCAAGTTCATTTTATTCAAACAAGTCCACAAGTCCAAGCTCATTTTTTGTTCAAGTCATTGGATTTTCAATCCAAATTTTGGCAGCCTCCCGGCGTCTCCCCCGTTTAGGGGAAAAACCAAGAGGCAACCTTCCCCTCGACGCTACGTGAGCGCTTCAGGTAGGTGTCAAAAATGACACCGCGGTCGCGAAATATTTTTTTATCCCCGCCTGCTACGTGAGCATTTAAGGGTGTTTTGTTTGTTGATTATAAGAAGAAAACAGGTGTTAGAGAAAAAACACAGATTTCCCCCCTCTGCACCACGTGGGCGTTCGGGGGTACTTATATGAAAATAAAGAACACATTTTTTTATCCCCTTCGCCGCAAGCGTCGCACCGGTTTCCCACCCTAAACGCTACTTGAGCGCCTCGGGGGTTTGCCGGCTCGTTGCAAGCTTTGAAGAGGGATCCTTAAATCGTCGCGAGCCTCGCACCGGTTTCCCACCCTAAACGCTACGTGAGCGCCTCGGGGGTTTGCCGGTTCGTTGCAAGCGTCGAGAAAAGAATCATTTTTTTTTATAATTAATTATTATCAATCATAATAACTATTATTAATTATAGTTAATTATAATTAATAACGATTAGTTATAATTAAGAAATTAATCATAGATAATTAATTAACTAATCATAATTAATTAATTATAATTAATTATCATTGAAAATAATTAACTATAAATAATTACTTATTATTAATTAACTAATTATAATTAATAATTAATTAAGACTAATTAGTAAATTATGACTAATTGATTATAATTATAATGAATTAGTAATTAATTATAACTAATTAATAATTAATTATAATTAATAATGAATTAATAATAATTAATTAGTTATAATTAACATTAATTATAAAAAAAGATATTAATTATAATTAATTAATTATAATTAGTAATACCTAATTATAATTAATAATTATAAATAATAATAATAATAAAAAAAAATCCATTCTTCTCCCCCTTGGCTCGGCTTGCTCACGGGATGAGGCCGAACAAGCGCGCGAAAGGGAGAACTCTACCTTCACAGCCAGCGACTTCCTGTTCTTGTTTCCGATCCAAACAAGAAGGGAAGATCGGGTAAGGGGCGACGGGAAGGAGGAAGTGGAGCTAGCGTCGGCACAGGGAGGAATCGGGTAAGTCTCTCTCTCTCTCTCTCTCTCTCTCTCTCTCTCTCTCTCTCTCTCTCGGCCAAAGGAGGTCGAAACTTGACGGGATCCAGGCGCCGGCTTGAGATCGATAGTGGGAGAAGAAGAAGGTCGCGGGATTGAGAGGCGTCGACGGGATCTGGCTGAGGTGAGGTCGGCGGCTTGGAGTCGGACAGAGGAACAGAGAGGCGTCGGAGGTTTAGGATTTCTGTGGCGTTGGAGGAGAGCGGGGGAGTTACGGGAGAAAAGCAGTTCGAACGGGAGAAGAGCAATCCCGAAGGCTTCCACGGGCTTGGTATTTAACGACGCGCGTGAGGTCCGATCGAGGCGACGTCGCAGGATTCCTGGGAATTGATGTGAGCGGCGCCGAAAGAGCAGTGCCTCGGCGGGATTTCGGGCAGAATATCGGGCAGATTTCGTGGATCCCATGGACAACGAAAGATTTTGAGTCTCTTCTTTTTACTTGGTATGACATGGAGGTCAACAGCAGGATATTCGGGAAGAGACATGATCGCAGCGTGATTTGCGGGTTCGACATTCCGAGGTGTGTGGGATTTCAAGGATTCGACAGAGGTTTTGAGCAGCTATTTTGAGATTTTTTTTGGGTATTTCACAGAGGTCAATAACTATTCCAACTTTGAGTCAACTACGCATGATGAAACATTAATCTTACTGTGTGGTACATGCATGACTTTGACTTGTGTTTCTGTCTAACTCAATAACTATTCCAACTTCGAGTCAACTACGGATGATGAAAATGATAAGCAAATGATGTGACTTCACGCAGAAGTTATGCAAAATGCTTCAACTAAAAGTCAAAATCGGTGAATCTACATTCATATTGGCTGGGACCGTTGCATGATGAAAATGAAAATTTTATGCTTTTGAAACAAGCACAAATTTGACGAGTGAATTGATACTCGATAAACACAAATAAATATTTTTTTAAAATCTAAACTTAAATATATATTTAAATTTGAAATTTGTAAAATCAAATATATTAATACAAAAATATTTAAAAACAATAATTTAAAAAATGGAAAGAACTAATGTCGTTTATTACTATATTTGATTGTTTTTCAAAATGAAAAAAATAGAATTAAATGATAAAAATTAAATAATAAGAAAAGAAATAAAATATTTAAACCTAACCTAACCCTCATGCTACTCATAGTACTCACGCACGCAAGGCCCATGCACACCCCACTCTCTCTCTCTCTCTCTCTCTCTAATGTGACTTCCCAAGTCCTCCACCCTTTTTTATTCATTTTCTCCTTTTTTATCTTTTTCTCCTCATCCCAATCTTATCCTCTTCTTCTTCCTCATTTCTTTTCCACTGCTTTCAACCTTCTAAAGCTCTCTCCTCTCTCCGTCGTCCCTCTCTTTTCTTTCTTTCTCTTTGTAAGCAGAGAGATAGAGCTTGCTCTCTTCTTATTCCCCTCTCCCCTTATCCATTTTTTCTCTAAAAAGAAAAAAAGAAGCAAAGTTTTTCTTGCCACTCTCTGTACAAATCTTCTTCTTAAAATTCCCCCACCCTCTCCAACCCACAAACTCTCTCCCACTTTTTTTCTCCCTCTAAAATTAGAGAGAGCCATTTTCTCTCTAAATAGAGAGAAAATTTTCCTTTTCACTCTCTAGCTCCCTCTCCAATCCTCTATCACAACCACTTTCTTGCCTTCTCTTCTCTTTCTCTCTAAAAGGATTCA
This sequence comes from Dendrobium nobile, assembly GCA_022539455.1. Lineage (NCBI taxonomy): Eukaryota > Viridiplantae > Streptophyta > Magnoliopsida > Asparagales > Orchidaceae > Dendrobium > Dendrobium nobile. The sequence goes on from CM039727.1 coordinate 33,185,864, forward strand.
TGTAGCCGACCCCATGTAGTGGGATAAAGGCTTGATGTTGTTATTGTTCTCTTTCTCTCTAAAAATAAAGGAAAATATTTTCCATCTCTGTCTCAATAAATAAAAAGAAAAGCCAAAAGGAGTCAAAAAATTGAAAAAAAACTTTTGTGCATAATCTTGCCGCCTCTTCAACATCATCTTTGCCACCACACACACAAAGATATAATCCTCACAACCCTTTCAAAACTCCAAAATCTCGAATGTGTTTGGCACGAGTGAAACTCGTGTATGCTTTTTTTAATCAATGGGCAAAACTCGTTAGCGACGCTTAAGACGCAACGATAAGCCATATATGCTCTTTGTTTAGTACGATGGGGTTAATTAAAGTATTCATACATGTTTTTCTTGATATGTTGGAGAAATACTATGAGTTGCAAGCATGTACCTGACGACCTATCCTCTTATCTACACATCCTTTAGATATAGATTGCAAATATACCTAAGACATGCAGGTGCACTGTACAAGTGCACGTAAGCATACCATTAATTATGCAAACACACTACATAAGTGCATTAAGACTGCTGCAAGTGCATCGCACAAGTGCATTTCATGAATGCGTAGTGAAGCAAGCAAATACGATGTGTAAGTACATTGAAAAGCGTAATAATGTGCAACTACTTCATGCAAATGCATACAGATATGTGCAAGTGCATCACATAGGTGCACTATGAAATCTACAATTGTGTTGAGCAAATGTATCCTAAAATGTACAAATATGTCGTGCAAGTGTATCAAAAAGCATGCACAAGACATTAGATCGTTTAATCTAAAATTCTCGCATGTGCTCCTAAATCTAAGGTATAAAAATGTTATGCGGGTTGGATATAAACTTAGATTTTAAGCTTAATTATCCTCCTTAAAATGACTAGAATTGACGAAACTTAAGTTAATAAACGAATATAGTGCCACGAAATTCGCAAAAGTATTTTATTTTTATCTTCACATCGGACCTTTAATGTCACTTACACAAAAAATTGGCTATGAAATGCATACTCTCGAGCTAAACACTCCCATAAAATTTTATAAACATCAATAGTTGTATCCGGTCCTCTATTGATGGGAAAACAAGGTTGTAAAACCCTGTGATGATGTTTATGTTGATAGAAAATTTCCACCAAAATGGACTATTTAACTTATAAACATACTCTCAAATTCTAAAGCAACTCATTTGTTGCCTAAATTTTGATAAAAACTTATATATATATATATATATATATATTATATATATATATATATATATATATATATATATATATATATATGCCATAATTTAAATATTTAAAGTGATATTAATCACAAAAAACTTGAAATAAAATCCATCCAACTCCACTATCATTTATCGAGGGTGATAATTTGAGGATAACATTAGCTCACAAAAAGTGAATATCTTATTAAATGTATTGCTAAGATTAATTTTTCAACGATTTTTAGCCAGTAAAGATGTGGCACGTATCCACTAAGTGGCACCGTAGGTAAACAATTATGACTGAAGCTCTTTGACTAGGTGATTTTGCTGTGAAATGATATCACTAAATTATAATCACAGCCCAAAGCCCGTATGTTTTATAATATAGCTCAAAACATTTGAATAATGAATCATAGAGTATACTTAATAGGGCAAAGCCTTCTCTTAGTTAAGGTTCGCTTGAATTTATTCTCTTAGGAAAATATTCATCACAATTCTACGAGGTAACCTTTAGCAAAGCAATTTATTACAATCAACAAGGATTTTTTGGTCAGGTTGGGTTGGCTATCTCCAATTACTTAGTAATCTAGGGTCACGACAACCTGCAATGACAGAAACATGAGATCTTGATTTTGTTCGTCGTTATTCCCCATCATTCTCTTCAAGTACAAAATAAACATTTTTTAATACTAAAATATCCAAAAATCTGCTACTAATATGTCAAACACTTAGTGCCTATCTAAGGACAAGTCTTAATCAAAAGAGCACTCCCATCACTGGGATGATAATTAACCATAGAGGTTCGCGCCTCTAGAAAACCTAGAATCAACTAATAAAATCCCTGCAAAATAAAGGCAAAATCTTAAGTGGTTGTGGGCTTAAAAAATTTGCTCCCCGAGCTCTCCGCGTATCTTTTGTTGATAAGGAGAGCTTTAACAAGTTTATATTTTGTGAAATTTTCATAAGGCAAATTGGGCTTTAGATAAGACCCTACCCAAAATTTTCTCTCTCATTTTGCGAGGACTTTATGATCTTGTGGGCTCCGAAAATTCGGCCCCGGCCTCCGCTCGCTCTTCTTATTCGGCGAGGGAGTTTTAACTGAATAAGTTCCGAGGTAAATTTTGGAAGGCAGATGGGTTTGTAGATAAGACACTGCCCAGAGATTTCGCCCTCATTTTGCGAGGACTTTATGATCTGAGTTCTGGTTTCCTATAGGCGCAAGCTTCTATAGTTAATTACCCCTCCTGATCACGAGAGAGAACTTTCGATTAAGGCTATTCGTCAATCAGATACGTAGAGAATACGTGTTATCTGGCATATAGTAGCAGCAATGAGTTTGGATTGGAAAGATTTGGAATTTGGGTTGGATTTGGGAATTTGGAAAGTTTGGAAAGTTTGATATTTAAAACTTGAAATTTCACCATCTAGCACTTAAAGCGGATGGTGGGGGAATGGATGATGGGCCCGATCAAGATCCCATGGTTCCGTCATCCCGGGCCATCGTGGTCCCTGGTCTACTTAGTCAGAGGAGGTAGTCGACCCAACCTGACAGAAGGATCCTTGTCGGCAGCCATGGGTTGCTTCGTCCAAGGGGACCTCGTAGACCTGGGGTGAACGTTTGTCTAAGGGGACAAATTTGAATCCACCTTAGCTTACAGAGGGCTTTGTGCCCTATCAATCATATCCTATTGATTCATATCTCAAGGATTTAACGCCATTAAGGAGCGTATTGGCTCTGGCCATAACCGCTATTTGTGGTGCCATTTGGCGGCAAAACCACTCGGTTCAGAGGGCCCCGGGTCATAACCGTTTACCTGCAGTGCCATTTGGCGGCGAAACTGCCGGTTAGAGGACACGTACCACGCCCTTCTTAGCAAGAGATTGTTTGAGAATGGATCCTAGTGATATTCTCGACCAGGCATTTGGCTCTTTTGTGAGCTGAAGTAGTTTTTTGATTTGTCCGCCTCGACAAACTGTTGCGGAGGGCGGATGGATTTTGCTTTAAGTATGGATGGATGATTTCAAATTTAAATATTTGGAATTTTGGGATTTTAGGATTTTTTTTGGGTTTTTGGATATTTGAATTTTCGTGGATATTTGGGTGGAGCTTTGGAATATTTGGGAACCCCTCCGGTTGAGATTATCATTCAACACGGCCATCATCGGGGTGTTCGGGGTCATTTCTTTTTATGGATTGAACCTTGTTAACTCTGTCGGGCTGTCGACAGAGGATCGGGTTTCGTAGGCTCTAAGCCTTTATTAGTGAATTCATATGGTTGTAGGCCTTGAAGGCCCAATATGAATGTTTTAAAGCAAATATACCGGTCACCACGACTTTATATTTGCTTAATGGCTCGAACCCTGTCGACTTCTATTGACCCGTATAGAAGGATCGGTTTCGAACCTGAATTCACTTGTCAACCCGCGCAGCATCCCTAGACGTCACGTGTGTACCAATAACACGCTCGCCGGGGCCCATGCGGGTTGAGAATATATTTCCCCCTTTAGTGTACCTATGTGTACACAATTTATAGTGCACGTGCAGGGGGTATTTTGAAATAATTGTAGACGCCTTCTGTCTGCTTGTACGAATGCTGCAGATCCGGTGGCGTTGCGTAGCAGCTTCTGAATGGAGTTGTTCGCTGCTTCGTACAGGTAGACTGTTGTGCACTATTTGTTGATTTTCGTAGGCGGGTCATAGTGCACTAACTAATCTCCTGCCTTGTTTCTTGCTACCCATAAATAGCTTATTGTGGGCACGACAATTTCCATTGTAACTCGTAAGCCTTTGCACTTGCTATAGTCACTTTTATATTGCTTATGGAAAATAGACTGGGTATACTACGAATCTCCTACAGTGGTCCATGGACACTTTCTTTTATTGTAGTCATTCTTGCATGTTGTTTGTAGGTGATATTTTACATGTATGGCAAGTTTTCTGTAAGAGCCCGTGTATAACACATTTAAGTGTACGATGAGTCTCCTACAATAACTCATAGAAGCTTACTTTTGTTATACCCCTTTGGCATTCTGCTTGCGGACGACGTTTGGTATGTATGTCGAGTTTCTTACAAGGACCCTTTACTCTTGCTTGTAGGGAGCTAGTATATTTGCTTAGTACCGGATTATTGCTGATTGTAAGAGTGTTATAACATTCAATGCATGTTGTTGATTGCCGCTTATTAGCATATTATTCTGCATTAGCAAATTCCTTCTGTCATTTCTCACTAATGACACCTCACACAAGCATCCATATGCATTGGAAACTCATCATATATGGTGCATATTACTTTCGTATACATTAGCCAGCAAATCATTGAATTTACTAGCAGCCTCACATTCTTCATATGTTCTTTGTGAATATAGTGTTCATGATTGAGATGAATAACATGCACTTCATCTTATATGATGAATTTGATATTTGCTGATTTGAATATGCACTTCCACCTCTACTTACGATCTTTGAATGCTATTGTCCAAGGAGTTCCATGTCAGAGTGTAAGCAACCTTATCTGTTTGCATAGGGATTGAATGACATCTTTTAAAAATTCTTTAATACTTTGAAGTCCTTCATCACTCATTTGTTTTTGGTCATTTTCAAACCAATGTCAAACTTGATCTCAAGCACATTCAAGTTCAAATTCAAGTAGCCTTGTTCATTTCTAAAACTTGCTCATTCGTATCACATGTTTGTAAGTTCAAGTCCCAAATAACCTTGTTGAATTCACATTCAATGCAATCCCAAATTGAGTCTTCAACACCTTTGCTTGTGTTCAAATTATTCATCTCATGATTTAAAGTCTTTTGCAATGCACTTAGATCCCTTGTCATTGTTTCATTTGAATTCAAATCTGGGCTTGTGATAATTTGCTTAAACTTGAGTTCTTTGTGCATCTTCACCAAGTTCAATTTATCTGATTTTAGTCCGAGTCTATAAGTCCCCTGTTGTCCTTGTAAGTGCAATTTAAAGTCCAAATTATGATTGCTTAAGTTTCAAGTCCAAGTTCAAGTTCATGTCTACAATAGTCCAACTCAAATCTTGTTTGAGTTTAAAAGTCCAAGTCATGTCTTTGTAGCCTCTTGAGTTCAATCAAATTCAAGCTCTTATGATTTCAAATTTATTTGAGTTCAAGTTTATTTAGTTCATTTGATTTGAGTTCTGAGTATAGTTCCAAGTCCACATCTCTTTGTTCTATTGAGTTCAATCAAGTCCATGTACGATTTCACCCGAAATTTCGGCAGCCTCCCGGCGTCTCCCCCGTTTAGGGGAAAACTACGAGAAAACTGGGCCTTTCCCACCACGCGCAATAAAGGCGTGTATGGTAGGTGTCCTCTGACGAGAACACCGCGGCCGTGATATTTCTTCCCACCACGCGCAATAAAGGCGTGTATGGGGCTCTGACGGTACCTGTTTAAAAGACACAAATTGCTTTCCCCCCGCCCGGGGGTACTTATAAGTGACCCCGCCTCGCCGTAGGTGCCGCACCGGGGTCCCTTCCCACCACGCGCAATAAAGGCGTGTATAGGCGGTTTTCCGGTGCGCCACGAACACCGAGGTAGAGTTTAGGCGATTGCTCGCTTCGTCGTAAGCATCAGACCGGTGTCCCATCCCACCACGCGCAATAAAGGCGTGTATAGGAGTTTTTCCGATCTGATGCGAACAACGATGCGAGAAATCTGAGTTTAGAGAGTTCGTACCTTCGCGGGGTTGTCGTGGCTGACACGTGGATCGAGGGGTCACTCGCCTACCTCGTCGTAGGTGTCGCGCCGGTTGCCCCTCCCACCACGCTCAATAAAGGCGTGCATGGGCAGACCACCGACTCGACACGTTGGTCGAGGTAAGAGAGTGGGGGGAAGTATTTATTAATATTAATAATTAACTAAAGTTAATTATAATTAAACTCAACAAATTAATTATAATTAATACATAATTAATTAATAATTAATTATATTAAGAATAATTAATCATAATTAAGATAAATTAATTATGATTAAGTTATCATAATAATTAATTATAATTAAAAATATAGTAATTATAACTATATTTAATTAATTAAATTTAATATATAGTTAATTAATTAATAATCATAATTAATATTGTCTAAACATGATTAACCTTAATTAATCATGATTAATTAAATATTAATTATGATTAATATAATTAATTATAATTAATTTAACTAATGGTATTTAATTTATAATTAAAACTAATTAATAATATTATTATTATTATTAGATAAAACAAAATCCCTCTCCTCTCCTCTCCTCCTCTCTGTTCGGCAGATTTTGGGATTTGGCCGAAGAAGCACGTTCAGGGAGAAAGTTACCTTCACAGCACTCGAGCTCGCGTTGTTGCTTTAAATCAAAATGTCGGGACTTTCGAACCGAACAGGGAGATCACGTCAGAGGAGGAGGCGGAGGCCTTGGAGGATCGGGCAGGAGCTTGCGGCCAAGGCAGAGAGGGATCGGCTTGGTTTCGGCAAGGGCAAGAGGTGCTCTCCTCTTCTCTCTCTCTCTCTCTGTTCGGGACCGGGCTCGACGGGAGGAGGCGACGGGAGCAGGAGGAGCTCGGGAGGCGTCGGCACAGGGAAGATTGGGCTGAAGGAAGTGGAGAGGGGTTCGGTCGGAGGAGTAGTGTCGTGGAAGGAGAGAGCTTCGGGAGCAGAGAGGGATCGGGAGAGAGTCGTGGGGGAGAGCCCCTTCGTTTTATAGACACGCGAGAGGCGAGAAACGAGGCCGTCGTCGCAGGATTTGCGCCAGGTTTACGGAGAAGTGATCGTTCGCGGCGCCGATTCAGCGGGATTTCGGCAGGTTTCGCGGCGGGATTCGAGGATCCAACAGGTACGAAATTTGCACGTTAGATTTCTTCCTTCTTTTCTTCTTTTATTCTCTGTATATTGGTTAACAAATGCCCCCCAACAAATGTGGTACGCGTCTAGAGCGAATCACGTTTGTTGTAAGTTGTTTGGCCTTGTGGATCTCTAGATATTTGTTCTAGATGTCACACTAAGGCTTTCATTTAGTGGATCTCCAAAAATTCGCTTGGATGTCATACTACGATTTTCTTTTAGTGGATCTCCAAAAGGTTTATTTGGATGTCACACTAAAACTTTCTTTCTTCATAGATCTCTTGGATGTATCAATAGATAGTTGAGATACCGACTTCTTTTGCCCTGTGCTTTGTGCTACGGACATTGATGGAGAATCATCTGATTTGTCTTTATTGACTTGTCAGGTTATTTTGTTCCTTCGGCCCTATGCTTCTTTCTTTGGCGGGCTTGTTGAAAGAGTAGATACCGGTGACCTAAACCCTTAGGTTTGTATTAGGTCAGGGCGAAAAGTCATCGGTCCAGAGCTTTGTGCATAACGGACTTGTTGATGACAGAATCCACTTAGTTCAGCCTTGGGCTTTTCACGAACTTTGGAAAAATTTTCTTCGGTCCTTTGCTTTGTGCTTTGGTGGACTTGTTGAAGAAAAATTCCTTCGATCCTCGCTTTGTGCTTTACGGATTTGTTGAAGGATTCACAGGTTCTGGATTTAGTTGATAGTACCGAATGTAGGTAGTATCTTGATCCTTAACCACTTGAGAAGACTTTAATCTGAATTACTTGAGTTCATCAGATCGGGAGAGCTAGAATTTGATAGCTCTTTGTCCTCTGGTTGCTGAGATGGGGGTTCCTCTACTACGGCCTTTCTTATGGCTTGTTGAGTAGAAGGAGCTGCCAGCGATCCGGCCATATTTGGGCTTGTTGGATCCGACCTCTTACACCCATTCAGGCTTCAGACTTGAGCTATGGGAATTGCGCTCCCCAATGCTGATTTTACTGAAGTTGACAGATTTGGAATCCTCCTTCGTGGTTTTGGATTTTGGAGTCTACGAACTTCTGGTAGTTGCTTGAGACTCTTCTTCCCATTGGAACCTTGATTCTCCAGTCATTTTGGAGAACTTTGCAGACTACGATCACTTGAACTGGTCGAGTCAAATTTGCCTTCGTTCTTCCTACAGTCCCTACTGACGGGTTGACGAAGTGGGGGTTCCGCTACTACGGCCTTTCTTATGGCTTGTTGAGTAGACGGAGCTGCCAGCGATCCGGCCATATTTGGGCTTGTTGGATCCGACCTTTTACGCCCATTCGAACCTTAAGCTTCAGGCTGTTGAAAGGCTTCAAGCTTTTCTGGCTCAATTTTGTAGCAGTGTGTAGCCACAAAAGTCACTTTCTTGACCTTTGAGTCTTGATTTGTTGGAGAAGACGGTGTCTCTTAACATTTGAAAGAGCACCTGCATAGACTTTGAAAAAGAAATCTTTGTATTCTTTAGCACAAAAGAATATTTGTATTGATAATTTTAAATATTTATTCGGGGATCTCGGCATGCGGCGCGATGTCGACCCGAATAAATATTTAAAATGCCCCCTGTCTCGCAGGGTCATTTTTAGAATGGAATAAACTTGGGATCTTTGATTTTAAATATTCATTTGGAGATCTCGGCGTGTAGCACGATGTCGACTCAAATGAATATTTAAAATGCCCCCTGTCTTGCAGGGACATTTCGGATAGGCTTCGTATTTTTGAGATTTTAAATATTTATTTGGGGATCTCGGCACGCAACGCGATGTCGACCCAAATAAATATTTAAAATGCCCCCAGTCTGATAGGGGATTTTGAAATGCATTCTTGCCATACAAGAGAATTTCAAAATATAAGCAAACATGCATTGATAACTATGTACATGAAACTTTGTTCATCACAAAATACATTAGTTATAGAATTTTCATGCATGATATTTCTTTAAGTGTCGACCATTGATCGGTGGCATGGGCCTTTGACCGTTCAGATCGATCAACTGATATGCTCCTCCTTGGTACACTTTCTCGATGACGAAGGGGCCTTCCCAATTCGATACGAATTTGCCACCAATTTTTCTGTGTGGGATGATTGGTCTTCTCAGCACCAGGACCAATTCCCCTTCTTGAAATGATCGAGGACGCACCATTCGATCAAAAGACTTTGCCATTCTTCCTCGGTAGATTTCTAGATTTTGTTGAGCTTGTAACCTAAGTTCATCAAGTGCGTCGAGCTCTTCCATTCTGAGGCGGGCATTTTGCTCTTGAGTGAGATCATTCTGAATTGCTACCCGGAGTGACGGTAGCTCAATCTCTAATGGTAATACGGCTTCAACTCCGAATACCAAAGAGTAAGGAGTGGCTTTGGTCGGCGTCTTGTAGGTTGTACGGTATGCCCATAGCGCTTCTGCCATTTTCGTATGCCACTCTCTTTTGTTTTTTGTAAGGATCTTCTTCAATAATTTCACCAACGTCTTATTAAAGGCTTCAGCCAAACCATTGGCCCTTGGATTGTATATGGACGAATATCGCCAATCGATTTTATGCCGATCAACGAACTTGTAAATTTTTGTACTTTTGAATGCAGTACCGTTGTCTGAGATTATCAGGCGTGGTACACCAAATCTGTAGACAACATTGTGGGTGAAGAAGTTAATCACATGTTCGGATGTGACCTCTCTGAATGGAGCTGCTTCTGCCCACTTGGAGAAGTAGTCCGTAGCTGCTAGAATGAAGCGATGTCCCGCTGAAGATGGTGGATCTATCGGTCCGATAATATCAGTACCCCAGCATTCAAATGGCCAGGATGCTATTGTTGGGTGCAGTGGATTTGGTGGTTGATGTATAACATTACCATGAATTTGACATTCGTGGCACCTCTTTCCATTTTCGTATGCCAGTTAATCACATGCTCTTGATTTGATTTTTGTTAGCTAAGGTGGATTCAAATTAATTTTTTAACTAAAAAGCTGTTTTAAGAAGCAATAAGAAAATTGTCCCAAACGAAACCTAAGCCACCACATTTGATCAAAAGCTCGTCTGTATAACGTATCATTGACAAATGCGTATCGCAACGCTCTTTTTCGAATTTGTGCGGCCATAGACTTTTCTGTCGGGAATTTATTTTCTTTGAAGTAGTCAATGAATGGCTGTCTCCAATCATTTTCGATTTCAATATCTAAACAATGCAACCACGATTCTGAAGCTTGACTAGCTTTATGTCTCTTGGCCATATGATATTCTTCTGGATAATTTTCCATAACGATTTGATGGAGAGGTTGAGGATTAACTGGGAGTATTTCTTGCTGATCTGAATCAAGTGCTTCTTCTTCCCTCGGAAATTGTAATAGAGCGGGTTCCAAAACCCTACGAGTGTAAACTCCGATGAAAATAGGCGTCTCCTCATTAATATTTGCCATTTCTTTGGCTAATTTAGCCAAACAATCTGCTTTAGCATTCTGTCCTCGAGGAACTCGAGCCATTTTGACATTTGGAACTTGCTTCAGAAGTTCGAGAGCCCGTCGGTGATAATGAGCTAATTCAACTTTGCCAACTTTGTAAATACCAAGGACTTGATTTATTATAAGCTGAGAATCACCGAAAATTTGGAGATGTTGGATTCTGACATCGATCGCAATCTCCAGCCCTGCTAATAGAGCTTCGTATTCGGCTTCGTTGTTAGTCCGAGGTTCAGTCAAACTGAATGAAAATCTCATTATACCTCCCTCAGGAGCTACAAAAATAAGACCAATGCCGGCTCGGGCCCTTGCAATATTTGGAGGTCGGACGGGTCTAATAGATGATGCACCATCAACGTACATCTCCCATAATTGTAGCTTTTCATTTTCTTCAACCTGCATTATTTGCTCATCAGGCAAATCGTCGTTGAGTGGAGAGTCTGCTGGAATCGGATGTGCAGCAAGAAAATCTGCTAAGGCCTGTCCTTTCACCGCCTTTTGTGGCATGTACGTAATTTCAAACTGTAATAACAATACTGCCCACCTGGCCAGACGACCTGTCAACGCTGGTCTTGTCATCAAGAACTTCAGCGGATCGATCTTTGATATCAGTGTGATTTTGTGGGATAACATATAGTGGCGGAGTTTCTGAACTGCAAAAATCAGCGCCAGGCAATGCTTTTCAATAGGAGAATAACGGCTTTCTGCTCTAATCAATCTCCGACTGATATAGTAGAGTGCATTTTCTTTTCCTTCTTCATTATTCTGGGCCAATAGTGCTCCGAGGGACTCTTCTAGTGCAGCTGTATACAGTATAAGAGGCTTCCCCGGAATTGGCGCTGCTAGAATAGGCGGATTCAACAGGTATCTCTTGATGTTATTAAACGCCTCCTGACATTCTGCATCCCATTTGAAACGGACATCTTTCTTCATTAGCTTTGAAAAGGGCTGACATCTACCCGATAGATTTGATATGAATCTCCGAATGAAAGCCAGTTGTCCTTGTAGTGAGCGAAGCTACCGAAGGTTCCTTGGCGGTGGCATCTCCGTTATTGCCTTAATTTTATTGGGGTCGATCTCTATTCCTCGATGACGAACAACATACCCCAGGAATTTGCCGGAAGAAACCCCAAAAGCACATTTGAGAGGATTCATCTTCAGATCAAACTTTCTGATTCTCTCAAATACGATTCTGAGATCTTTTAAGTGATCATTTCGGCCAAGACTTTTGACAACAAGGTCATCTACATAGCACTCGACCTTCTGATGTATCAAATCATCAAATATATGAGTCATCGCCCGCTGGTAGGTGGCACCAGCGTTCTTCAAGCCAAATGGCATGACTGTGTAACAGAATATGCCGATGGGCGTCCTGAACGATGTATGCTTTTCATCTTCGGGTGCCATCTTGATTTGATTGTATCCTGACGATCCATCCATAAATGAGAACATGTCGTAGTTGGACGTATTGTCCACCAGGAGTTCGGATACAGGGAGTGGAAAATCGTCTTTTGGGCACGCCTTGTTGAGGTCCCGAAAGTCGATGCAGATACGAATCTGCCCGTTCTTCTTCTTCACTGGGACGATATTTGCGATCCAATCGGCGTACTTTTCTTCACGAATAAAGCCTGCATCTATAAGCTTCTTTGTTTCAGCAATTACCTGTTCTTCAATCTCCAATCTCATTCTCCTTGGAGCTTGCTTGACGGGCGCTATCTCTGGTTTGATTGCTAATCTGTGAACTGCTACATCAGGGGATAAGCCAGGCATCTCAGCATATGTCCAGGCAAAGCAGTCCCTGAATTCACAGAGGAGCTCTTTTATTTCTTCTATTTGTTCTTCGGGTAGGAGAGAACTAATGAAGGTTGGGCGAGGATCTTCTTCGGTCCCCAAGTTGACTTCTTTTAGTTCATCCATGGTAGCTGCCTGTCCGCCATCTTCAAGCTCTTCTGGTGCAGGCTCGGCTTCCAAGGGCTGTTCATCATAATCATCAGCTTCGTATATTTCTTCAGCACCATCTTCCTCGGATTCGATTTCCGTGCATGTGATTGCCCGACAAGTCTCTTTCCGGAGAAATTTTCTCTTGATGAATCCGATACCTTTATATGCATCTGTATCCTTCTGCCGTAATGGACACGGATTCCTTCCATACCAAAGGCCTAGGCTTGTACGAAGTTGTCGCTTGGTGGTCGGAATATTGACTTGCTTTCGTAGCATTCTTTGAATATTCTTGGTATTGAACCTGGGTAGCCTCGTAGGGAATAATTCGTCGGAGTCGATGAACATGCAATCCCAGTCATGATTCTCTTCTTCATGGATTCCCGTAGAATATAGTACATTCCCTGGCACAGTCCCATTTTTAAGAGGAGGAAGATATAGGGTAGCTAGTTCTTCAACTTTATGCATCTCGCGCGGGATGATTTCCTTGAAGTGTTGCAAAGGAACACGTGTGACTACAAGTACGCTATCAAAAATTGATAGGCTATCAATTCTTCTAGAGAACACATTCTGCACCGTGTTCATGTAGATGGAGTCGTAGTCATAATCATTACTTGAATATTCGACTTGCCTACTCCATTCGTCCGTGGATTGACATACTTTTCGAGATTTGGCAGGAATAACATCGTCTTCATCTGTGTCACTCCCAAGATGAGGTACATGTTTCTTTTCTTTTGGAATGGTCGGTGCTTTGGGAAGAGTCGGCATTGCCTTCTTTCTCCCCACCTGCTTCATCTCACTTTCTCGTTCAGGTCGCTTTACAGTCTTTGAGTTTGATGCTCTAGCTTCGAGGGAGCTCAAAGATTTTTGCTTCTTTGGCATGAAATATCGTGCATCTTCATAAACTGTTGCGTCATGAACTGTAAAAGGCTGAATATCACCAGAGATCCTGAATTCTTCTCCATCTTTGAGATATTTCATACACTGGTGTAATGTTGACGGGACAATGCCATACTCATGCAACCAGGGACGACCTAGCAGCGCCTTGAACGAAGTATCCGCATCAATCACATGAAATTTAGCTTCTGTATGAAGCTCTCTAAATACAAGAGGAAGCATGAATGACCCGAGGGTTTTCTGCCCTTTTTCATTGAAACCATGCACCATCAACTTATCTGGCCCGAGGTGCTCCACATCGAGGCAGAGAGATCTCAGTGCTTTCAAGCTTATCAGATTTACGGAGGACCCAGGATCAATTAGGATTCGACTGATAATCAGTTTATCGCTCTCTGCAGTAACATACAGAGGACGATTATGGTCTGCAGTTCCGAGCATCATGTCCTCTTCGGAGAAAGTAATGAATGGCTCATTTCGAGCTTGCAGAACCTCAGTCAAATTGCGTTCAGCAAAATACGCCTCATATCTTTCGGGATCTTTTAGAGCCTGAATCAGAGTCTCCCGAAGGTCTTTAGACATCACTAAGGCATCGTATATGCTGAGCTGTGCTGGGATCTTTCTCAGATGGGATAAAATATTATAATCTATCCCATTGGCTGGAGTCTTCTTTTTCTTGGGATCTTCAGAGATAATATCATCGGTGATAACTATCTCTTTCTCCTTATCTTTATTGGAGACCCCTTTCTTCGGTGGAGGCGGTAGTACCTTGCCGCTTCTTAACTGCACTTGAGCAATCTCCTCCGGTTCAGAGTCATTTAACTGTATATTTTCTTCAGAGTCAGCCATCGTCGCGTCTAGGGACTCATCCGTTGATCCAGAATCACTACCCAGGTTTACATGTCCCATCCGAGATGCTATGCTAGGATCTGATTCGTCTCCCTCTGGAAAATACAAATCCTCTTCCGAACTGTAATCCATTGGCAAAACCATCATACAGGATTCAGAGGGTACTTCTGTGTGTTCCTCTTTTATCGAGGTACTCGGCGCCACTGAGATGACCCGACATACTTCTTTGGGAAGAGAATTCTCATCATCTACTTCGGCTTCATCAATTTTAAGCTCCGTCATGAAGTCAGCAAGCTTGATAGGTCGCCTCACAGTCTGGTAGTATTCATCCAAACTGTCGATAACCCTCTGAGTTGCGGTCATTTTCTCCTTTGGCTTCTTCAGCTTAGTTTTCTTTTTGGATGATTTCTTCTTTTCAGTCTTTGAAGAACCAACTTGGTTGGAGAACTGTTTTGAAGTAGAAGGTCGTACCACCGGCAATGCCTTCAAACTTATCATAGGCTCAACAGGAGACTTCCACTTTACACCTGGAACTCCTTCAAGCTGTTTTAACATTTTCACAGTCTTCTTGGAGACCGCAGTCTCCCACTGTTCTTCTTGAACTGGCTTCTTCTCTTTTCTTCTTTCTTCAACCAGAGGTACGGAAGAGGACGTGACCACCCGAGCTGATTCCTTCTTAGGATGAGACAACACATTGTCGGATAATGTTATCTCCCCTTTTTGATATTTTCTTTCAAGCCAATCCTTGAAGATGTAGCAATCTTCAATAGGATGGCTGAGTACCCGATGGTATGAGTAATAATTTGGATCACCAGTGTGCTTCGACTCTTCGGGCCTCTTGCATTCAGGCAGTTCTAAACCCGATCTCGACACTTGCCGAAATAATTTGGCAACACTCTCCCTTTTGAATGAATACTCTTTATTCATTTTATCTTTAAGGGATTGGAACGTTCTATCACCAGTTCCTGTTGTTTGTCTCGGGCGTTCTCCACCACCTTGATAAGTTCGTGGCTTATCATTTCCCCCTAATATCAGCTTCGGTTGGGGGTTGGGGTTGTAGACTTGCTTAGGCCTTTCTTGATATTGCATCGGCTGTTTGTCTTTGTCTACGTTGTAAATTAGCTGCTTTTCTCTATCAGCTCTAGAGAAGAACGTAGAGTCGACCTCACCCCTTCTAGCACCCGGGGCTTTACCCTTTTTGAGCTTATCAGAGTGATTTTCTGATCTGGACAAATTTAGTTTTTCAAATTTGGCCACTCTGTCGAGCAAGTCTTGAAATGTGTTTATCGTAACCATGCACAGGAAGGGTTGCATCTTGTCATCAATGTTGCCCATTAACAACTGTACTGCGTGTTCTTCTTCTAACTGCTGCTCACATTTCATACTTAGATTTCGCCAGCGAGTGATGTATTTGGTCACTGATTCTTCTCTTTTTCTCTTATCAAGAGCGAGGTCAGCGATCGTGATCTTCTCTGTTGCACTAGCAAACCTCTTCACGAACATAGATTCTAATTCTGCGAAGGTTTTCACAGAATCATTTGGCAGTTCAGCGTACCATTCGAAAGCAGTTGCTGTCAAACTACTAACGAATTATCGGAAGAGTAGGGCGTCATTTCCTCCTGTATTCCCACAGGTGGCTTTAAACTGTGCCAGGTGCTGCCTGGGGTTGTTATTACCGTTGAAAGTGTTGAACTTTGGGACCGAATACCCTTTCGGGTATGGTACTTGGTCGTATTCAGCAGGATACGGATGACCCTTGCCCACCAACTTTTCTGCTTGGTCAACAGCTATAATAGCCCTGATTCTTTCTATTATTATTCCTTCCAACTGTGCAGCAGTCACGGGCTCGGAAGTACTTGCAATATTCTGCGGAGTGGGCTGACGGGTGACATTATGAGTTTCGCGACCACCTTCAGGATTATCTCGTACTCCCGAGGCTTGAGGCATTTGAAAATTTGGAGGATCCTGAGGAGGATTGGGCATGGCGCCAACAGCAGCAGTTCTCTGCATCATCTGCATCATTGCCCCCATTTGAGTCATCATCTCAGTCATCTTCTCATTCAACTGAGAGATTTCTCTGTCTTTGGCTCTCATTTGTCGTCTCATATGTCTTTGCATTTCTGCAAGTGTGACATTCTCGTCAGCGAAGGGATTCTCCTCGGCTTCTTCTCTTTCTTCTTCAGCTTGTGAATGACCACCTCTACCAGTGGTGGACCCAGCTTCACGACGACGTTGATAAACTCGCCTAATTGGCGGTTGTTGCTCGTCTTCATCTTCACCATCATCATAATAAGCTTCCTCATTAGCATTGGTGTGTCTCACCATATAGACAACTTCCATGTCCAGAGTGTCATTTGTTTCTTGAATTTCTTCTTCTAGATTTTCTTCTAGAAATTCATCAATATTTTCTTCTAAATTTTCCTCCATAAATTCATCAATATTTTCTTCAATATTTTCTTCCCCCTCAAGGAATTCTTTTTCTTCAATGTTGTCTTCCCCTTGCATATTTCCTTCATCTTCTAGTACTCGGATCTCCGACCGGCGCCGCCACTGGATTTCCGGCTCTTGGTTAGGCACGGGGACTTCTTCAACCAGCGGACTGCGGTCAAAGTTGGTTTCTTTCTTTGGAGGGGATGGAGGACGACGGGATCCCCTGGAGGATTCTCCAAAGTGTCTACCGTCTGGAGGAATATCATTATGGGTCCTTTTTGGGGCCCACTTCTGACGTTGTTCGTAGATGGGGACGGATCTCCGGGAAGCCTCACCGGATGTCACGCCCAGATCAGTCCTCCTTTCTCTTCTTTCTTTCTCATTTCTCCGAGGCTTTGGCCTTCAGACTTGTTTTCCTTTCCACCGGGACCTTTCAGCGGTGGATCCCAGAACATATGGTTCAGGTGTCACACCCCGATGTTCACCACGTGGGGTATATCTTCTTTCTCTTCCTTCTGCAGCAAAGGAAAGACGCTCCCTTGGCGGGGTTCTTCTGGCCTCTATCACTAAGGGCCGTTGGAACTTTTTCTTTTTCAGACCCTTCTCCTTTACAGTCTTCAGGACCCGATAGACCCGGGCTGAGAGAGTTTCAGGTTCTTTTCTCTTTGGAGGTGCTGGGACTTCAGGTCGTCGATCCCAGAAAGATTTCTTTAGCTCACCAGTGGAGCTGTTCCTTTTGACCCATTTTAGATCAGAAAATTTGTTCCTGGTTGGAACATTGACTTCAGGCTCTTGGGCCGACAGATTGGATGGATGGACTGGCAGTAGTTGTTGCTGAGCTCGGAGTTCAGCATTCATCTTCCTTCTCTGTCTTCTTGTAGGCCTTCCTCCAGATGAGGAGGCCTCAGCATCATTCTTTCCGGGTGCAGATAACCCGGTCGGCAGAGTGGTGGTGTTTGTAGTCACCACAGATACTCTTCCACCATTCACAATTCTTCTGGTGGTTGGAGCCTCAGGCTGTGATAGCCTCGCGAATACAGAAATCCTCCCACGAGGATTTTCAACAGCAGGTCGTGACACTGGCAGATGCGCACGACGGTTAGGAGCTCCGGAAGCTCTTGTGACAACAGCTGGAAAATCAACACTACCAAACTGGATGGTAGCTCCAGCATTTCCGGTCTCTATAACAGCATTAGCCAGTTGGATCCTGGCTCCTCGTCCTAGTTGGACGGTCATCGGGGTGTTCTGTAGATCCATCTGCATAAATGAAAGGCAAGGGTTAGTAATCAGAATCTGATACATCACCCCGCACTTTCAAAATGCAGAGACTTGCACAGAACACAAAAATAAGAGAATAACATTAGCGAGCAGTTCAAATAATATAAATTTAAAATACTGCTAAATACGTTATTTCAATGAAAATATATTTTTTTGAATGATCATTTTGAAAGGCTCAAAATCTTGAGCACGAGTTGATATGACAGCTACTATAGAACTGAGACAACTAGCCAAAGATAGAAAGAGAAACCAGACCCCAGCGGAGTCGCCAGAAATCTGTGGGCTCCGAAAATTCGGCCCCGGCCTCCGCTCGCTCTTCTTATTCGGCGAGGGAGTTTTAACTGAATAAGTTCCGAGGTAAATTTTGGAAGGCAGATGGGTTTGTAGATAAGACACTACCCAGAGATTTCGCCCTCATTTTGCGAGGACTTTATGATCTGAGTTCTGGTTTCCTATAGGCGCAAGCCCCTATAGTTAATTACCCCTCCCGATCACGAGAGAGAACTTTCGATTAAGGCTAGTCGTCAATCAGATACGTAGAGAATACGTGTTATCTGGCATATAGTAGCAGCAATGAGTTTGGATTGGAAAGATTTGGAATTTGGGTTGGATTTGGGAATTTGGAAAGTTTGGAAAGTTTGATATTTAAAATTTGAAATTTCACCATCTAGCACTTAAAGCGGATGGTGGGGGAATGGATGATGGGCCCGATCAAGATCCCATGGTTCCGTCATCCCGGGCCATCGTGGTCCCTGGTCTACTTAGTCAGAGGAGGTAGTCGACCCAACCTGACAGAAGGATCCTTGTCGGCAGCCATGGGTTGCTTCGTCCAAGGGGACCTCGTAGACCTGGGGTGAACGTTTGTCTAAGGGGACAAATTTGAATCCACCTTAGCTTACAGAGGGCTTTGTGCCCTATCAATCATATCCTATTGATTCATATCTCAAGGATTTAACGCCAATAAGGAGCGTATTGGCTCTGGCCATAACCGCTATTTGTGGTGCCATTTGGCGGCAAAACCACTCGGTTCAGAGGGCCCCGGGTCATAACCGTTTACCTGCAGTGCCATTTGGCGGCGAAACTGCCGGTTAGAGGACACGTACCACGCCCTTACTAGCAAGAGATTGTTTGAGAATGGATCCTAGTGATATTCTTGACCAGGCATTTGGCTCTTTTGTGAGCTGAAGTAGTTTTTTGATTTGTCCGCCTCGACAAACTGTTGCGGAGGGCGGATGGATTTTGCTTTAAGTATGGATGGATGATTTCAAATTTAAATATTTGGAATTTTGGGATTTTAGGATTTTTTTTGGGTTTTTGGATATTTGAATTTTCGTGGATATTTGGGTGGAGCTTTGGAATATTTGGGAACCCCTCCGGTTGAGATTATCATTCAACACGGCCATCATCGGGGTGTTCGGGGTCATTTCTTTTTATGGATTGAACCTTGTCAACTCTGTCGGGCTGTCGACAGAGGATCGGGTTTCGTAGGCTCTAAGCCTTTATTAGTGAATTCATATGGTTGTAGGCCTTGAAGGCCCAATATGAATGTTTTAAAGCAAATATACCGGTCACCACGACTTTATATTTGCTTAATGGCTCGAACCCTGTCGACTTCTATTGACCCGTATAGAAGGATCGGTTTCGAACCTGAATTCACTTGTCAACCCGCGCAGCATCCCTAGACGTCACGTGTGTACCAATAACACGCTCGCCGGGGCCCATGCGGGTTGAGAATATATTTCCCCCTTTAGTGTACCTATGTGTACACAATTTATAGTGCACGTGCAGGGGGTATTTTGAAATAATTGTAGACGCCTTCTGTCTGCTTGTACGAATGCTGCAGATCCGGTGGCGTTGCGTAGCAGCTTCTGAATGGAGTTGTTCGCTGCTTCGTACAGGTAGACTGTTGTGCACTATTTGTTGATTTTCGTAGGCGGGTCATAGTGCACTAACTAATCTCCTGCCTTGTTTCTTGCTACCCATAAATAGCTTATTGTGGGCACGACAATTTCTATTGTAACTCGTAAGCCTTTGCACTTGCTATAGTCACTTTTATATTGCTTATGGAAAATAGACTGGGTATACTACGAATCTCCTACAGTGGTCCATGGACACTTTCTTTTATTGTAGTCATTCTTGCATGTTGTTTGTAGGTGATATTTTACATGTATGGCAAGTTTTCTGTAAGAGCCCGTGTATAACACATTTAAGTGTACGATGAGTCTCCTACAATAACTCATAGAAGCTTACTTTTGTTATACCCCTTTGGCATTCTGCTTGCGGACGACGTTTGGTATGTATGTCGAGTTTCTTACAAGGACCCTTTACTCTTGCTTGTAGGGAGCTAGTATATTTGCTTAGTACCGGATTATTGCTGATTGTAAGAGTGTTATAACATTCAATGCATGTTGTTGATTGCCGCTTATTAGCATATTATTCTGCATTAGCAAATTCCTTCTGTCATTTCTCACTAATGACACCTCACACAAGCATCCATATGCATTGGAAACTCATCATATATGGTGCATATTACTTTCGTATACATTAGCCAGCAAATCATTGAATTTACTAGCAGCCTCACATTCTTCATATGTTCTTTGTGAATATAGTGTTCATGATTGAGATGAATAACATGCACTTCATCTTATATGATGAATTTGATATTTGCTGATTTGAATATGCACTTCCACCTCTACTTACGATCTTTGAATGCTATTGTCCAAGGAGTTCCATGTCAGAGTGTAAGCAACCTTATCTGTTTGCATAGGGATTGAATGACATCTTTTAAAAATTCTTTAATACTTTGAAGTCCTTCATCACTCATTTGTTTTTGGTCATTTTCAAACCAATGTCAAACTTGATCTCAAGCACATTCAAGTTCAAATTCAAGTAGCCTTGTTCATTTCTAAAACTTGCTCATTCGTATCACATGTTTGTAAGTTCAAGTCCCAAATAACCTTGTTGAATTCACATTCAATGCAATCCCAAATTGAGTCTTCAACACCTTTGCTTGTGTTCAAATTATTCATCTCATGATTTAAAGTCTTTTGCAATGCACTTAGATCCCTTGTCATTGTTTCATTTGAATTCAAATCTGGGCTTGTGATAATTTGCTTAAACTTGAGTTCTTTGTGCATCTTCACCAAGTTCAATTTATCTGATTTTAGTCCGAGTCTATAAGTCCCCTGTTGTCCTTGTAAGTGCAATTTAAAGTCCAAATTATGATTGCTTAAGTTTCAAGTCCAAGTTCAAGTTCATGTCTACAATAGTCCAACTCAAATCTTGTTTGAGTTTAAAAGTCCAAGTCATGTCTTTGTAGCCTCTTGAGTTCAATCAAATTCAAGCTCTTATGATTTCAAATTTATTTGAGTTCAAGTTTATTTAGTTCATTTGATTTGAGTTCTGAGTATAGTTCCAAGTCCACATCTCTTTGTTCTATTGAGTTCAATCAAGTCCATGTACGATTTCACCCGAAATTTCGGCAGCCTCCCGGCGTCTCCCCCGTTTAGGGGAAAACTACGAGAAAACTGGGCCTTTCCCACCACGCGCAATAAAGGCGTGTATGGTAGGTGTCCTCTGACGAGAACACCGCGGCCGTGATATTTCTTCCCACCACGCGCAATAAAGGCGTGTATGGGGCTCTGACGGTACCTGTTTAAAAGACACAAATTGCTTTCCCCCCGCCCGGGGGTACTTATAAGTGACCCCGCCTCGCCGTAGGTGCCGCACCGGGGTCCCTTCCCACCACGCGCAATAAAGGCGTGTATAGGCGGTTTTCCGGTGCGCCACGAACACCGAGGTAGAGTTTAGGCGATTGCTCGCTTCGTCGTAAGCATCAGACCGGTGTCCCATCCCACCACGCGCAATAAAGGCGTGTATAGGAGTTTTTCCGATCTGATGCGAACAACGATGCGAGAAATCTGAGTTTAGAGAGTTCGTACCTTCGCGGGGTTGTCGTGGCTGACACGTGGATCGAGGGGTCACTCGCCTACCTCGTCGTAGGTGTCGCGCCGGTTGCCCCTCCCACCACGCTCAATAAAGGCGTGCATGGGCAGACCACCGACTCGACACGTTGGTCGAGGTAAGAGAGTGGGGGGAAGTATTTATTAATATTAATAATTAACTAAAGTTAATTATAATTAAACTCAACAAATTAATTATAATTAATACATAATTAATTAATAATTAATTATATTAAGAATAATTAATCATAATTAAGATAAATTAATTATGATTAAGTTATCATAATAATTAATTATAATTAAAAATATAGTAATTATAACTATATTTAATTAATTAAATTTAATATATAGTTAATTAATTAATAATCATAATTAATATTATCTAAACATGATTAACCTTAATTAATCATGATTAATTAAATATTAATTATGATTAATATAATTAATTATAATTAATTTAACTAATGGTATTTAATTTATAATTAAAACTAATTAATAATATTATTATTATTATTAGATAAAACAAAATCCCTCTCCTCTCCTCTCCTCCTCTCTGTTCGGCAGATTTCGGGATTTGGCCGAAGAAGCACGTTCAGGGAGAAAGTTACCTTCACAGCACTCGAGCTCGCGTTGTTGCTTTAAATCAAAATGTCGGGACTTTCGAACCGAACAGGGAGATCACGTCAGAGGAGGAGGCGGAGGCCTTGGAGGATCGGGCAGGAGCTTGCGGCCAAGGCAGAGAGGGATCGGCTTGGTTTCGGCAAGGGCAAGAGGTGCTCTCCTCTTCTCTCTCTCTCTCTCTGTTCGGGACCGGGCTCGACGGGAGGAGGCGACGGGAGCAGGAGGAGCTCGGGAGGCGTCGGCACAGGGAAGATTGGGCTGAAGGAAGTGGAGAGGGGTTCGGTCGGAGGAGTAGTGTCGTGGAAGGAGAGAGCTTCGGGAGCAGAGAGGGATCGGGAGAGAGTCGTGGGGGAGAGCCCCTTCGTTTTATAGACACGCGAGAGGCGAGAAACGAGGCCGTCGTCGCAGGATTTGCGCCAGGTTTACGGAGAAGTGATCGTTCGCGGCGCCGATTCAGCGGGATTTCGGCAGGTTTCGCGGCGGGATTCGAGGATCCAACAGGTACGAAATTTGCACGTTAGATTTCTTCCTTCTTTTCTTCTTTTATTCTCTGTATATTGGTTAACAGATCTGAGTTCTGATTTCCTATAGGCACAAGCCCCTATAGTTAATTATCCCTCTTGGTGACGAGAGAGAACTTTCAATTAATGCTAGTTATTAAACATGTTGCAATAAGGACTAGCATATAATAGTAGCAATTTTAATGATGAATCAATTGATAATGAATTGTAGTAATACATTCCACAATATATTTGCTCTTTGTGAGACGAGTTTATTCTCCCATTCATCATCCTCGCCAAACTATTGTGAAGCTTAGATAGATTTTAGTATTTCCAGTTAAATATATAGAATTTGATAGATATTAAATTTTAAAATTTATATAAGCTTTGAAAATTGATTCCTCTGGTTGAAATTTATATTCAACACGACCATCTTTGGAGTATTTATATTGTCACTTGAAATATATTTATATTTTGCCTTGGGGTTTGAGTATTTTGAATGGAGAGTCCCCTCCGATTGAGATTTTCCTTTAACACAACCATTATCGTGGTAATATGGTTGTTATTTAAAAATATTTATATTTTGTACGAATTTGGAAGCATTTAAAAGGTAGAATCTCCTCCAGTTGAGATTAACTTTCAACACGACATTATTAGGAATTTAAATAGTTAATTATTTAAACAATGTCAACTATGTTTGCCCACTAACAGAGGATCGGGTTCAATGATTGATGATTATGCGAACTCTAAAACTAAGAGCTTATGTTTTATGATGAGTTTTATCTAGCGAGCCTTTGAAGGCCTAATGTGGACTTTATACTAAATATCCAGGTAGATTTGTGATTAGGCGTTTCTTTATTGTTAGTCCAATCCTTTAAAGGAGGAGGATGAAACTTGAATATTTGACCCGAGAGCAATCGCGTGTGGTAGGTCCCGTGTGCTATCAAGATCGAGCCGCCGGATGGAATGGCAGCTAGGTCTTGCGTGCGTATTGGAGTCGAAGATGGGGCAAATGATTGCGTATATTTTTACATGCGTAAACCGAGAGAGCGAGAAGAGAGATAATGTTCCTTCTTCGGTTTGTCTACGTTTGAATGTGGAGAGGGGCGAGCGGTTTCTGTGTGTCTTTATTTGAGAGGAGTCGAGCGGTTCTGTCGTTTGGGCTGAACAGTTTTGTCGCTTGGGAAGATATGCGTGAGGTGTGGTCCAATGGGTGATTGGTGGTCAACAATGATGTCTTATCTTATATCTAATGTCTTCTGAAAATTTGGCCTAGAGTGTTTATTCATTAAAACTCCCTTCGAAACACTGGCGAGTCGAAGGCGTGATATTTTGGCACCCATACAGGCATGATCTGATGCAACTTAGTATATATTTTGGTCATGCATTTGTGGCTTATCTTGGTTATTTTATCATGTATTACTGCCTAGCTATTCTTAACTTATAAAGGAATCTCTCTGGTATCAAAAGTTCTAATCCTTGTTTTGTAGTAAAAGTTAACGTTACGTCCCTTCATTGAAGATGCCTACCTTGATTGATGCTGGTGGTGAATTTGCTTAATGAGATATTGGATTAAGGCGATTAGTTTTATCCCTTTTAATTTTCTTTGAATTACACAGTTCTATTGTTCTTTATCTATCAGTCACGTGTATTTTCAGGATAGGTACAATTGGATATTAAATTTTAACACTTAGTAACGAAAATCTCCAGGAAGAGATCTGTCTAGAACGGCCTTTACTGTCTTGAACTTGCATAAAAAATTTACTTATCTTTTGGATTTCTTCGCCATTTTCTCATGCTATCCTTAGATTGGTGACATTCTAAAACTAAATCATAACACTTCAGTTTAATTTAAATCGTGATATGATTCAGCTAGGTAGTTTAATTCAGTATTAATGCGAAGATGCAGCATTTGTCCATTTTTTTAAATTTTATTTCAACTCTTTTTTTCCACTTCAAATTCTTCTGAAATTTCCTATTCAATTTGTTCATTTACTTTATTATTATTATTATTATTATTTTTTTTTTTTTTTGTATGCAAGCATTTCAGACGGCACATATCTTTTAGGATTTTCTATTTTTCATGCATAGCTTGACTAAGGTATTAGCCCAAAATCTCAAGTATTATGACAAAATTGCAGTTGCGTGGCGGTAAAGCCGTGGCTTTCGAACAATAAGTAAAGAATTAAGTCCTGTATAAGCATGCGAGTTGTATGAAAGAACATCCTCCAATTTCATCATATTCTTTATAATTTTTCCCCGGCATATCTATAACTTTGGAACTCGTTATCTGTTTTTCCCTTTTTAGCCAATATCTGTGAACATTTGAATGTAACACGGGTAAAGTCTTATTTCTATTTCTTTTGTTTTTGACATACTTAAACTTTTTTTAAACTTTCTAAAGGAGCTTTTTTGTCTAAAAAATTTTTAATTTTAAAAATGTTTTAAAAAATAATAAAAAAGCTGTCCCAAATAAAACTTTTATCTTCTACTAGAAAGCAGCAATGTGAAAATTGTCATTTTCGCCTCATGGTAATAGCTTATGTGGCTAGGACTGTAATTGTGTTATATGTTTTTCAATTCTCATCTGCCTTACGCTTCGAATATCTGTAATACAGGTGGAAAACATGGGACGCATAAATTATGGACCATACATTTATGACAGGAAGGTAGGTCCAATAATTCATATTTAATGGCTTGTTTTTTTTTTTTAATAAAATTTTTTGTTATCGGTCATGTAAAAAGTACAACATGAGGTAATTGCATTCTAGATGAAAAAGGTAAAAAATAAAATATACCATGAATGCAAAAAAAAAAAAAAAAATTTCAATCAATCAGAAGAAAAGAGCCTCAAGGGTCCACCCTAAAAACTTCTTATTTGATCTAGTATATTTTGGAGAGTTATACTATGATTTCTTGTTATTTCTTTCTCGCCTGACGGAGAATTTCAAACTTCTTATCTGCGAGCTCTTCAGTGCTAGAAATTCTAACAAGGCCAATCGACAGAGAGTTGGGGTCATCAATATCCCCAACAATAAGATGATCAAGAACAGAAATCTCTGGTGTATCTGGATTCGTAGACTTGTGAGTAGATGAAGTTCTAATCATTGCCCTTGGCCAAACTTTCAAGGAATGCATTGAATTCAAAATGTAGGATCTAATGTTGATTCAAAGTTCTGTTTACTAAGGTGATCAAAAGTAGTTAGTGCTATCATCATTATGTTAAAAGGTTGATTTTTATTAGTTGTATGCTCTCCACTATCTCGATGTCTAGGAGGTTTATCTAAATGTGGGTGTACCTTCAAGCATCCTCCGAATTTAAAAAAAAATTGGGATAAAAAAACAATATGAAGGAATGCCTCCATCGAATATATTGATCAATGATGATATTTTTATTTTAAAATATTCAACTTTTTGGGAATTAGACATTTTTTCTTTCAATAAGTCATCCAAGTTATCTATCCCATATGAAAAACCCTTATCTTATGCCGCCATGGAATATAGAAATTTAATTTTAAATCTAATAATAATCATATTAGAATTGTTTAGAGGCAAAACTAAACTAATTTTGTTAAAATAACATCATTTTATTGTTTTGTTGACTATTCTAGTTGTTACGACTTTATATCTGGAAGTCATTGTGATTCAATTTTAAGCTCTGATGCTACATCTAATGTAAGGCATCTTAGGATATAGGATTTCTAATATGTGAAAATTTTTTATAGTTTTTTAATATTTTTTGCATACAATTTAATACAATTAATACAAGACAAAACGTACAAATCTCATGGGAAATCAAATCATCTATCGTAAGTACTTTTTATTACTATAGATGATGAATATAAACAGGTCTTAATTTGACTTTTAGTGACAAGTTTTGTTTTCCCAATGAAATCAATCATAACAAATGAAAACCATGGAAATCATCGTATTTAAGAAAATACATATAAATGAAGTAGATATATAGTAAATCTAAAAATCACAATCATACTATCCGTCAAGCACTAATTAAATGAAAGAAGAAGAACTGAAGGAAAAGAATAAACCAAGCAATAAGTCTCTCTCTTGCAAAGAGATCGTCTCTCCTGTAATGCATCTAGCACGGATCAAGAAACATTATGCCCCTAAAATTAAATTTTTATTCAAGCTAAAGTCATTTTTACATATGAGCACTCTTATTTATGGACACTTGCAATATGTACATAAATGAGTTTTGGGAAATTAATTATATTAATCCAACAGCAGCCAAACCATGTGAATAAGAGTAGTCCCGATGAGCTATAGTCCAAGATAAGGAGAACGGGCAAGTTACTACAACTCCGGTTTTACTGGAAGGAGAAGCTGCGGATTGCTACAATCCCAGATAAAGATAGACTCTAGATTGTTACAGTCTCAGATTAGCCTTCTCGGCATAATAGAAGTCCTAGTCCTAGATAACTGCAATCCCAAATAGGGTCGTAGACATGTGAAACCATGGACAAGGAGCATGGGATCCAAATCACTTGACATGGTGATTGCTATTTTCATATTACAGGTACAATATTGCTGTAGACTTGCTCGTTGAAGCATGTTTCATATGGAAACTACAGTGCTCATCTATGCACCTAGTTCTTTCTGTCCAATTATGTGTACATTATCTTCAGGTTTTAGCTTAGCTAGAACTGATGACTTAGGAACTTGCATATTGGAGTTTTACAGCAATTGCCATATTGGACATAATATTTTCCATGAAACAGTTAGTGATAGGAATATCTTTAATGTTTATATGTCTAAGATTTATTAAAGATGTCAGAGTTGATTCTTACAAACAAATTTTTTTTTTTATAATTTTGCTATTATCATTTTTGTTGCCCTTTTATGGCTCTGGATAGTTGTACGGTTGATTTGGTATTTAGAGTAATTATGATCATTTCCATGTTCTGTTTCAAATTCAAATTTAACCTAGCTATATCATAGAGCCCAGTATAGCTTGTTTGGAGTGGAATCTGCTGTTGATTGCCTTATAGGTTTTTCATCTAAGCTAAATGAAACAAGAACAGAATCTTCAGTTGATTGTTTTTTAGCTTTTTCATACAGAAGTAACATGAAAAAGCAAGTTTTATTCTTTGTTTGTCTTCCAGTTGCCTAGCAGCTGCCTTTTTCTTTGGTCCTTATGCTGTCGAAGTTAGGCATCCAAGGGAGCTGAAGTCCATAAAATTTGAGTTCAAATGCTCAATAACACTTAATTTCCTTGACTAATACTATAATGTCTATACGATCCTCAGAAGACATTTTCTTATCATTTTCTTGTAAATTTTATGGTAATTAATGTGATTCCTATGGAACATTTTTTCAGGGAATACTGTCATCTGTCGCTTTAGATGGCTATATTCTCCACGGTTGGAAATTGTATCCGATTTCCTTGGACAAGCTATGCCTTTCAAATGAGACTCTAGTCAGAAAACTGGCAGAATCTCAAACTGCCAAGATTTCAATCCAGACTAGTACAAAATTTCATTCAGGTAGGTTCACTTCTACTCAAAGAAATGAATCAGTCTGCTTTTCTTAACGGTATCTTTCTATGTATGCATTTGGATTTAAGTTAATGCTTATCTTTTGGGTTATTAATTTCTTTATATGCAAGTGAATTAATACTTCATGATGATTATGGCATGAGCGATTCATGACTCTGATATTTTTCTTGGGATTCAAAATCATTATCAGTTAATCTGACTTCGTTGATTAGACTTTAGTTATATCTGTAGTATTTTTCTGTTCTTTAAAGCTATAAAACTGCTTAAATTAGGCATGCATCTATTATAATTACTTAAAATATGATGCATAACTCATAAGATTTCTGATACAAGCATCAATAAAGTATCCATTAAAAAATGATGCATAAATATTATAATTCTTTTTGAATTTTTATAGTTTTATCTGGATATTGCCCTGAAATGATTTACATCAGGATTTGGGGGAATTTTAAAAGATAAAATCCCCTCCAATTGAGGTTTACTCTCAGCAGAGACATCATCAGGATATTTGAACATTGCAAGGTTATTTTTTAGCTTGTTAACTCTGTCAGCTTGTTTGCATAGGATCGGGTTTGATATGAGTTTGATAAATTTCATTTAAAATATTTTTATATTTTTTATAATTTTATTCAATTTTTATATTTTTTCTGAGTGCAATCCCAAAATCATGTGCATTGGGATTTAGTTACATTTTTGGGATATATGGTCCCGTTCAACTGAGATATGTTTTCAACACGATCATCATAATGAAGTTTAAACATTTTTTGCTCACTTATTTTCGACCTTTGTGGGCTTTGAATATTCGCTCCCTGTCCTCTCCGCGATCCCCTTTCTGTTTATTTCATCGTCGAGGAGACTGTTAATGAGTTTAAGTTATTAGGTAAATTTTCAAAAGGAGATTGGGTTTCCTATAGGCGCAAGCTCTTATAGTTAATTGCTCCTCTCGATAACGAGAGAGAAACTTTCGATTAAGGCTAGTCGTTAAACAGATACATAGTATCTGGCGTATAGTAGCAGCATGATCTGGTATTTGAAATTTAACATTTAAAACTGGAAATTTGCCACCTTACACTTAAAGTGAATGGTGGAGGGAGTGATCATAGACCTGATCAAAATCGCATGGTTCTGTCATCTCGGGTCATCATGATCCTGGTCTACTTAGTTAGAGGAGGTAGTCGACCCAACCTAACCCAAAGGTTATTGTTCACAGCCATGTGTTGCTTCATCCAAGGGTACCTTGTAGACTTGGGGTGAATATTTATTTAAGAGGTCAAATTTTAATCTACCTTAGCTTATAGAAGGCTTTGTGTCCTATCGATCATATCTCATTAATTCATTATTAAAAGATTTGAAGCTATTGGGGAATATACGGGCTCTGATCATGATTATAATTTAATGGTGTCATTTAGCGGCAATACCACCCGATCAAAGGGTCCCGGTCATAACCATAACTCATAAGATTTCTGATACAAGCATCATAATCCTGGTCTACTTGGTTAGAGGAGATAGTCTAAATAGATTGCTTTCTACTCACTTGATATTGATAAAAGTAATTTAGGGTAGCTTTTAGTAAGAGATATCTATTTAAATTTTCTCTCTCTATACACTCCAGGTTAACTGAAGGGGATCAAAAAGAGGTGTGACATAAATTGATATTAGAGCTAAATCAAATCTAATAGAAGTATACTTGGATTTAGAAACAGAGTAGGATGAGATTAAATGAATCTGATTTATACAAAGCTATAGGTTGGATTGAGCCTTGCATTCATTCTAGTAGAGTTGAATAAGTATATACTCATAATATGATTTAATAATTTAAAATGATCACATGTATTATATACATGTACATTTTCAGATAAATATGCTTGAAAAAGAGCAGAAAGACTAAATTGCCAATCATCCATACCAGGTACAAAAATAGAAACGCGCATTTAAATACCTCTAAGAGAAGCAAAAAGTAAATGAGGGAGCTAAGTCTAAAGAATTTCATGATATTGTGAATTTGATATTATAAGTGGTGGACAAAATGACATCTATAGAAAAATCATCATGCTGTGGATCCAAATTCAAATTTGTACGTGGGGTGGATCAACATCTGAGGCTATTGTAGACCTTTAAGTCTCCAACATTTAAGGGTGCAAGTGATCAAATTGTAGCTGAAGAATGGTTGTCGAAGATTTGAAAAAATTTGGATGGCATGATTTCTCTTAATAACAGAAATGTGGTGTTGGCTATTTTTATATTGGAATTTTGCCATAAATTCATGCTACGACGTTGGGGGTGGAGTTTTGGAATGTGCGATTGGGCACCGTAGCGCTAGGTTGAATTTTTATATTACAAATATCATTTTACACTATTTCATTTATTTCCATCCAATCAAGAAAGCCGGTTAGAGAGAGAGAGGAGGAATCCTAGGGAGAGAAAATTATTTTTGGGTGACATTGATCCGTTTTCAACTATCAGCCTAGTTATGAAAGTTGTTCGGTTCGAGGTATGTTACATTTTGCCATCTTAGTTTTCAAAAATATGAAATTTTTGAATTTTTCTGATATAATTTATAATTCAGTTAGCAAAAAACAGAGATAACTTGAAATCTGCAAAATTTTACCGCATAACTTTTTTTATGTTATAGTTACGATAGTTTTAAAGATTTAGATATTTTCTAAAAATTTTTGCAAGGTAACCTGCAAAATGTTTGGATTTTTCTAAATTAGAAAAAATTGTCCCTA
This sequence comes from Dendrobium nobile, assembly GCA_022539455.1. Lineage (NCBI taxonomy): Eukaryota > Viridiplantae > Streptophyta > Magnoliopsida > Asparagales > Orchidaceae > Dendrobium > Dendrobium nobile. Next base: position 33,217,106 of record CM039727.1, read on the forward strand.
AAAATAATGTTGCAGTATAAGTAAAGCTTCACAATAATGCTTTGAAAAATTTTTAGTAATTTTTTTATATTTTAAAACAATAAATTTCTGCTCAGTGGTATATTATGCTGCCTACTGTTAAAATATTCTATTGAATTCTGAAATGAGTTTATTTACATTTTTTTATTGCTTTGGAATGAATAATATATTCATCTGCTTGAAATGTGTGATTCTTAAGTGATCTGGTGTGTGTGGGAGAAAGTTTTTTCTAGTGCTAAAGGCATGAAGATCCGTTTTAATGCTATATGCATATTCTATTCTTGTGCTATAAGTGCATTCTGTTCTGTTGCTGGGCATCGAGAGTCATAAGGGCTTATTTTTTTATATGCCACCATGATAATTATAAGGGCTATAATTATCCAAATTTTATTTTGATGGGAGACATAAAGGTTTGAGAGAAATCTGTTTTTTTCTTTTTTTTGTCTAATATATGAAGTGCGTGTTTGTTTGGTTTTAGTGCAGTCTATTTTAAATTCAGATACCTACAGGTAATATCAAGTTCAGTCTATTGCATTTTTTATGAACTACTTTTAAGTTCAATTAAATGTATAATAAGAGATTTATTTAAACACTTAGATTGATGAGTTTGGTATGCTGAGCTATGTTGGCTCATAGGTTATCTGCATTATGTTTCGGGGTCTGGGTTGAGAAAAGAGCGTGTTGAGTAGCAGAGTCTGTCTATGCATTTTTTTTTAATTTTTCATATAGGTATGACTAGTTATTTAAATTGCTCTATTTCGTATTTCAATCTATAGTCATATTCTATATTGTAGATATTATATATACATTTTGATGAGTAATGAAAAGAAATTTTATGGATGAGTTATTTTTTTGGATACTGATAGTTATTAGCAGCTTTGTGATATGCTTTTTTATTTAAGTTCTATTGAAAGAAGAAATTTTGAATAGTTACCCCAAAACCCTCATCTTGAGTTAGGCCTGCTGCAAGACACAACATGATAGGTCATACTCTATGGTCTTATCGGGTTGAGTTGTGATAAGCCTTTTTTTGATATTAGAGAAATGGTTTGGGAAATAGATTATAAAATAGAGCTAAAAGAATTGTTCTGTACGTCAAGTGAGATTGTTTTTTTCTATGTCTGGGCATTCAGTTTTGCTTGTTCTCATGTGCATGTCTGTTCAACCATGTGTTTTGTGTGGTTATGGATCTGCAAAACCTAGATATGACAAATAGGCATAGTGCTTGTTAGGCAGCACCCGTATTGAGTACTGTTACTATTATTTTTTATATTATTACATAGTTTGTCAATTTGATAGCCCAGCTAATGGGCGAGGCATAGACCAAGATTTCTTTTGTTCAATCTGGTGATGTAGACTGACACTTACATATACTTCTAAGATTGAAACCTTCGAGATTTGAGGGTGTTAATCCCAGAACAATATATGATTGTTTAAGGAGGTTGGAGAATAAATTTGATTGTTTGTAGTGTCCTCCAGAAAGAAAGATACATTTGGTTATTTTTTGTTAAATGGATAGGTAGTGCTAGTTGTTGAGCTAGCAGGAGGAGAAGTTTCAAGGGTGACTGAACTCCCTGATCAGTTGGAGTTTACTGAGGTATTCCAAGCATGATTTATACCATCTTCTACACGTTAATAGATGCAGGAGACGTTTCTAAGGTTTATCTAGTGGAGCAGGACTATTATGTAGTATGAGACTAAGTTTATTACATTGGTTAGATACGCTTTGCGGTTAGTTAACACTCACGAGGAGAAGTGCTACAGGTTTCTTAGGGGACTTTGAGATGGTCTGAGGAAACCAATTGTCTCATTTCTTATGTATATAGTAGCAGCATTAGGTATGGATTTGAAAAATATTTGGGAAGTTTGGGAATTTGGGAAATTTGATATTTAAAATAGAAATTTTCACCATCTTGAACTTAAAGCGGATGGTGGGGGAATGGATGATAGACCTGATCAAGATCCCATGGTTCCGTCGTCCCGGGCCATCGTGGTCCCTGGTCTACTTTGTTAGAGGAGGTAGTCGACCCAACCCGATAGAAGGATCCTTGTCGGCAGCCATGGGTTGCTTCATCCAAGGGGACCTTGTAGACCTGGGATGGATATTTACCTAAGGGGACAAATTTGAATCCACCTTAGCTAACAGAGGGCTTTGTGCCCTATCGATCATATCCTATTGATTCATATCTCAATGATTTGATGCCAATAGTGGACGTATTGGCGTTGGCCATAACCGGTATTTCGTGGTGCCATTTGGCGGCAAAACTACTCGGTTCAGAGGGCCCCGGGTCATAACCGTTTATCCTGCGGTGCTATTTTGCGGCGAATAGATGTTAGAGGACACGTACCACGTCCTTATTGGCAGGAGATTGGTTAAGAATGAATCCTAGTGATATTTTCGACTAGGCATTTAGCTCTTTTATGAGCTAAAGTAGTTTTTAACTTGTCCACCCTGACAAATTATTGCGGAGGGTGGATGGATTTTACCTTAAGTGTTTTATGGTTAGATTTCAATTTTAGATATCTTAGAGCTTGATGATTTTTTTTATTTTTGTGGAATTTGGATTTTGTAGAAATTTTAAGACATTTTGAAATATATGAGAGATTAACCCCTCCGGTTGAGATTCACATTCAACACGGCCATCATCGGGGTATGGGGTCATTTTCATTTGTAGTTTGAACCTTGTCAACTCTGTCTGGATGTCGATGGAGGATCGGGTTTTGTAGGCTTTATGCCTTTGTGAGTGAATTATATTGATTATAGGCCTTGAAGCCCTAATATGAATGTATTAAAATAAATACATCGGTCCCCACCACCGTGTATTTATTTGATGTCCCGAATCCTGTCGACTTATATTGATCCGTATAGAAGAATCGGATTCGGACTTGAATTCACTTGTTGACCCGCGCAGCATCCCTAGGCGTCACGTGTGTACCAATAACACGCTCGTCAGGGCCCATGCGGGTTGAGATTGTATTTTTCCCTTTAGTGTACCTATGTGTATACAAGCTACAGTGTAGGTGCAGGGGGATTTCAAAATATTTTAGTTGTGCAAGTAATTGTAATTTGAATGCACATAATATTTCATTTGAGAGATTATGTACGCCTTCTGTCTGCTTGTACGAGTGTTGCAGATCCGGTGGCGGATTGTAGCAGCTTATGGATTAAATTGTTTGCTGCTTTGTACAGGACCTACAGGTAGACTGTCGTGCACTACTTACATGATTTGTTCAAGAATATTGTAATGCACTAACGAATCTCCAGCTTTGGATCGTAGGGGACAAACTTTCCAGTGGTGATGTGCCTACTTTAATTAAGGGTCGTACAACCCGTGACACATAAAAGTGCGTTATTTTGTCTCTTTTTGAAGATATCTGTTCACGGGATGTACGAGCCACCTAACTTTAACAGCTGGTGCGCACACCACTTAGAGCGCCCGTGACTTGCAATACGATGGACACATTTATTACAAGGGGTTCAATCAAAAAATTATCGGGGATGTGCGAGAATTCCTACGTGTTTACAATGAGCACAAAAGTATTTTGTAGGAAAGGTAAATTTTCTTTTAACTTTTACCCCCTCTTTTAAGATAATTAACAGCCGTATTCACTTGTATTTAAACTCATATTTATTTTCGTATTTACGCACGTATTTCACCTGCTAGTGAATACTGTAGGAATCCAATGCCAGAGCCTTGAAATGGCATCTTAGGATCCTAAGTAGATGGGGCCCGCAGGTGTACCTTCTCCGCCCTTTAGCAAAGGATCCTAGGCTGGTGGGGCCCACGAATAATTCATACTCAATGTTATAAATAGGAGGGATTTTAACTCATTTCTTCCCATCCTATTTTTGTAAGGAGATTTTGGTGAGGGACTTAGGGGTGTACGAGTCAGGTGCTAGGAGGAAGAGGCTTGATTCCTACCTATTGGCGAACAACTAATTCCCTTGAAGACTCACTGTATGTTGCATTTCACATTGATTTATATTTCTTATGTATTTGTTTTTCAGTGTCGGGAGCCTAGGGTGTCGTATATTTTATTTTTGATTAACTTAAAACATTTAAGTGTGTTTTAAATCTTTTTTTTTAATTTTCTAAGTTATAGGCTTTTGCTAAAAATTTTGGCAGCACTCCAGCGTCGTCCCAGTGTAGGGGGCTGCCTCGGAGTGTGTAAGGCCTTCCCGCCTGCCAAGAAAGGCAGTCACGGTAGATGTCGTGTGACACCACGGCCGCAGTTCCAATCCACGCTCGCTAAAAAAAGCGGTCACGGGGTCTTTGAGCACAGATTTAAAGTATGACATTTTCCCCGCCTAAAAGCAGTGTCGGGTACTTAATTAAATATTTTTTTTTACAATTAACAAATTTTCCCGCCTGCTAAGAAAAGCAGTCACGGGTACTTATATTTTCATGCATACAAATTTCCCCGCTCGCTCAGTGCGTCACGGGTACTTAAGTTTTCATCGCCCGCTAAGAAAAACGGTCACGAGTACTTATTTCATGCATAGAAATGTAAATATTAGTTTTTACCTTGAGTGTGCAGCAATCGAGGCGGCGACGGCGGATGACGGCAACGTAGGAACCTGCGATGCACAATTTCAAATTTTTTTATTATTATTTGTGCAATAAAATTAATCATTTATGCTTTTCTTTTATTTAAAACAAAGTGTAGAGAGAGAAAGAAAGGAAGAGAGCTCTCTTTCTAGAGAGAGAAAGAGAGGGAAAGAGAGGGAAGGAAAGGATTTTATGGGTTTTTCTGGTGGAGTGGGCTTAGAGTGTGTAGGAGATTAGGGGAGTGGGGTTAGAGAAAAAAATCTCTCTCTCATTTTTGGAGAGAGAAAGAGAGGATGGAAATTTGTTTCTCTCTCTAGGCAAGGTATTTGGAGGTATGGTGGGAAGGGGAGACGCTTAGGATGGAAATAGAGCCGTACATGAAGGAATTTCACTCTCATTCTAGAGAGAAAATTTTCTCTCTCTAGGTTAGAGAGAGAAAATGAAGGATGAAATTTTTTTTTGTTGGAAGGGTGTAGGAGGTGTGTAGGAACATTTTTTGTGAAGGGATGTAGGTGGTTTAGTGAATGGAAGTGAGGAAAAAAAATTAGGGTTTAGGGTTTTGTAAGTTTTAAGAAAGAGAGGTTGGAGGAGGAAGAAGAAGATGAAGAATAGGAATGAGAAGGGAGTAGAGGAAGAAAATAGAAGAAAATGGTGGGAAACTTGGAGGGAAGATGAGGAAAGATGAAAAATAGGGAATGGGAAGAAGAGGGAAGGAAGGAGAAGAATAATTGAGGAAGAAGAAGAAGAAGAAGAAGAAGAGAGGAAGAGGAGGAGAAGAGGGAGGCCGGCCTTCTTGTGTGAGTTTGGGCGTGAGAATGTCGTGAGTGGGAGAGGGGGGCGGCTAGGAGAGAATATGAGTAAGGGTTAAGTGAGGGGTAGTTTAGGTATTTTTGGGATTTTTTAATTTAGAAAAAACCTTTTCTTTTAATTTAAAAAGCTCTCTCTCCCTTTCTTTCCAAATTTTTTTTTTAATTATATTGCACAAAAATAAAAATAATTTTTTAATCTTGCATCAAGTTGGTCGTAGCGCCGCCGCTTGCACAAGTCGTCGTCTCGATTCGGGCGCCCAAAATTTAATTTTTCGCCGACCGGCGACCCCCATCAATATGGGTGTCGATATTAGCTGTTTTCATTGCTCCGGACGCATCGGCGCTGTCCGTTTTGTGAACGGAGGTCGTTTCGGCGATTTTGGATTTTCGGTCGACACGCGTCGGGTGCGTTTTTGCGCGATTTCGTGCTCTTTTGCTTTCGAAATTCACCTTGCGCGGTCGACTCGATCCCGACTAGTATTGGGGTCAACAGTAGAGTTTGATATTTATGAAAATTTTGGTCAAAATGTTGTGCTGTATGAAAGTTCAACGCTGTAGTACTCCCAAAGAATTATATTTTCTATTTAGAATATAGAGAGTCCGGTGCCACAACACTCCTAAATAGAGTAGAATACAAAGAACACAATGTTGCAACACCCAAATCCTAGCACCGAAACGCTCCTAGAAAAACTATTTTTCTATTCAAAAGTAGAGAATATAGCATCGTAGTGTCTAGATGACAACACCACAGCCCTCCTTAGGGATTTTTCATAAACATAGATTTACACACACATGGCCCCCTTAGGACTCAATCAAATGTAGATAATACATACAAAAACATTTACAGAGAATTCATAATTAACATGTCAACTTACCCTATTCAGTTTAGGTCACATAAATTCTCTGTTCACTGTTACAGTGGTCCTTATATCTCATTCTTCTTGTTTGATTGTTTTGAAATATTTCCTATTGATTTCTTAACTATAGAAAGTTTATTGATTTTGGCTTCTTTGAAATGAAATATTTTCCCTCTTCATAGATCGTTACTTAATTAACAACAAAAGGTTTTTTATTGTCTAGATGCCTAAACTCCTCTATCCCTTATAAATTTCAAGCATTGGTGCATATTTGATGGAATAATGTCATATTTTTTGAAGGCAAGATCACCCTATGAGCGCCTTAAATGAAGATGGATGTGCTTGAACTTGGCTTTCATATAAAATTTGGCTTTCGTATAAAATTTTTCAAACAGGAGAGGCAGAATGAATGAACAAACAATTTTGTCCCTTTTCATTAAAATCATGCACCATCTACTTCTATTGTCCGAGATGTGAACATAAAGGGACAACGAGCTTAATGCCTGTAGGTTTATGAAATTTATTGAAGAATTGGATTCGATGTGTCATGATATTATCACTCTTTATTGTGATGTAAAGAGGACAACTATACTTTTGTCATCACAAGCTATGGCATTCTTTAAAGAATATGATGACTACTCATTTAGACTCGTAGAACCTCAGTCTAGCATTTCTCAATCAAATGCATTTTATATCTCTTTGGATATTTGAGTGCTCGAATCAAAATCATCCAAAGGTCCTTTGACATTAAAAGAGCTTCATATATATTGAGTTGTGTCAGGATCTTTCTCAAATGATTCCTTTATCTGTAGTGGATTTCTTCTATGAATCATTGGGAATGATTGTTTAATTGATAACAACATCCTTGTCTCTATATTTTGCTTAAAGACTCCTTTGGTAAAGGTGGCAATACTTCACCACTCCTTACCTTACTTAATCACTTCATTAAATACATATTCATCTAATGAAGCGATGTCTTCGAGTCAACCTCATCATTTCAAAAGATTCAGTTGAGGATTTAGAGTTGCTATCCAACCTTTTGTGCTCCATTTGCGAGGCCATCTTGGACTCTAACTCATTCTCATTTAGCAAGCATAATCTTCCTCTAAGCTATTGTCCTTCTGCAACTGTATCAGACAGGACTCAAATGTTGCTTCTTCAAGATGCATTTCTTTTATTGGCATAAAACCTTTGGATTCACCTTCATGGATGGCTTCCATTGGAGCCATGGTTTGACTCTTATCACTAGTTTAAAGAAGAGTTTGTTGATAGGCATTTGATGCAACTGAGATGACTAGATATGTTTTCACATGAAGTGAATATTCACTCTCTTCTTCCCCATCTTCATATGTTTTGCATAAATGATGCTCAGACATGAAGTACAAGAGCGAAATAGGCTGCCTCATTGGTTGGTGATACTACTCTAAATTATTAATAATCTTTTGAATTAAAAAATTTCTTCTTCTTCATTGACTTCGGCTTATTTGGCCTTTCTGAGATTTCTGGTAGGACTTTGAACTGCTTTTTATATCAATATAAGTTGGTACAATTAGAATTTCCTTGAGTCAATGACTTGGAGATGGATGTCCTTGAACTTGGCTTTTCTCCGAATTCAAGCATTGATTCAGTTGGAGACTTTGACTCCAAAGACTCTTAACGGCTTTAGCACCTTCACAATTTTCTTTGAGATGCAATCTCTCATTTTTCATCTTGAAGCTATTTTCTTTTATTCTCTTTTATTCTTTCTTCTTAGTTTGGTGGTATGAAAGAGGATGTAATCAACTTTGTAGATTCTCTTTTTAGTTGAATCCAAATGCTATTTTATAGTACAAATTCCTCTATTTTATATTTTCTTTCAAATTAGTCTTTAAAAATGTGGGCTCCGAAAATTCGGCCCCGGCCTCCCCGCCGCGCGATTTCTTTTTGCTATTTGAGCGAGGGAGTTTTAACTGAATAAGTTCCGAGGTAAATTTTGGAAGGCAGATGGGTTTGTAGATAAGACACTACCCAGAGATTTCGCCCTCATTTTGCGAGGACTTTATGATCTGAGTTCTGGTTTCCTATAGGCGCAAGCCCCTATAGTTAATTACCCCTCCCGATCACGAGAGAGAACTTTCGATTAAGGCTAGTCATCGATCAGATACGTATAGAGATACGTGTATCTGGCATATAGTAGCAGCAATGGATTTTGGGATTGGATTTGAGAATTGGGTTTTGGAAGATTTGGGAAAATTTTATATTTAAAATAAAAATTTCACCATCGTTCACTTAAAGCGGATGGTGGGGGAATGGATGATGGGCCCGATCAAGATCCCATGGTTCCGTCGTCCCGGGCCATCGTGGTCCCTGGTCTACTTAGTCAGAGGAGGTAGTCGACCCAACCTGACAGAAGGATCCTTGTCGGCAGCCATGGGTTGCTTCGTCCAAGGGGACCTTGTAGACCTGGGTTGGATATTTGTCTAAGGGGACAAATTTAAATCCACCTTAGCTGATAGAGGGCTTTGTGCCCTATCAATCATATCCTATTGATTCATATCTCAAGGATTTGATGCCAATAAGGAGCGTATTGGCTCTGGCCATAACCGGTATTTCGTGGTGCCATTTGGTGGCAAAACCACTCGGTTCAGAGGGCCCGGGTCGTCGTAACCGTTTATCCTGCGGTGGCCATTTAGCGGCAGACCGCCGGTTAGAGAACACGTACCACGTCCTTACTGACAGGAGATTGTTTGAGAATGGATCCTAGTGATATTTTCGACTAGGCATTTGGCTCTTTGTGAGCTGAAGTAATATTTAAATTTGTCCACCTCAGCAAACTGTTGCGGAGGGCGGATGAATCTTGCTTTAAGTGTTGATAGATTTATTTCAATTTTAAATATTCTTGAATTTGGAGTTTGTAGAGTTTGGATTCTGATAGACACTTGAGTGGAATTTGAAATATTTGTGAACCCCTCCAGTTGAGATCTTCGTTCAACGCGGCCATCATCGGGGTGTTTTGGGGTCATCTCCATTTGTTGATTGAACCCTGTCAACTCGACCGGACTATTGATCGAGGATCAGGCTTCTCATAGGCTTTATGTCTTAGTTTATGAATTTTCTTGATTTTAGGCCTTGAAGGCCGAATATGAATGTATTGGAACAAATACATCAGTCCCCACAACTGTGTATCTGCTTGATAGTTCGAACCCTGTCGACTCCTATTGATCCGTATAGAAGGATCGGGTTCTGTAGGCTTCATGCTTTTTGTTTAGTGAATTCTTTTGATTGAAGGCCTAGAATGCCTAATACGAATGTGTTAAAACAAATACACTGGTCGTCACAGCCGTATATTCATTTAAATGTTCGAACCCTGTCGACTTCTATTGATCCGTATAGAAGGATCGGGTTCGAACTAGAATTCACTTATCGACCCGCGCAGCATCCCTAGACGTCACATGTGTACCAATAACACGCTCGCCGGGGCCCATGCAGGTTATTTTTTTATATACCCCTTTTAGTGTACCTATGTGTATACAATCTCTAGTGCACGTGCAGGGGTATTTTGAAATACTTATAGTTGTGTAGAAAATTGACATTTGAATACACAACATTTGATTTCAGAGCTTATACACGCCTTCTGTCCGCTAGTACGAGTGTTGCGGATCCGGTGGCGTGGCATCTTAATGTTGATTCCCCTTTTCTCATTCACCGGGGAAGGAGTTCTTTCTGAACTTTGGAGTTCACTGATTGTCACTTTGCTTTGAGAATATCTCCGTTCAAGATCTTTAGTGTAGTAGAGTTTTTCGTACATCGGGTTGCCATTGTACTTGAAATACTTGAAGATCTTGATCACCGTTGTCGTAGGTGATATTCGTACCTGTGTCCACAGTGGTTCGTCATGCTTACGATGTACACACTGTTGTTATCCACAAGTCATTTATAGTCATCTGCAAGGGACCGTTGTATCCGCTACGACCTCTTAGTAGTTTTCGTAGGAGAGCCCTCGCTTTTGCATTGAAACCACTTTTCACCAATCTCAGGTGGTTCTTGATTGTACTTATTTGTAGAGGACATGTCTTTGATTGCTGGTCTCCAGTATTGCCATCTCAATCAACAGGCATGGGTAGGAATTGTCGTAGAAGTTTGTGCACCAAGGTTTTGTAACGTGCTTTGTGTCACTTTTGACCATACACATATTCTTGTTTGAAATCCCTTGCAAAGGATTTAAGCCTTGTCCTTGTATGTGTTTAAATCCAAGTCTAAGTTCCAACGTATAAGTTCAAGTCTTTGCTCAAAGTTTTATTCATCTCATTTGATATCCAAATCAAATGTGAAACTGAGTTCCTTGTTATTCTTAGAAGTTTGGGTTTTTTTTTTTTATTGTTCATGTTGAGCTTGGATCCAGCTTGAGTTTAGAGTACAAGTTTGAATGGTCTTTTATTCATCCCATTTTCAAATTGAGTTCCAGTCTGAGTTCACTCGAGCTTGAGTTCTATATTCGGATCCCCTGATGTTGCACAGTTCGAGTTCCAAAAACAAGTTCAAGTGCTTGTTCAGAGTCCTCTGAAGTCTTTGTAGGTACAATTTCATGTTCAAACTGATTTGAGTTTGATTCCAATTTGATTTCATTTGGATTTGATATTTAGAAATCATTTGAGTCTTGTTCAGGTTCAAATCAATAAGTCCTCTGCTTATTTTAGTTCAAGTTCTGTGTATTTTTGTTCAAGAACAGGTCCTCTGTATTGCTGCCCAAGAAGGTCTTCAAATTGTTCAAGTCTTCATGCATTTCAGTGAAAATTTCGGCAGCATCCCGGCATATCCCCCGTTTGGGGAAAAATAGGGGAGCTGGGCCTTCCCACCACGCTACTAGAGCGTATGGTAGGTGTCCTTGGACACCGCGGCCGTACAAAATTTCATCCCACCACGCTACAAGAGCGTGTATGGGGCCTTCAGCAGTACCCGTACCAGAACAGCAGTGACTCTCCCCACCACGCTACAAGAGCGTGTATAGGGCTCTCCCACCTCGTCGTATGCGTCGCACCGGGCTCCCTCCTACCGTGCTACAAGAGCGCGTATAGGTGGTTCTCCGGTCCGCTGCAAACGTCGAGAATGGGATTTTGGAACATCATACCTTTGCGTAGCAGTCGTCGGCGGTGTCGGTGTCGAGGTCGAGGACCGTCCCCACCACGCTACAAGAGCGTGTATAGGGCTTACCCGCCTCGTCGTATGCTTCGCACCGGGCTCCCTCCTACCGTGCTACAAGAGCGCGTATAGGTGGTTCTCCGGTCCGCTGCAAACGTCGAGGACGGGATTTAAGTCAGAAATTTATACCTTTGGGCCCGACGATGATTGTCGGCGACTCTGGCGGTGGCTCGTGAATCGAGGCAAAGGAAGGGAGCGTGCACACACATCATTTGTAATTAATTGTTTAATTATAATTAAAGTATTAATTATATTTAATTATAATTAATGTTATTTAATTATAATAAATTATAATTAAAAATAACCAAACAATTAATTAAAATTAATTATAATTAACTATTTAATTATAATTAATATATTAATTATAATTAATTATAATTAGTTATGTCTAATTATAATTAATAATAATTAATATTAATTAATGATAATTAATAGTTAAATATAATTAATAATAACTAATAATATTTAATTATAATTAATTAAAAACTGATATAATTAATAATTAAATATAATTAAAAATAATTATTAAATTATTATAATTAAATATTAGTTAATTAACAAAATTAAAACAAATGATCTCTCCCTCTCTCTCTCTCTCTCGGGTTCGGCACATCCACGGGATTTGGCCGGAGTAGCGTGCGAATAGGAGAAAGTTACCTTCACGGGCAGTGAGCTCCCGTAGTTGCTGCCGATCCAAATGCCGTAACTTTCAATCCGACAGTAAGGGAAAGTCGGTCGGGGGAGAAGAGGCGCACGAAGGGTAGAAAGTTAACTTCACGGCCGAGCGAGCTCCTTTTCTTACTCCCGATCAAAATGTCGTACCTTCCGGTCCGACTGGGAGGAAAAGTCGGCGAAGGAGCGCAGTCGAACAGCCAGAGGGAGCCGGAGATGCGATTGAAAGGGAGAAAGTTAACTTCACAGCCGGCGGGTCCTGTTCTTGCTTCCGATCAAAATGTCGATCTTCTGATCCGACTGGAAGGGAAATCCGTCGAAGGAGCAAAGCCGAACTGCCACGAAGGAGCCGAAGGACTGACGAGCTCCCGTTGTTGCTTCCGATCCTAATGTCGTAACTTCCGATCTCACAAGAAGCAAAGAATGAGAGCGGGAGAGGAGAGATCAGAGCGGGCTCGGGAGAATGAGCGGAAGAGAGACCGAGAGAGGGAGAATGAGCAGAAGAGCCCGAATGCCTCGTTTTTCTTTTCATTTTAACGACAAGAGGTCGTGCGAGGTCGTGGGAGAAAATGACTGTCGCGGGATATTCGCGATTTGGGCGGCGACGACGTGCGGGCAGGTATAATTTTTTTTTCTCTTTTTTTTTTTTGCTATTAACAGGTCAACAAATGCCCCCCAACAAATGTGGTAGGCGTCTGGAGCGGGCCACGTTTGTTGTATGCTGATTGACCCTGTGGATCTCTAGATATTTGGTCTAGATGTCACACTAGGGTTTCATTTAGTAGATCTCCAGAAGTTCATTTGGATGTCACACTGGAATTTTCTTTTAGTGGATCTCCAAAAGTTTCATTTGGATGTCACACTAGTCTTCTTTCTCCATTGCACTTTTGAATGTATCCATAGATGGTTGATACCTTGTCTTTGTAGATTGACGCTAGTGGATAGCATATGCTCAAGATTCTTCCGTCATCTGGTTGTATCTTGATAGAATTTTAAATATTTATTTGGGGATCTCGGCGTGCAGTGTAATGTCGACCCAAATAAATATTTAAAATGCCCCCAGTCTTTAGGGACATTTGTAGATGTCATTCAGGGAACTCATTCTGCAGTTTTTGCTAGAGCCCTAAGATTTTGATCCTTCTGTCCTGTGCTTTATGCTGCGGACTTGGTGAAGGGTTGTCTGATTTGTCTTTACTAACTTGTCAGAAATTTTGCATTCCTTCTGCCCTTTGCTTCTAGCTTTGGCGGGCTTGTTGAAGGAGTAGATGCCGGTGTCCAAAACCTTTAGCTTTGTATTAGGTCGATGGCGAGAAGTCATCGGTCCTGAGCTTTGTGCATAACGGACTTGTTGATGACGAAATCCACTTAGTTCAGCTGTAGGCTTTTCTTGAACTTTGGGATAGTTTTCTTCGGTCATTTGCTCTGTGCTTTGGCGGACTTGTTGAAGAAAAGTTCCTTCGATCCTTGCTTTGTGCTTGACGGATTTGTTGAAGGATTTGCAGGTGATGGATTCAATTGATAGTATCGAATGTAGGTAGCATCTTGATCCTTGCCCACTTGAGAAGACTTTAATCTGAATCACTTGAGTTCATCAGATTGGGAGAGCTGGGATTTGACAGCTCTTCGTCCTCTGGTTGCTGAGATGGGGATTCCTCTACTGCGGCCTTTCTTATGGCTTGTTGAGTAGATGGAGCTGCCAGCGATCCGGCCATATTTGGGCTTGTTGGATCCGACCTTATACACCCATTCAGGCTTCAGACTTGAGCTATGAGAATTGCGCTTCCCAATGCTGATTTTGCTGAAGTTGACAGATTTGGAGTCATCCTTCGTAGTTTTGGATTTTGGAGCCTACGAACATTCAGTAGTTGCTCGAGACTTATTCTCCAACTGGAACTTTGATTCTCCAGTCATTTTTAAGAATTTTGTAGACTACGATCACTTGAACTGGTCGAGTCAAATTTGCCTTCGTTCTTTCTTCAGTCCCTACTAACGGGTTGACGAAGTGGGGGTTCCGTTACTACGGCCTTTCTTATGGCTTGTTGAGTAGACGGAGCTGCCAGCGATCCGGCCATATTTGGGCTTGTTGGATCCGACCTTTTACACCCATTCGAACCATAAGCTTCAGGCTGTTGAAAGACTTCAAGCTTTTCCGGCTCAATTTTGTAAGAGTGTGTAGTTTCAAAAGCCTCTTTCTTGACCTTTGAACCTTGGTTTGTTGAAGGTGTCTCGATCTTTTGAGAGGTCACCTACATAGGCTTTGAAAACGAAATCTTTGTATTCTTTAGCGCAAAGTAACATTTGAATTGATAATTTTAAATATTTATTCGGGGATCTCGGCATGCAGCGCGATGTCGACCCGAATAAATATTTAAAATGCCCCCTGTCTCGTAGGAACATTTTAGGGTAGGATAGAATTAGAATTTTGAGATTTTAAATATTTGTTTGGGGATCTCGGCACGCAGCACGATGTCGACCCAAACAAATATTTAAAATGCCCCCAGTCTGATAGGGAATTTTGAGATGTATTCTCATAACACAAGAGAATTTCAAAATGTAGAATATATACGCTAATAAACATGTATGAAAACACAGCGTATTAAACATGACATCTGCTTAGGCAATTCATGCATAGTATTTCTTCAGGTATCGGCCATTGATCGGCGGCATGGGCCTTTGACCATTCAGATCTATCAGTTGATAAGCCCCTCCTTGAAATACCTTCTCGATGACGAAAGGTCCTTCCCAGTTGGAAATGAATTTGCCACCAATTTTTCTGTGCGGGATGATTGGCCTTCTCTGCATCAGGATCAATTCCCCTTCTTGAAATGATCGAGGACGAACCATTCGATCAAAGGACTTTGTCATTCTTGCTCGGTAGATTTCCAGATTTTGCTGAGCTTGTAACCTGATTTCATCGAGTGCATCAAGCTCCTCCATTCTTAGACGAGCATTTTGTTCTTGAGTCAGCTCATTCTGGATAGCAATCCGAAGTGATGGTAGTTCAACTTCTAGTGGCAGCACTGCTTCAACTCCGAACACCAGAGAGTAAGGAGTGGCTTTGGTTGGCGTTTTGTAAGTTGTACGATACGCCCACAACGCTTCTACCATTTTCGTATGCCACTCTCTTTTGTTCTTAGAGAGAATCTTTTTTAGCAATTTCACCAGTGTTTTGTTGAAGGCTTCAGCTAAGCCATTTGCTCTTGGATAGTAAATGGAAGAGTACCGCCAATCAATTTTGTGTCGATCAACGAACTTATAGATTTTTGTACTCTTAAAAGCAGTTCCGTTGTCTGAGATTATGCGGCGTGGCACACCGAATCTGTAAACAACATTGTGGGTGAAGAAGTTGATCACGTGCTCAGACGTAACTTCTTTGAATGGAGCCGCTTCTGCCCACTTAGAAAAATAGTCTGTCGCTGCCAAGATAAAGCGGTGTCCTGCTGATGACGGTGGATCTATTGGCCCGATAATATCAGTACCCCAACATTCAAATGGCCAGGATGCTATTGTAGGGTGCAGTGGATTTGGCGGCTGATGTATAACATCACCGTGGATTTGACACTCATGACACCTCTTGGCATGATTGATACAATCTCTGACCATGGTCGGCCAATAGTAACCCATTCTTTTAATTTTAACTGCCATCTTGGGACCTGATTGGTGCGCTCCACAAAGTCCTTCGTGAACTTCTGCTACCACCTTGTCAGCTTCTCGAGTCCCTAGGCATCTTAGCCACATTTGATCGAAAGCACGTCGATACAATGTGTTATTGACAAATGCATATCGTAGTGCTCTCTTTCTGATTTGAGCAGCTAGTGATTTGTCTGTTGGCAATTTACTTTCTTTAAAGTAGTCAATGAAAGACAGTCTCCAGTCATCTTCTTCCTCGACATCTAGGCAATGCCACCATGATTCTGAAGCTTGACTGGCCTTGCGCCTTTTCTTATGAACTTGCTGTTCTTCAGACTGATCTTCAGGATCAACTGATTGGGGAGTTTGAGGATCAACCGGAGTCGCATCCTGCTGGCTTGAATTTGGTATTCCCTCTGCCTGCGGGAATTGTAGTAATGCTGGCTCTAGAATCCGTCGATTATGAACCATAATTATTATAGGCCATTCGTCATCCATATTCGCCATTTCTTTAGCCAATTTGGCAAGGGAATCAGCTTTGCCATTTTGACCTCGAGGAACTTGAGTTAACTTGACAATTGGAATTTGTTTCATAAGCTCAAGAACTCGCCGGTGATAACAGGCCAACTCGAACTTGGTGATTTTGTAAATTCCCAGTACTTGATTTACAACAAGTTGAGAATCACCAAAAATATGGAGATTTCGGATTCGGACATCGATTGCAATCTCCAATCCGGCTATTAAGGCTTCATATTCAGCCTCATTGTTGGTCCGAGGTTCAGTCAAGCTGAATGAGAATCTCATTATGCCTCCCTCGGGCGCCACGAAAATGAGTCCGATTCCGGCTTGGGCTTTCTCTAGATTTGGAGGCCGAGCACGCTTGATTGACGATGCTCCATCAAAGTACATTTCCCATACTCGTAGCATCTCCTCTTCTTCAACATTCATGATCTGCTCGTCAGGTAGATCGTCGTTAAGCGGAGAATCTGCAGGGATAGGATGTGCAGCGAGAAAATCTGCCAACACCTGCCCTTTTACTGCCTTTTGAGGGACATATGTGATATCAAACTGCAGGAGTATCACTGCCCACCTTGCCAAACGACCTGTCAACGCTGGTCTTGTCATCAAGAACTTCAGCGGATCGATCTTTGATATCAAAGTGATTTTGTGAGATAGCATATAATGGCGGAGCTTCTGAACTGCGAAAATCAGAGCCAAACAATGCTTCTCTATTGGAGAGTAGCGGATTTCTGCTCCTATTAACCTCCGGCTGATATAATAGAGTGCATTCTCCTTGCCTTCTTCATTATGCTGGGCCAATAGTGCTCCGAGAGACTCTTCTAGTGCTGCCGTATACAGTATTAGAGGCTTCCCGGGGATTGGCGCCGCAAGAATAGGAGGATTCAACAGATATCTTTTAATGCTGTCAAACGCTTCTTGGCACCCTTCGTCCCATTTGAAGCGGACATCTTTCTTCATCAGTTTTGAAAATGGCTGGCACCTACCCGAAAGATTTGATATGAATCTCCGAATGAAAGCCAGTTGTCCTTGTAAAGAACGGAGTTGTCGGAGGTTCTTTGGAGGTGGCATCTCCATGATTGCCTTGATCTTGTTGGGGTCGACTTCAATGCCTCGATGTCGAACAACATATCCCAGAAATTTCCCTGAGGATACCCCAAATGCACACTTGAGAGGGTTCATCTTCAGATCGTACTTTCTGATTCTCTCGAACACAATTCTCAAATCATCAATGTGGTCTTTTCGGTTCGTGCTATTTATGACCAAGTCATCTACATAGCATTCAACCTTTTGATGGATCAAATCATCAAATATACGAGTCATCGCTCGTTGATAAGTGGCACCAGCATTCTTCAGGCCGAATGGCATAACTGTGTAGCAGAATATGCCTATAGGAGTTCTGAATGATGTATGCTTTTCATCTTCAGGCGCCATTTTGATTTGATTATAGCCTGACGATCCGTCCATAAATGAGAATATATCATAGTTGGAAGTGCTGTCAACTAGCAGTTCTGATACTGGGAGCGGAAAGTCATCCTTCGGGCACGCCTTAATGAGGTCCCTAAAGTCGATGCAGATACGAATCTGGCCATTCTTCTTCTTTACAGGGACGATATTAGCAATCCAGTCAGCATATTTTTCTTCTCGGATGAAGCCTGCTTCTATGAGCTTCTTTGTTTCTGCGATCACCTGCTCTTCAATCTCCAATCTCATTCTCCTTGGAGCTTGTTTAACGGGTGCTGCATCAGGCTTGATTGCTAATCTGTGAACTGCTACTTCAGGGGATAAACCGGGCATCTCAGCATATGTCCAGGCAAAGCAGTCTCTGAATTCACAGAGGAGCTCTTTTATTTCTTCTACTTGATCTTCTGGTAGAAGAGAGCTAATGAAGGTTGGACGAGGGTCCTCTTCAGTTCCCAAGTTGACTTCTTTGAGCTCGTCCATCGTGGCAGCTTGTCCACCATCTTCCAGTTCTTCTGGTGCAGGCTCAGCTTCTACGGGTTGGTTATCATAATCATCAGCTTCGCGTGTCTCTTCAACACCGCCTTCTTCAGGTTCAATTTCCATGCATGTGATTGCCCGGCAAATCTCTTTCTGGAGGAATTTTTTTTTGACGAATCCGATGCCTTTATATGCATCTGTATCTTTCCGTCGTAACGGACGTGGATTTCTTCCATACCAAAGGCCCAAGCTTGTACGAAACTGTCGTTTGGTGGTAGGAATATTGATTTGTTTTCGTAACATTCTTTGAATATTCTTGGTATTGAACTTGGGTAGCCTCGTAGGAAATAATTCCTCGGAGTCGAGAAGCATGCAATCCCAATCATGATTTTCCTCTTCACGAACTCCCGTGGAATATAGTACATTCCCGGGTGCAGTCCCCTTCTTCAGAGGAGGCAGATAAAGAGTGGAGAGTTCTTCAATCTTATGCACCTCGCGTGGAGTGATTTCTTTGAAGTATTGTAAGGGAATCCTCGTGACTACGAGTACGCTATCTGAAATTGACAGACTGTCTATCCTTCTGGAAAACACATTCTGCACCGTGTTCATGTAGATAGAGTCATAGTCATCATCATCATTTGAGTATTCAACCTCCTTGCTCCATTTGGATGCAGACCGGCCGACTTTTCTGGATTTTGTAGGGGCGACATGACTTTCATCACTGTCACTCCCAAGGTGAGGCACGTGTTTCTTTTCTTTTGAAACGGTTGGTGCTTCAGGAAGAGTTTGAGCTGCCTTCTTTCTCCCTACACGCTTCTTCTCACCTTCTTGTTTAGGTTTCTTTGCAGCCTTAGAATTTGATGCTCTAGCCTCAAGAGAACTTGACGACTTTTGCTTCTTTGGCATGAAGTACTTAGCATCTTCATAAACTGTTACTTCATGTACTGCAAATGGCTGAATATCACCAGAAATTCTGAATTCTTCTCCTTCTCTGAGATACTTCATGCACTGGTGTAATGTTGAAGGGACAACACCGTATTCATGCAGCCAGGGGCGACCCAACAATGCCTTGAACGAAGTGTCCGCATCAATCACATGGAATTTGGCTTCCGTATGGAGTTTCCCAAATACAAGAGGGAGCATAAATGATCCGAGGGTTTTCTGCCCTTTCTCATTGAAGCCGTGCACCATCAACTTGTCTTGCCCAAGATGTTCCACATCAAGGCAGAGGGATCTCAGTGCCTTAAGGCTCATAAGATTTACGGAAGATCCGGGATCAATCAAAATTCGACTGATCACCATACCGTCGCTCTCTGCCGTAACATACAAAGGGCGATTGTGATCCGCCGTTCCAAGCATCATATCCTCCTCAGCAAAGGTGATGAGGGGCTCATTTCGAGCTTGCAAGACTTCCGTCAAATTGCGTTCAGCAAAATATGCCTCATATCTTTCGGGATTTCTGAGAGCTTGAATCAAAGTTTCTCGAAGGTCTTTAGACATCAAGAGAGCATCATATATGCTGAGTTGTGCTGGGATCTTCCTCAAGTGGGATAAGATATTGTAATCTATCCCCTTGGACAAAGTATCTTTCTTCTTGCAGTCTTCGGGGATAATATCTTCATTAACAACTATCTCTTTTCCTTTATCTTTGTTAGAAGTCCCTTTCTTTGGTGGAGGCGGCAGTACTTTGCCACTTCTCAACTGTACTTGGGCCACCTCATCTGATTCAGACTTATTTGATGAAGCATTCACTTCAGATTCAGCCATTGTTGTGTCTGGAGATTCATCCGCAGACTCGGAATCGTCTCCCAACTTCACTTGTTTCATTTGTGATTCTATGCTTGGGTCTGAATCTTCATCATCTGGAAAACATAGATCTTCTGAACTGAATTCCATTGATGATACCATTAGACAGAACTCAGGGGCCGCTTCTTCAGCGTATTTCTCCCTATCTAATACCTCTGATGTCGTAAAGATGATTCGGCATGTTTCTATAGGAAGAGATTCAGCCTCAGCTTCTTCTTTCTTTTCATCTATTTTAAGCTCTTTCATAAAATCACCGAGCTTGATAGGCCTCCTAGCAGTTTGGTAATATTCACCCAAACTATCAATAACCTTTTGAGTTGCAGTCTTCTTCGCCATAGGCTTCTTCAATTTGAATTTCTTCTTGGAAGACTTTGACTTTGACTTTCCAGACTTTGATGAGCTAGCTTGGCCAGGTTGCTGTTTAGAGGTGGATGCTTGTGACACAGGCAACCATTTTAAGTTCAGTACTGGCTCAGTAGGAGACTTCCACTTGACACCAGGAACTCCTTCTAGCTGTTTCAGCATTTTTGTTGTCTTCTTGGAGATCACAGTCTCCCATTGTTCCTCTTGGACAGGTTCTTGCATTTTTCCTTTAGGCGGGAGTACGGAAGAGGACGTGACTACCCGGATGGATTCCTTTCTGGGACAAACTAATACATTATCTGATAATGTTAACTCTCCCCTTTTGTACATCTTTTCCAACCAATCTTTGAAGACATAACAATCTTCAATTGGATGGCTAACTACCCGATGATATGGACAGTAGTTTGGGTCGCCACTATGTTTGGACTCTTCAGGTCTTTTGCATTCTGGCAATTCTAGACCGTTCTTGAGTGCTTGTCGAAATAGTTTAGCGACACTCTCCCTTTTAAATGAATATTCTTTATTCATTTTCTCCTTCAGAGAAGGGAACGTTCTATCACCAGCTCCTGCAGTCTGCCTCTGGCGCTCTCCTCCACTAGGAAAGGCTCGAGGTTTGTCGTTTCCTCCAAGAACTAGTTTTGGTCGAGGATTAGGGTTGTAAGCCTGTTTTGGTTTTTCTTCATATAGCATAGGCTGCTTTCCTTTATCCACATTATACACTACCCGTTTACCTTTATCAGGTCTGGGAGGGAATGCGGAGTAAACCTCGTTCTTTCTGGCATCAGGAGCTTTAGCCTTTTTGGGTTTATCAGGGAGGCTTTCAGATTTTGATAAGTATAACTTTTCAAACTTCGCCACCCTATCGAGCAGATCTTGAAAGGTGGTGATTGAAGCCATGCATAGAAATGGTTGCATTTTATCATCGATGTTCCCCATCAACAATTGGACTGCATGTTCTTCTTCTAGTTGCTGTTCGCACTTCATGCTGAGATTGCGCCAGCGTGTTATATACCTCGTTACTGATTCATCTTTCCTCCTTTTATCAAGGGCGAGATCAGCAATGGTAGTCTTCTCTATTGCACTGGCAAACCTTTTCACGAACAAGGCCTCCAGCTCCGCAAATGTCTTCAGAGAATCATTCGGTAGTTCGGCATACCATTCGAAAGCAGTTCCACTCAAGCTGCTCACGAATTGCCTGAATAACAGAGCATCATTGCCCCCTGTGTTTCCACAGGTTGCTTTGAACTGCGCCAGATGTTGTCTGGGATTTTTATTGCCATCAAAGATGTTGAACTTCGGTACAGAATATCCCTTTGGATATGGCACCTGATCGTACTCTGCTGGGTACGGGCGACCTTTTCCTACCAACTTCTCCGCTTGTTCAGTAGCTATAATGGCCTTGATCTTTTTACTAATCAAGCCTTCCAGCTGTGACGCAGTTACAGGCTCAGAGGCAGTCGCCACATCTTGTGGAGTGCGCTGGCGGGTTGGATCATCAGTTTCTTTGCCACCTTCAAGTACACCTTTCACTCCTGAAGCTTGTGGCGCTTGAGGATATTGAATATTTGTAGCTTGATTGAAGGGTTGAGCTGGGGCAGGACCTACAGAAGTGGTCTTCTGCATCATCTCCATCATCGCTGTCATCTGAGTCATCATCTCAGTCATCTTATCATTCAACTGAGATATTTCTCTATCTTTCTTCCGCATCTGTCGCCTCATTTGATTTCTCATTTCAGCGAGTGTAATATCTTCTCCAGCGAAGGGGTTTTCTCCGACCTCTTCTTCTTCCTCATCTCCTTCTTCTGAGGAGCGAGCACTTCGGCTGGCAATGGATCTGGCCCTGTGGCGACGTCGATAAACACGTACGCGCGGCTGTGATTGCTGGTCTTCTTCATCACCATCATCATCTTCAACATCAACGTGGCTGACCATATGAACCACTTCGAGCTCCATAGTGTCTTCATCCCCATATTCTTCTTCATCATTTTGCACCTGAATTTCTGAGCGACGGCGCCACTGAATTTCAGGTTCTTGATTTGGGATGACTATTTCTTCAACCCGTGGACTACGATCAAAGTGAAATTCCTCTTTGGTTGTAGTAGGAGAATGACGGGATCTCCTGGAAGACTCTACAGGATGTCGACTGTCATTATAATTGTCGTCGTTATGGGACTTCTTTTGGACCCATTTCTGACGAGTTCTGTTGGCAGGTGCGGATCTCCGGTAGACTGTTCCGGTTGTCACGCTTGACTTATCTCTTTCTTCAAAGACCTTTTCATTTCGAGGCTTCGGCCTCCAAATTTGTTTGCCTTTCCGCTGGGCCCTTTTGGCGGCGGATTCCTGGACACGTGGTCCAAGTGTCACGCCCCGATGTGCTTCCTGCGGAGCTTGTCGTCGATAACCTCTCCATTCTGTTATCATAGCAGATGATAGCCTCTCTCTGGGAGGGGTTCTTCGGGCCTCAACGATCAGCGGCCTCTGGAACTTCTTTTTCATTAAGCCCTTCTCCTTGACTGTCTTTAAAACTCGGTGTACCCGGGCAGACAGACATTCGGGCTCTCGTATATTCTGAGGGGTTGGAGCTTCAGGTCGACGCTCCCAGAAAGATTGCTTAAGCTCACCAGATGAGCTATTTCTCTTTACCCACTTCAAGTTAGAAAACTTATTTTGAGTGGGGATATTGACTTCTGGTTCTTGTGCTGGCAAGTTGGAGGGATGAACTGGTACTATCAACTGCTGAGCACGTAGCTCTGCATTTCTCTTCCTCCTTTGCCTTCTGTTGAGCTTTCCTCCAGATGAGGAAGCCTCAGCATCATACCTCCTAGGTGCAACAGTCTCTCTGGGCAGGTTAGTGGTGTTAGCAGTCACCACAGAAATCTTTCTTCCAGTGACAACCCTTTTTGCAGTAAGGGTCTCAGATTGGGATAGTCTTTCAAACACGGAAGTTCTTCCTTGAGCAGTATTGCTGACAGCAGTCCTTGCATAATAGGATCTTCCAGAAAATTCATCAGAGTTTACGCCGTACACAGGAACGGCTGCAGCCCTTGCAGTAGCTGCTGAGAATTCGAGCCCACCAAAGTGGATAGTGGCTCCAGTATTTCCAGTTTCAATTACAGCATTCGCCAGCTGAATCCTGGCTCCTCGTCCCAGTTGGACGGTCATCGGTGTGTCCTGCATTTCCATTCTGTGAAAATGAAAGGCAGGGGTTAGTAATCAGAATTGATACATCACCCCGCACTCTCATAAAATAGAAATAATGCAGAACAGATAACAGAAGCAGGAAAATTAGTATGGAATTAAAAATCCTGCTGATTGAATTTTTATTGATCTTATTTAAAAGATTCATTTTCATGAAATTTAAATTTTGATTTGCTTGCTACTATAGCCTTTTAGTGACTAGCCATAGATGGAAAGAAAAACCATTCCCCAGTGGAGTCGCCAGAAATCTCTGGGCTCCGAAAATTCGGCCCCGGCCTCCCCGCCGCGCGATTTCTTTTTGCTATTTGAGCGAGGGAGTTTTAACTGAATAAGTTCCGAGGTAAATTTTGGAAGGCAGATGGGTTTGTAGATAAGACACTACCCAGAGATTTCGCCCTCATTTTGCGAGGACTTTATGATCTGAGTTCTGGTTTCCTATAGGCGCAAGCCCCTATAGTTAATTACCCCTCCCGATCACGAGAGAGAACTTTCGATTAAGGCTAGTCATCGATCAGATACGTATAGAGATACGTGTATCTGGCATATAGTAGCAGCAATGGATTTTGGGATTGGATTTGAGAATTGGGTTTTGGAAGATTTGGGAAAATTTTATATTTAAAATAGAAATTTCACCATCGTTCACTTAAAGCTGATGGTGGGGGAATGGATTGTCACGACCCGACCCGAGACGAGACGGATCCCGCCCGCGCCGGATCGCGACGGAGGATAGCTAACCAGGATCTGGCTTTGGATTAGGTTACTGAACTGATCTTCCAAATTCTTAACTCAACAGAAGCACACAGAACAACAGAGCTACTAAAAACATCAAATGCAGCGGAACAAAACATCTATCTTTTCATTTCCTCAAAATAATCATCTACAGAACAGTACATGGCTTTCAACCGAAAGAAAAACAGAACAGGAAAGCCATGACTGTACAAAAATCAAAAGTACAAAAGTACCTAATCTGATCAGACTCTGAAACCTAGTCCTGAACTTCCTTGCCCTTCCCAGAACCTGAAAACCACCAGAAAGCAAGGGTGAGCTCAACAGCTCAGCAAAGCAACAAACCTCCAATCTAAATTCTCAGAAAACAAAACCAAATTCATCGAATAGAAATCAGATCAGAAATCGGAACAGAATCGGAAATCAAAACTTACGGACAGATATCAAATCACATCAGAGTCGTACAGATCGCATCAGAACAGAACAAATCAACAGAGTCAGAAACAGAAATCAGAATCGTACGGATCATATCATATCATAATCACAATTTCGTACAGAACAGAACAGATACAGAAAGTAGTACAGATACATATAGCTAAATGCCCTGACACTGACGGAATCTCTACGGATTCCGGCCCCTTATGCCTCCCTTCCCAGACACTGACTGAATCTCATAGGATCCAGGCCCCTTATGTCTCCCTTTGTGCTCACGGCACCAAAACAGATGTGCTTATAGCACCAAAACAGAATTCATCGGATCCGGAACAGAACAGATATCAGATTTCAGATTGAGCTCATTTCAGATTTCCCGTTTCACTAACTGAATCTCATAGGATTCAGGCCCCTTATAACTCCCTTTTTATAGCTTATACACATAGCATTTCAATTCAGAATAAATTCGGGCAAATCAGAAATTACCCAAAAATCGGGCAGCACAACGGCAGTATATGGAATTTACACAAAAATTCCTGCAAAGAAAATTTACCGAATTCGCACAGAATACAGATATCAACATTTCAGAACCTTTATTCTACTGCACAGATAAATTCCAATTTCACAGAAAAATCCGGTCGACTAAAAACGCAGTCGAATCAAAAATACCCGGACGAAAATCTTCAGAATATAGTCAAAACGTGCACACCCGGCACGGCAACGATATACAAAAAGTTACGCGGTAAAAACTGAACCGTTCAAAAGATACGGACAAAAATCATTAACGAAAACGAAATCCGGACAGAATATACCGCCAAACACGACGGAACTGAAAATTGAGAAAGGCGGAATGTGCCTTACCTCGAGCACAGCAATTTCCTCAACAGTCACTTCGATCGAAAACGGCTCCGCGTCGTCCGAAAATCCACTTTTGCACAAAAGTCCACGACTTTCTCTCTCCTCGGCTGATATTTTCGTTTTTAATGATTTTCTCTCTCCTCAAAATGACTTGAAATCAGCCTTATAATACACAGATCGGCCCGGCCGATCGCAGCATCGTCCCGGGACGATCCGACCAAAAGGATCGGCCTGGTCTCCCTTCAGGGCTATTGCATGGACGATATTTTCTACAGTGCCGATCGGCCTGGCCGATGTCTCCAATCGGCCTGGACGATGCATGCAGAAAATCACCTGGAGCAAAACTGGGCTAAAACTGGAGCTGAATTCCACTGATCGTCCCAGGACGATCCCAGATCGTCCTGGACGATACTGGAGCAGATCTTGATATTACAATCTCCCCAACTCAGAAAAATGTCGTCCTCGACATTATCCAGTCCAAACTCAGTCAAAACAAGTACGGGTACGACCGTCTCATATCAGACTCCTTCTCCCAAGTTGCTTCCCGTGCAGTCCGGTGCTTCCACTGGACTTTAACCATCGGAATCTCTTTATTTCTTAACTTTCGGACGTCGTTCGCCAAAATAAGCTCTGGCTCTTCCTTGTACGCCAGATTCTCCTGAATCTCCACCTCATCAGCTAACAACTTCTTCCCAGAGTCTGAAACCCACTTCCTCAGAGTGGATACATGAAACACATTATGCACATCCGGCATAGATTCAGAAAGCAATAACTTGTAAGCAGCTTTTCCAATTCTTTCCGAAATCTCAAATGGTCCAACATACCTTGGACTAAGCTTGCTTACCTGACCAAATCTGCTCACACCTTTCATCGGGCTGACTTTGACATACACAAAGTCACCAACCTGAAACTCAACAAATCTGTGCTTCTGATTGTAATACTTCTGCTGTCGATCTTGAGCGGCTTTCAATCTTTCTCTTATCAAATTGATCTTCTGAGCAGTTTCATCAGCAAAAGTGGCCCCCAAAGCCTGTCTATCTCCGACCTCCGTCAGAGTCAAAGGAGTACGACACTTCCTGCCATACAAAGCCTCGTACGGTGCCATACCGATACT
This sequence comes from Dendrobium nobile, assembly GCA_022539455.1. NCBI lineage: Eukaryota > Viridiplantae > Streptophyta > Magnoliopsida > Asparagales > Orchidaceae > Dendrobium > Dendrobium nobile. The sequence continues at coordinate 33,243,777 of CM039727.1, forward strand.
AGACTGAAAACTGTTGTTATAGGCAAACTCAATCAGCGGAATATGATCCTCCCAACTTCCGCTAAAGTCCAGAACACAAAGCCTCAACAGATCTTCCAGTACCTGAATCGTCCTCTCAGACTGTCCGTCGGTCTGAGGATGAAAGGCTGTACTGAAATGCAGTTTCGTACCCAAGCCTTGCTGAATGCCTTTCCAAAGTCTGGAAGTAAAACGTCCATCTCGATCAGATACGATCACACGAGGCACACCGTGCAATCTGACTATTTCCTTCACATAAATCTGTGCCAAGCGATCAACTGAATCCGTCTGTCTGATCGGAAGAAAATGGGCTGACTTCGTCAATCGATCTATAACCACCCAAATGGCATCATGTCCTTGTCTAGATCGAGGAAAACCCATCGCAAAATCCATCGTTACCTCCTCCCATTTCCACTCAGGGATAGGCAACGACTGCAATAGTCCACCTGGTCGCTGATGCTCTGCCTTCACCAACTGACAGGCTTCGCATCTCGACACAAATTCTGCCACATCTTTCTTCATCCCAGGCCACCAAAACAAAAGCTTCATATCAGCGTACATCTTACCACTGCCTGGATGAACAGTGTAGCCAGAATGATGAGATTCACACAGAATCTCCCGCCTCAAATCTCCAGACACAGGTACCCACAACCTGTTCTTACAGAAAATAACACCAGAATCAGAAATTCGAAGTTCAGGAGTCTTACCAGATCCAATCTGTGCAATCAACTTCGAATAGTCAGAATCTGACTTCTGGGCTTCTTGAATCCGTGCTTCCAAAGAAGACTGAATACTCATCTGAGCCAACTTCAAATCATTGGAGGAAATCACCTCCAACTGCAATCTCTCCAAATCACGAATCAGAAAGTCATTACAGGTAAGCTGAATACCTGAGAATCCAGAAGACTTCCTGCTCAGAGCGTCCGCTACCACATTCGCCTTCCCAGGCTGATACTGAATAGTCAAATCGTAGTCCTTGATCAACTCGAGCCACCTCCTCTGTCTCAAATTCAGATCCTTCTGAGTAAAAATATACTTCAGGCTCTTATGATCAGTAAAGATCTCACATCTGACGCCATACAGGTAATGACGCCAAATCTTCAAAGCAAAAACAACTGCAGCTAACTCCAGATCATGCGTCGGGTAATTCTTCTCATGTGGCTTCAACTGTCTCGAAGCATAAGCAATTACCTGACCATGCTGCATCAGAACACAACCCAATCCTTTCAGTGAAGCATCACTGAACACCTGAAAACCCTCCGTACCTGACGGAAGTGCCAACACTGGAGCTGAAGTCAAACACTCCTTCAATCTCTGAAAACTAGCTTCACACTCCGGTGTCCAAACAAAAGGTACTGACCTCTGAGTCAGTCTCGTCAGAGGAGTCGAAATCTGCGAAAATCCTTTCACAAACTTCCTATAATACCCGGCCATGCCCAAGAAACTACGTACCTCAAATACCGTAGTCGGCCTTGGCCAATCAGCAACAGCCTGAATCTTCTGGGGATCTACAGAAATGCCTTCTCCGCTAACCACGTGCCCCAGAAAAGAAATGCTCTTCAGCCAGAATTCACACTTAGAGAACTTGGCATACAGCTGATGCCTCCTCAAAGTCTCCAACACAATCCTCAAATGTCTGGCATGCTCATCCTCAGATGCAGAATATACCAGAATATCGTCAATGAAGACGATCACAAACTGATCCAAATACTCCCTGAATACTCGGTTCATCAGATCCATGAAAATCGCAGGCGCATTGGTTACCCCAAAAGGCATAACCAAAAACTCGTAGTGCCCGTACCGAGTACTGAAAGCAGTCTTCACCACATCAGCTTCCTTCACCTTCACCTGATAGTATCCGGATCTCAAATCAATCTTCGAAAATACCGAAGATCCGGAAAGTTGATCAAACAAGTCGTCCATCCGAGGCAAAGGGTACTTGTTCTTGATCGTGACCTTGTTCAAATCTCTGTAATCAATACACATACGGAGTGTACCGTCCTTCTTCTTCACAAATAATACAGGTGCTCCCCAGGGCGAAACACTAGGACGTACAAAACCTCTGTCAACCAACTCCTGAAGCTGAACTTTCAACTCAGAAAGTTCTTTCGGTGCCATCCTGTACGGAGCTTTCGATATCGGAGCGGTACCCGGAAAAACATCGATAGAGAACTCCACATCTCTATCCGGAGGTAAACCAACCAACTCCTCAGGAAAAACATCAGCAAACTCCCGTACCACAGGGATCTCAGAAACAGAACCAACCTCCAGGTTCAGATCCCGCACCGAAGCCAAAAATACTGGGCATCCCTTCTTCCACATCCTGCTCACCTCCAACGCAGAAACCAGACTGGAGAGAACACCTCGTAATCCCTGAAATACAACTCTCTCTCCAGCCACAAGCAAACTCACTTGCTTCTTCAGACAGTCTATCTGGGCCTCATACTGACTCAGCCAATCCATGCCCAGAATCACATCATACGAAGAAATCGGCAATCGAATCAAACTAGACTTCCACTTCTTGCCAGAAATCTCGATTTCACACAAACAAAACTGTCGAGCAATCAAAGGATTCCCAGCCGGTAAAATCACAGATAAAGAAACCGGTAGAACCATCGAATCCAAATGTAAAATCTCAAAACAATGCTCGGACAGAAAAGAATGACTCGCTCCAGAGTCAAACAAAACACGACAGGGCTGATCAGAAATGTAAACCGTACCTGTCACAACATCCGGAGCATCACGAGCCTCCTGCTGACTCAGACTGTAAACTCGGGGCTGAACTGGAACAGGAGCTGAAGCAACAGAACTACTCTGCTCCCTCTGAATCGTAGGTGGTCTCCGTGGTGCAGAACTAGAACCACCACCTCTACCAGCAAATCCCTCAGGGCGTGGAGGAACAGTCCTCGGTCTTCCTGCTGCTGAACCAACAGGTCTGACAAAGCCCTCAGATCGCTGCTCATAACATTGATCAAATCCCATCTGCGGACATTCTGCAATCCTATGTCCCGGCTGACCACATCTGAAACAAAGACCAGCTATCCTGTAGCACTGGCCATGGTGTCGTCGTCCACAACTCTGGCACACAGGTGCCGAACTGACAGATCCAGAACTAGTCGTACTGGTAGCAGTACCAGACGATCCTCCGCTCTTCCTGGAATCTCCAGATCCAGATCCAGGAACAAATCTCCTCTTCCCAGAGGAACCACTGCTAGATGTCTCTCCTCCAAACCTCTTCCTACTCGCAGTCCACCGCTGCTGAGTAGCCGTCATGTCATTCTCAATCAGACGAGCTCGCTCCACAAGCTCAGAGAAATCGGTGATCCGGAACGGTATCAGAGGCTGCCTCAAAGTGTCTCGTAAGCCTCTCAGAAATCTGTAGCACCTCTCAGCAGACGTGCTCACCAGCTGCGGAGCGTACCTGGCTAATGCAGTAAACTCAGCCTCGTACTGCATCACCGTCTTGCTCCTCTGAACAAGTCTCAGAAAACTCTCCTGCATCTGCTGTCGTGCAGAAGGGGGAACAAACCAGTCCCGAAATACTTCGGTGAACTCCTCCCAAGTGATCAAGGAGTTCAATCTGCCCTGAAATCTGGCTGCTTGCTGGCCATCCCACCAGTGCTCAGCCTCTCCGTCCAACAGAAAAACAGCTAACGGAACTTTCCTGTCTGCAGGACACTGCATCCCGTCAAAAGTCTTCTCCAATCTCCTCAGCCACTCCTCGGCTGCTCTGGGCTCAACAGCGCCCTCAAACCTCGGAGGCTTCAACCTCAAAAATAACTGCAGGTGTCGATCAATGTCCTCAGATCTAACAGTCGAAGCTCTGCTCTGAGTCTCGCTCATCATCTGAGCAACAAGTGAAGCAAACTGTGAAAGCGTATCAGCACCGACCACTGGGGCTGTACTCCCCACTGGTGCTGCCTGATCGTCACTCTGACCGTCTGTCATATCTGGGTCTGGCTGATCCATACAGAAAAATCCAGAAAATCCGGAAAACTATCACAAAACAACACAAAATAACACAATAAAAAGCCAAACGACCCAAAACTACCTCCCAGACAGACTCACTGATCACTTCCTAGAGCTCTGTTTTACAATCCAACCTGTTTCCAAAACCAATGCTCTGATACCAAATGGATGATGGGCCCGATCAAGATCCCATGGTTCCGTCGTCCCGGGCCATCGTGGTCCCTGGTCTACTTAGTCAGAGGAGGTAGTCGACCCAACCTGACAGAAGGATCCTTGTCGGCAGCCATGGGTTGCTTCGTCCAAGGGGACCTTGTAGACCTGGGTTGGATATTTGTCTAAGGGGACAAATTTAAATCCACCTTAGCTGATAGAGGGCTTTGTGCCCTATCAATCATATCCTATTGATTCATATCTCAAGGATTTGATGCCAATAAGGAGCGTATTGGCTCTGGCCATAACCGGTATTTCGTGGTGCCATTTGGTGGCAAAACCACTCGGTTCAGAGGGCCCCGGGTCGTCGTAACCGTTTATCCTGCGGTGGCCATTTAGCGGCAGACCGCCGGTTAGAGAACACGTACCACGTCCTTACTGACAGGAGATTGTTTGAGAATGGATCCTAGTGATATTTTCGACTAGGCATTTGGCTCTTTGTGAGCTGAAGTAATATTTAAATTTGTCCACCTCAGCAAACTGTTGCGGAGGGCGGATGAATCTTGCTTTAAGTGTTGATAGATTTATTTCAATTTTAAATATTCTTGAATTTGGAGTTTGTAGAGTTTGGATTCTGATAGACACTTGAGTGGAATTTGAAATATTTGTGAACCCCTCCAGTTGAGATCTTCGTTCAACGCGGCCATCATCGGGGTGTTTTGGGGTCATCTCCATTTGTTGATTGAACCCTGTCAACTCGACCGGACTATTGATCAAGGATCAGGCTTCTCATAGGCTTTATGTCTTAGTTTATGAATTTTCTTGATTTTAGGCCTTGAAGGCCGAATATGAATGTATTGGAACAAATACATCAGTCCCCACAACCGTGTATCTGCTTGATAGTTCGAACCCTGTCGACTCCTATTGATCCGTATAGAAGGATCGGGTTCTGTAGGCTTCATGCTTTTTGTTTAGTGAATTCTTTTGATTGAAGGCCTAGAATGCCTAATACGAATGTGTTAAAACAAATACACTGGTCGTCACAGCCGTATATTCATTTAAATGTTCGAACCCTGTCGACTTCTATTGATCCGTATAGAAGGATCGGGTTCGAACTAGAATTCACTTATCGACCCGCGCAGCATCCCTAGACGTCACATGTGTACCAATAACACGCTCGCCGGGGCCCATGCAGGTTATTTTTTTATATACCCCTTTTAGTGTACCTATGTGTATACAATCTCTAGTGCACGTGCAGGGGTATTTTGAAATACTTATAGTTGTGTAGAAAATTGACATTTGAATACACAACATTTGATTTCAGAGCTTATACACGCCTTCTGTCCGCTAGTACGAGTGTTGCGGATCCGGTGGCGTGGCATCTTAATGTTGATTCCCCTTTTCTCATTCACCGGGGAAGGAGTTCTTTCTGAACTTTGGAGTTCACTGATTGTCACTTTGCTTTGAGAATATCTCCGTTCAAGATCTTTAGTGTAGTAGAGTTTTTCGTACATCGGGTTGCCATTGTACTTGAAATACTTGAAGATCTTGATCACCGTTGTCGTAGGTGATATTCGTACCTGTGTCCACAGTGGTTCGTCATGCTTACGATGTACACACTGTTGTTATCCACAAGTCATTTATAGTCATCTGCAAGGGACCGTTGTATCCGCTACGACCTCTTAGTAGTTTTCGTAGGAGAGCCCTCGCTTTTGCATTGAAACCACTTTTCACCAATCTCAGGTGGTTCTTGATTGTACTTATTTGTAGAGGACATGTCTTTGATTGCTGGTCTCCAGTATTGCCATCTCAATCAACAGGCATGGGTAGGAATTGTCGTAGAAGTTTGTGCACCAAGGTTTTGTAACGTGCTTTGTGTCACTTTTGACCATACACATATTCTTGTTTGAAATCCCTTGCAAAGGATTTAAGCCTTGTCCTTGTATGTGTTTAAATCCAAGTCTAAGTTCCAACGTATAAGTTCAAGTCTTTGCTCAAAGTTTTATTCATCTCATTTGATATCCAAATCAAATGTGAAACTGAGTTCCTTGTTATTCTTAGAAGTTTGGGTTTTTTTTTTTTATTGTTCATGTTGAGCTTGGATCCAGCTTGAGTTTAGAGTACAAGTTTGAATGGTCTTTTATTCATCCCATTTTCAAATTGAGTTCCAGTCTGAGTTCACTCGAGCTTGAGTTCTATATTCGGATCCCCTGATGTTGCACAGTTCGAGTTCCAAAAACAAGTTCAAGTGCTTGTTCAGAGTCCTCTGAAGTCTTTGTAGGTACAATTTCATGTTCAAACTGATTTGAGTTTGATTCCAATTTGATTTCATTTGGATTTGATATTTAGAAATCATTTGAGTCTTGTTCAGGTTCAAATCAATAAGTCCTCTGCTTATTTTAGTTCAAGTTCTGTGTATTTTTGTTCAAGAACAGGTCCTCTGTATTGCTGCCCAAGAAGGTCTTCAAATTGTTCAAGTCTTCATGCATTTCAGTGAAAATTTCGGCAGCATCCCGGCATATCCCCCGTTTGGGGAAAAATAGGGGAGCTGGGCCTTCCCACCACGCTACTAGAGCGTGTATGGTAGGTGTCCTTGGACACCGCGGCCGTACAAAATTTCATCCCACCACGCTACAAGAGCGTGTATTGGGCCTTCAGCAGTACCCGTACCAGAACAGCAGTGACTCTCCCCACCACGCTACAAGAGCGTGTATAGGGCTCTCCCACCTCGTCGTATGCGTCGCACCGGGCTCCCTCCTACCGTGCTACAAGAGCGCGTATAGGTGGTTCTCCGGTCCGCTGCAAACGTCGAGAATGGGATTTTGGAACATCATACCTTTGCGTAGCAGTCGTCGGCGGTGTCGGTGTCGAGGTCGAGGACCGTCCCCACCACGCTACAAGAGCGTGTATAGGGCTTACCCGCCTCGTCGTATGCTTCGCACCGGGCTCCCTCCTACCGTGCTACAAGAGCGCGTATAGGTGGTTCTCCGGTCCGCTGCAAACGTCGAGGACGTGATTTAAGTCAGAAATTTATACCTTTGGGCCCGACGGTGATTGTCGGCGACTCTGGCGGTGGCTCGTGAATCGAGGCAAAGGAAGGGAGCGTGCACACACATCATTTGTAATTAATTGTTTAATTATAATTAAAGTATTAATTATATTTAATTATAATTAATGTTATTTAATTATAATAAATTATAATTAAAAATAACCAAACAATTAATTAAAATTAATTATAATTAACTATTTAATTATAATTAATATATTAATTATAATTAATTATAATTAGTTATGTCTAATTATAATTAATAATAATTAATATTAATTAATGATAATTAATAGTTAAATATAATTAATAATAACTAATAATATTTAATTATAATTAATTAAAACTGATATAATTAATAATTAAATATAATTAAAAATAATTATTAAATTATTATAATTAAATATTAGTTAATTAACAAAATTAAAACAAATGATCTCTCCCTCTCTCTCTCTCTCTCGGGTTCGGCACATCCACGGGATTTGGCCGGAGTAGCGTGCGAATAGGAGAAAGTTACCTTCACGGGCAGTGAGCTCCCGTAGTTGCTGCCGATCCAAATGCCGTAACTTTCAATCCGACAGTAAGGGAAAGTCGGTCGGGGGAGAAGAGGCGCACGAAGGGTAGAAAGTTAACTTCACGGCCGAGCGAGCTCCTTTTCTTACTCCCGATCAAAATGTCGTACCTTCCGGTCCGACTGGGAGGAAAAGTCGGCGAAGGAGCGCAGTCGAACAGCCAGAGGGAGCCGGAGATGCGATTGAAAGGGAGAAAGTTAACTTCACAGCCGGCGGGTCCTGTTCTTGCTTCCGATCAAAATGTCGATCTTCTGATCCGACTGGAAGGGAAATCCGTCGAAGGAGCAAAGCCGAACTGCCACGAAGGAGCCGAAGGACTGACGAGCTCCCGTTGTTGCTTCCGATCCTAATGTCGTAACTTCCGATCTCACAAGAAGCAAAGAATGAGAGCGGGAGAGGAGAGATCAGAGCGGGCTCGGGAGAATGAGCGGAAGAGAGACCGAGAGAGGGAGAATGAGCAGAAGAGCCCGAATGCCTCGTTTTTCTTTTCATTTTAACGACAAGAGGTCGTGCGAGGTCGTGGGAGAAAATGACTGTCGCGGGATATTCGCGATTTGGGCGGCGACGACGTGCGGGCAGGTATAATTTTTTTTTCTCTTTTTTTTTTTGCTATTAACAGGTCAACAAAAAATATAGCAATCTTCAATAGGGTGGTTGATTACCCAATGATATGGGCAAGAATTTGGATTATTTGTTTGATCAACCTCTTTGGGTTCTTAGATTTTGTTGGTCGAAGAGCCGCTTTAAGTGCTTTGTCGAAATAACTTAGCTATATTTCCTCTCTTAAAAAAATATTCTTTATTCATTTTTCATTTTGAGGGATGAGAATATTTAATCATGAATTCTCATTATTTCCTTTGGATGCTCTCCTCCGCCAAGGAAGGTTCAATGATTTTCATTTTCTCCCAACATCAAATTTCAGTGAGGGTTGGGATTGATTGACTACTTCGGTTCATCATTTTTGTAGGCAAGTTTTTTTCTCTAATCAATGTTGTAGGCTACCGCTTTTCCTTATCAACATTGACTGAGAAAATAAGATACGATTCATCATTTTGGTATCTAGAGCATTTTTACCTCTTTTAAATATTTGTACTTCATCCCAATTTTGGTATTGATTGTTTTGAACAAACCCTTCTCATGCCAAGATCCAGCTTTAGGCTAGGAACAAAAATATGGGTACTTCATCCCATTTCCATTAACGCTCTATTCTTAGGATGTCTAGACATTATTTTCAATAAAAGGAAAATTTGTACTAAGCACTTCCAAATATTTAATGTGGTGAAATTCAAAAATATTGCAAATGCTTGAACTATCAATATGCTATTAGTAGTGCTATATCCTGTACATCCTTTTTACAGGAAGCATCTCACAACCTGGATTCTATGAAGCCCGCTACTTTATTGACCCAAATGACCAGATAAAAGATATTTTTATATCCTTTAAAGGTTGGTGCAAAGGGATTGCTTTTGTCAACAGCTTCAATATTGGAAGATTTTGGCCAGTAAGAGTTTCTTTTCATATGCATACCAATTTCTTTTTTCAGATTCTCTACACTAAACATTATTTTTATTTTTTTTATTTTTTGATGTTCTGATCTATTGTTGTAACCGTTCGCAGTCTTTGGGGCCCCAATGCACTCTTTATGTTCCAGCGCCAATCCTTCACTATGGGGAAAATGTTGTGGTACGTGCCAATCAGTTCTTTTTAACAGAGAAAAAACTGAAATGCTAACTTTTTTTTTCTTCTTTCCTTTTAGTTTTTATAACTTGGCAAACCTTTCTATAAAAAAAAAGGAAATTAATATAACTGCTTTTTTTAGGAATGCTAAGTAGCAATAAAATAAAAAACATCAAAGAGCCTAGATACAAGCTAATGAGGGACCAACCACCTTTCACTTTCTTCCTTTACAATTTGAACAAAGGAAGAAGGAAGGTTGCTCTCAAAAAAGAAATCCCAAGCAAAATCAAATGATAATGCTAAGTTAGCACAATAATCCGCTAACTTATTACAATTACGCCCAACACAATTAAAACTAACATTATTGCAATTACTAAAAAATAAGAGGTCCTCATCTTCCAAGTTCTCACTTACTTCATCAGTTTGCTATATAATTGATGAAGAAGTTGGAGAACATTCTTATTATCACCTTCCACTATGATACCTTTAGCCTTATGTGTCCAACCTTGCATAATCTCCTTCAAGGACTTGAAAGCTGAAAGTTCCATTTGTGCTATATCCCAATGCAGTTTTCCCTGTCCAAAAGCAAAAACAAACCTGCCTTTGTCATCTATTACGACCCCTCCAATACCATCCTCATAATTCTCTTTAAGAGATGCATCAAAATTTATCTTCAACCACTCAAGTGGAGGGGGATGCCAATAATCTGAGAACAGTCCTTTGGACCGATAAGCACCCCAGTGGTCTGAGCGGTAAACACCCTGCTTGGCCGAACTATAAAAGCTTAAAACTGAAACGACAATCATCACAATGCTGCTTTCAGTTTTTCCATGTTTCACCTTCTATTAATCCAAACGAACCATAATAACGAAGCATAGATCCTTGTCGTCAAGACATCCTCATATGTTAACTTATTGAGTCCTTGCAAGCAATCTCCCCAATTACAGAATTCTGGAATTCTGAACCCTCAACCTCTTAATACATTACTCACTTTCAAAAGAATCAGACATTTAGAAGTGATATGATCGAGATCTTCGATCACACCACATCCCATAGGACATAAGCAATTACCAGAAATCTTCCTCCTATATAGAAACTCTTCAGTTGGGATAGCATCTCTACAAATACGCCATAAAAATAATTCCACCCGAGCATTAATCTTTAGCTTCTGAATCCACGTTAACGGATCCCCTGTCATCACTTCCTTAAGGCTATCTTCCATCAACAATGCTGAGATAGACTTACCAGTCAATTGAAGCTTCGATTCCATGTGATCTTGTATTAATGTATTAAAGATCTGCACTCCTCCAATCAACCTCACAAGTTCTTCACCGAAGCACTGTCTAAGTTTCATGATATGAAGTAGTCAAGAGTCAAGTTTTTATCATCAAAGCTTCCAACAAAGGTTGGCCATTTAAATAGACTCTTATCCAAAATGCATGCATCCTTCATTACATTAATGTTGGATCCATCTACCACTTTCCACCTTAAAAACTTTTTAAGAGCTTTCCAACCACTTGTTATGATCTTCCAGGAAGTCGATCCACCTTTAAACTCCTTATTCCACCACCTTTCATCATATTTAGCCAACAAGTTTCTATTCAACAAAGAATTGGGATCTTTCAAAAGATTCCATGCAAGCTTTGCTCTAACCGGCCCAATTCTTGCTAATACAGATTGAAGACCCCATCCACCACATTGTTTCGGTCTACACAACATCTCCCATGCCACACAATGCAAACTGTGACTTCCATCCAATTTATTCCAAATGAAGTTTCTACAAAGTTTTTCCAACTCATTTAAAGTCCTCATAGGAACAAGAGAATGAGAGATTAGGAATATTGGGAGAGCTAGAAGAGCTATTTTAACCAAAACCAATCTTCCCTCTAGCGAAATATATATATTTCCCCAAGCATTCAGTATTTTCATTGGTTTATCCAATAGCATTTGGAAATCAACAATCCTTAATCTCATTAGAGCAATTTTGATTCCCAAATACTCCAATTCTTTCACCATTTTGAATGCCAACATCTTTGATATTTGAATCTTCCTGCTTCTCATAATCGATTTGCCAAAAATCAAGGATGATTTTTGATGATTAATAGTCTGACCGGTCCAATTGCAGTAGTCTCTTACAATGTTCCTCATTTTTTTTACATTTTTTATTTTAGCATCTGAAAACAACAACACATCATCTGCACAACCATTAAAAAAGCGGACGAGGCGTTCGCATTGAGTCGCGCCTCAAGTCGAGGCGAAAGTCATGCGTATCGGGGCTTACGCCTCGAACCATCCAGCGAAGCATACGATTTTTTCGCACAAGGCGTACGCATCAGAGCGTAACACCTCGAGGCAGTACGAGGCACCATGTTAAATTTTTTTCTTTGGTATATATGTAAATACGACGCAGCCGATTCGTGTTCGCGTATTCGCGTATAGGATTAGGGCTTCCTGTGAAAATTTGTGTTTGTGTGTTCTCTCTTCCGACGAAGCCGTGAGTGCAGGAGACGAAGTCAGAAGGAGATGACGCAGGAAACAAAGCCGAAGTTGTGAGTGCAAGAAACATTCAGGTCTTGGTTAGGTTGGAAGAGCAGGTGAGCGGTGTTGTGGGCCTTAACTTTGACGTGCAGTAACGAAAGCTTGAATAACTTCTGATTCGGCTTTCTTTCATTCGTCCGCTCAACTCGGTATCGAGCAGGCACATGCTCGGTACCACTTCGTTCATGCTCGGTACCACTACGTTCATGCTCGGTACAGCTCAGTACATGCTCGGTACGGCTAGGTACATGCTCTGTACCGAGCTAGTACCGCTCGGAACCGAGCAAGTTTATGCTCAGTACTGAGCGGTACATGCTCTGTACTACTCAGTATTGAGCATATACAACAAGCATAATTTCAAAATTATTCTTATAATAAGGTTTTGTCCCGAGGGCGCTGCCCCCAAAAACCCCCGCAGGGGCGCTGCCCCATGATCCTGCGACCTGACCGGGCAGGTCGAACCCCGCCAGGGGGCAGCGCCCCCTTGGACCCCCGGAAGACTTGTATATTGTTGTATTCATGTTGTCTTATTATTGGTAGTACCGTAGTACAAATAATTATTAAAATCTGTCCTATCTGATGTTGATTATGTATTTCTATAAATTATTAGCATGACTAGTGGCACAAGAAGGAAAGATCCTGCATGGAAATATGGAACTCAAGTTAAAGTGTTAGGCGAAGGTGCAAAGAAGAGATATGTTTATATAAAATATAATTTTTGTGAGAAACGTATAACTGGTGGCGTCAAGTAGTTGAAGGATCATCTAGCCTGCACTCATGTCAATGTGGGACCATGTGCAAAAGTACTTGATGAGGTGAAAAAGGAATGTACATATTATTTAAAGAAGTTTGCCACCACAAAGGAGGTCACACAAAGAAATATGGAAGAGATATGAAACTTTTCTTATTGTAGATCACAGCATGAAGGTTCCAGTAGTGGAAGCCATCTAGTTTCTTCTAACCGAGACACTCGGGGTCCTATGGATAGATTTATGATAAATATTGATGACGAGGATAACATAAACACTCAGGATCTCCTTCAAGGACTTGAAAGCTGAAAGTTCCATTTGTGCTATATCCCAATGCAGTTTTCCCTGTCCAAAAGCAAAAACAAACCTGCCTTTGTCATCTATTACGACCCCTCCAATACCATCCTCATAATTCTCTTTAAGAGATGCATCAAAATTTATCTTCAACCACTCAAGTGGAGGGGGATGCCAATAATCTGAGAACAGTCCTTTGGACCGATAAGCACCCCAGTGGTCTGAGCGGTAAACACCCTGCTTGGCCGAACTATAAAAGCTTAAAACTGAAACGACAATCATCACAATGCTGCTTTCAGTTTTTCCATGTTTCACCTTCTATTAATCCAAACGAACCATAATAACGAAGCATAGATCCTTGTCGTCAAGACATCCTCATATGTTAACTTATTGAGTCCTTGCAAGCAATCTCCCCAATTACAGAATTCTGGAATTCTGAACCCTCAACCTCTTAATACATTACTCACTTTCAAAAGAATCAGACATTTAGAAGTGATATGATCGAGATCTTCGATCACACCACATCCCATAGGACATAAGCAATTACCAGAAATCTTCCTCCTATATAGAAACTCTTCAGTTGGGATAGCATCTCTACAAATACGCCATAAAAATAATTCCACCCGAGCATTAATCTTTAGCTTCTGAATCCACGTTAACGGATCCCCTGTCATCACTTCCTTAAGGCTATCTTCCATCAACAATGCTGAGATAGACTTACCAGTCAATTGAAGCTTCGATTCCATGTGATCTTGTATTAATGTATTAAAGATCTGCACTCCTCCAATCAACCTCACAAGTTCTTCACCGAAGCACTGTCTAAGTTTCATGATATGAAGTAGTCAAGAGTCAAGTTTTTATCATCAAAGCTTCCAACAAAGGTTGGCCATTTAAATAGACTCTTATCCAAAATGCATGCATCCTTCATTACATTAATGTTGGATCCATCTACCACTTTCCACCTTAAAAACTTTTTAAGAGCTTTCCAACCACTTGTTATGATCTTCCAGGAAGTCGATCCACCTTTAAACTCCTTATTCCACCACCTTTCATCATATTTAGCCAACAAGTTTCTATTCAACAAAGAATTGGGATCTTTCAAAAGATTCCATGCAAGCTTTGCTCTAACCGGCCCAATTCTTGCTAATACAGATTGAAGACCCCATCCACCACATTGTTTCGGTCTACACAACATCTCCCATGCCACACAATGCAAACTGTGACTTCCATCCAATTTATTCCAAATGAAGTTTCTACAAAGTTTTTCCAACTCATTTAAAGTCCTCATAGGAACAAGAGAATGAGAGATTAGGAATATTGGGAGAGCTAGAAGAGCTATTTTAACCAAAACCAATCTTCCCTCTAGCGAAATATATATATTTCCCCAAGCATTCAGTATTTTCATTGGTTTATCCAATAGCATTTGGAAATCAACAATCCTTAATCTCATTAGAGCAATTTTGATTCCCAAATACTCCAATTCTTTCACCATTTTGAATGCCAACATCTTTGATATTTGAATCTTCCTGCTTCTCATAATCGATTTGCCAAAAATCAAGGATGATTTTTGATGATTAATAGTCTGACCGGTCCAATTGCAGTAGTCTCTTACAATGTTCCTCATTTTTTTTACATTTTTTATTTTAGCATCTGAAAACAACAACACATCATCTGCACAACCATTAAAAAAGCGGACGAGGCGTTCGCATTGAGTCGCGCCTCAAGTCGAGGCGAAAGTCATGCGTATCGGGGCTTACGCCTCGAACCATCCAGCGAAGCATACGATTTTTTCGCACAAGGCGTACGCATCAGAGCGTAACACCTCGAGGCAGTACGAGGCACCATGTTAAATTTTTTTCTTTGGTATATATGTAAATACGACGCAGCCGATTCGTGTTCGCGTATTCGCGTATAGGATTAGGGCTTCCTGTGAAAATTTGTGTTTGTGTGTTCTCTCTTCCGACGAAGCCGTGAGTGCAGGAGACGAAGTCAGAAGGAGATGACGCAGGAAACAAAGCCGAAGTTGTGAGTGCAAGAAACATTCAGGTCTTGGTTAGGTTGGAAGAGCAGGTGAGCGGTGTTGTGGGCCTTAACTTTGACGTGCAGTAACGAAAGCTTGAATAACTTCTGATTCGGCTTTCTTTCATTCGTCCGCTCAACTCGGTATCGAGCAGGCACATGCTCGGTACCACTTCGTTCATGCTCGGTACCACTACGTTCATGCTCGGTACAGCTCAGTACATGCTCGGTACGGCTAGGTACATGCTCTGTACCGAGCTAGTACCGCTCGGAACCGAGCAAGTTTATGCTCAGTACTGAGCGGTACATGCTCTGTACTACTCAGTATTGAGCATATACAACAAGCATAATTTCAAAATTATTCTTATAATAAGGTTTTGTCCCGAGGGCGCTGCCCCCAAAAACCCCCGCAGGGGCGCTGCCCCATGATCCTGCGACCTGACCGGGCAGGTCGAACCCCGCCAGGGGGCAGCGCCCCCTTGGACCCCCGGAAGACTTGTATATTGTTGTATTCATGTTGTCTTATTATTGGTAGTACCGTAGTACAAATAATTATTAAAATCTGTCCTATCTGATGTTGATTATGTATTTCTATAAATTATTAGCATGACTAGTGGCACAAGAAGGAAAGATCCTGCATGGAAATATGGAACTCAAGTTAAAGTGTTAGGCGAAGGTGCAAAGAAGAGATATGTTTATATAAAATATAATTTTTGTGAGAAACGTATAACTGGTGGCGTCAAGTAGTTGAAGGATCATCTAGCCTGCACTCATGTCAATGTGGGACCATGTGCAAAAGTACCTGATGAGGTGAAAAAGGAATGTACATATTATTTAAAGAAGTTTGCCACCACAAAGGAGGTCACACAAAGAAATATGGAAGAGATATGAAACTTTTCTTATTGTAGATCACAGCATGAAGGTTCCAGTAGTGGAAGCCATCTAGTTTCTTCTAACCGAGACACTCGGGGTCCTATGGATAGATTTATGATAAATATTGATGACGATGATAACATAAACACTCAGGATCTTCAGCTTCCTATAGCTACAAAAGAACTCAGGAACAGAGTTTGTTTGGATATCGCCAGATTCATCTATGAAAATGGGATTCCATTTAATGTTGTCAGGAGTCCGTCATGGATCAATATGTTATGATCCGTTGGAAGCTATGGAAGAGGATTACAACTTCCAAGCATGTTTGAGCTGAGGACTTGGATGCTAAATGAGGATGTTAAGACAACTTCAAAAATGGTGGATGATATTAAGAAGACTTGGATTGAGACAGGAGTGATAATAATGTCATATGGTTGGTCAGATATTTGACACAGAAGTATCATTAATTTCTTGGTCAACAATCCATATGGAATAGTTCTTCTCAAATCAGTAGATGCTTCAAGCTTTGTAAAAGATGCAGAATTATTGTTTGAAATATTGGATGAAGTTGTAGACGAAGTGAGAGATGCCTTAGTAGTACAGGTTGTTACTGATAATGCAAGTGCATACAAAGCTGCAGGGAGAATGTTAATGGAGAAGAGGCCTCACCTTTACTGGAATCCTTGTGCTGTACATTGTATTGACTTGATGCTTGAGCGGTTGGGACAGTTGCCTCAACATAAATCAGTCGTATCGAAGGCCAAATATGTTAGCAAGTTTATATACAATCATTCTTGGGTACTCAACTTGATGAGAAAATTCACTGACAAGAAAATTATTAGACCTGTTGTTGTAAGATTTGCTACTGCATATTTAACATTGCATAGATTTAAGGAGTTAAGACAACCTTTGGAAGCAATATTTACTTCTGAAGAGTGGGATAAAAGTTCATGGGCCAAAAAATAAGAAGAAAAATAAGTTAAAAAGATTGTTATGAAAGACGATTCATTTTGGCGCAGTACAAATTATGTTTTGAAGACAATAGGACCATTAGTTAATGTGCTTAGAATGGTTGATGGTGAGAGGACTCCGGCTATGAGATTTATTTATGAAGCAATGAATAGGATTAAAGAAGACATTGCAAAAGAATTGGGAGGTCAACAAAGTATAGGATCTGAAACACATTCATAACCAGTCCAAGAAATCTGACCGGGAATCCCAACTCCATCATCATCTTCTTCAAAGTTAACCAATACATACTATCGTATTCTTGTTCCATGTCCAATTTGATAGCCAAATATCCATTACAAGCCTTTGAATGTCTTAGTTTACTAAAAACCTCTTGAGCTAATAAAAGATGGTCAGAGATAGATCTCCCCTTCACAAAAGCCACCTGCTCTTCAGAAATGATCTTCGGAATCACCAATATCATTCTGTTTAAAATCACTTTAGCCACAATCTTATAAATAGAATTGCATAAACTGATTGGACGAAAGCCAGAAGGAGTTAAAGGATTGGTAGACTTAGGAATCAGCACAACCAAAGTATCTTTCCAATCCTTACTCATCTTGCCCGAAGAAAAGAACTGTCTCACTGCTCTACAAGCATCTCCTCCAATGATCTCCCAATAGCCTTTAAAAAAGGAATAAGTCAACCCATCACATCCCAGAGCTTTATTATTCCCCAACCTCATAACAACCTCCTTAACCTCAAACACAGAAAGCTCCCTCTCCAACAAAGCCTTGTCATCTCACTGCTCTACAATCATCCACGATTTCGTCCAGTTCTCCAAACAGCAATTTCTATCCCTCCATTTATCTTGAAAGAACCTAAAAAAAATCTCATCCACCTCCCTAGGATCTTCGGTGAGCAAACCATCTGAATTCTTCACTTGAGAGACCCAATTAGCATTCCTCCAACCTTTTTTGTCCTATTGGGACAAAATACAGTTGAAGTCCCCACCAATAACAGCTGGAAGCTTCCTATGTGATTGCTCATGAATACAATCCCATAACATTCTCATCTTCTGAACCTCCTTGCTCCCATACACAATAGCGATCATCCACAGCCCTTTATTAAAGACATTAAGATCCCCTATCACACATTGATCTAATGTCTTTACCACAGAAAAGGAGGCCACATCTACCCTCCACAATATCATTATACCGCCAGATAACCCTTTAGATGGAAGAATGAAAAAATCCCAATCAGGACCCATTATCCTCTCAAAGTCAACTCTATCAAAAGAGTTGATTTTAGTTTCCACCAACCCCACAAAGAACACCTTATAATCTTTAATAAATTCCTTCATATAGAGAGAGACTTCTTTCTTCTTTGCCCCTCTACAATTCCAAAAAGCAATTGATTTCATTAAGCCTTTTTGAGGGAAGATCCCCCATCTCTCTTCCTACTACCCCCTTCAACCATCCTTCCACGCGGATTAGCTTTAATAGGTCCCAAGGATCTGACTTCTTTTGCCAACTTGCATTTAGCCATATCCCCATTTAAACAAATGTCATTTTCCAGCTTACTCAACCTTTCGACACCCTCAATCTTCTCACCACCTCCTACAGACTTTCCACCCCCCACTCCCATATTTACAGCAACTTCACATTTACTTCCACTCCCACCGAGACTTCCACAATTCACCATTGAAACTTCTTCCTCCACATCATCCATTCCCAGAATATCAAATTTATTTATATTAGCCTTGATAAAGATTTTATCGGGTGAAGAAACCATACCCGCACCATTAGCATCTTCCACAGGCTTATCAGCACATAGCACCATCTCCTCTGTTGCTTCCAACTGCTTTTCTTTCACAAGCATCTCCAGTTCTGCAGCAATTTCCCCTTCTTCCAGCTGATCTCTTTCAGTATTCGAATCCAGCTCCATAGGAACAGCAATATTCTGAACTGCAGGATTTAAAACAACTGCTCCACCATATTTTTCCTTGCTTATGTACACCTGTTTCTTAGCAACCTTCAAGTTTTTCTTCAGCTGGGCCGGTCTCCTGCTGCTTTTTCTATTCACCCTTATCCATGGACCATATGTAGAATCATTGTTTTCTTCAAGATACCCTTCCACATCCTTCACCAGCTTAGCATTTCCACCCTTTACATTCTTTTCCATAGCCACTGAGAACCTCCTTTTACATTCTGCTTTCACATGTCCTACCAAACCACATTCGTAACAAAAAGTTGAATTCATATTCAACTCTTTGAAAAAACCTCCCTGATATGCTCTCCACCCAAACTCCTAATGGAAGACTTTGATCAAGCTTTACCCTCACAGAAACTCTAGCAAATTCCCTCTTCCCCCATTGGAACATATTTCCATCCATCATGAGCGGTTTGCCTACCATTGAAGCTATCTTTGCCACATTAACCTCATCCCAACATTGCAAGGGTAAATGAGGTAATCTAATTCAAATTGGGGAGGTCAGTCCTTTCATGGATAAGGTAGAAAACTCAGCTGTCCACCTCTCCATTCCTACAATATGACCATTTACAAACCACGGTCCCCCCATTAGAACTCCCACCATTTCAGCCGAACCAAATGAACACAAAAACCATCCTCTACCAAGGGTAGTAAAATGGAAATTGACAAAAGACTTCCATTGGCGTCTCACTTCCCATGCTACCAAATGCGACAGAATTTCCTTCCCAAACACCTTGATAACCAGTGAGTTCCTCAGCCTATTTGAATTTATTATTTCTAAGTCTTCCCTTAACAGCTTTACCATCTTCCGACATCACCAAGTCTTTCCTCCTTAAAATCCAATTTGATATAAGGCTTCCTCTTCCAAGGATTTCCATCTGTCTCCAACTCATTGCTTTCTGGCATTACATCGTTAACCTTATCCACAGCAGAGTTTTCTTCTAAACCCGAACACACATTTATATGAGCATTTTTGTTAAAAGGATTATGAGAATTCGCATTTATCACACTTTGTCCTGGGATTGCATTTGAATTCCCAAACCTATTAACAAAAATTTTCATATCAGATGAAGAAGCCGAGGGAACGAATGAATCCAGATCCGATTTACTCTGAGCAAACCTCAGTGTAACAACTACTTCCGCAATGCCCTTACCTTTGCCTTCCACATGTGTAACTTTCTTAGGAATCTCTCCATTATTCTCCTTGATCAACCATTGACCTCTCGAGCTCTTACTCATCATCAAATCCACCTTCAAAGCAGAAACCTCAGCGTTCCATCTATCTTGAACCGCTGTATGAATCTTAACGCCTCCTTTAGCATTACCACTCCCTACCATCGCCGATGATGGCCGGCGGTCTTCCATAACCTTCTCACCCGCCAATTCCGTGAAGAACGGAATACAAACCAGGAAGAAAAAAATTGAAAATAAGACAGCTTTCTCTCTCTAGAACCTGGAGCTTCTCTCTCTACCCGCCCGCCAACTTTTTCTAACTGCTTCAAAACATATCTTAACACAAAGTTCTTTTACTGTTTCTGCTGATTTACCATCTAATAATTCTTAGCTTTGTTCTAAAATATTCATTGTGTTTTTGTAACAAATGTTCCATATAAGAAGCGATGAAAAGTTTCGAGAATTAAATTAAAAATACCGTTTGTTGCACTTTTCAGGTAATATTCGAGCTTCATACTTCCAACCCAAACCTGACGATTGAGTTCGTTCAGCAGCCGGATTTTACATGCGGTCAAATACAACAGTGACTATGGTATTAAGGTTTTATTTGGGATAACTTTTTTTATTAATTCTTAAAGTAATTTTTTATATAAAAATTTTAAATTTTTAATAAAAAGTTGTTTTAAGAAGCAGCAAGAAAACAATCCCAAACAAAACCTCTATCAAAATTCTTTCGTACCATGCTATTTAAATTTTTTTATATATATAGTTGGAGATATATAGCATAAATATTAAAATCTTATTTGAAGATAATCATTTTTATGTGAGTTCTAATAAGAATTGAGTTTTAATCAATCAGCATTATGTATACATAGGAAGTATTGATGGCTTAAACAATCTTATAATTAATAATAAATATTATTCATAGTTCTTTATTGAGTCTGAATAATTCTACTATGATATTAGTAATAATTAGATTCTTTCATTTTTTAAATGTTTTTAATATAAAAAATTAATTAAAAATAATATTTAACTATTAATCTGTTCATTGTTTTTACGTATTATTTTATTCTAAAATGCAAAAGAAAAAACCCACGTTCTCTATTCACTCTTATAATATTCTTAAATAATTAAATAAATAGGTTTTAATGCATATATGATATGTAGTAAACCAAGCCTTGTATACAATTTTTGCTTAACACAATAGAATGGTTGTACATACAAATAAAAAAACTTTATTATTTTTTACATTTCTACAAATTCTAATATTTTTTATTTAATTATCTTAAAAGAAAGTCTTATACGATTATGTATGGTGCTGAAATGATATTTCGATCATAATTATAAATTGAAATGATATTTTGTCACAAAAGTATACACATTTATACGTAAAGAGCATCAACTGTAAAAGATATTTAATAATGGGGACATTCGCTAATGGTATTAAAAATATTTGACTTTGAACCTCATATTCGATCAATTTGACACAATAAAAAATATACCAAATATTTAATATATGCGAACCAAACGCAAAATCAAACAAATTAATGCAAACAGTAGAGAAGAGTGCCCTGAGCAAAATAATAATAATAATAAAAGGTTGATTTGTGCTAACCAATATTATAAATCTTGCATATCTTTAATTCAGTGGCAGTACACTGATGTTAAAACTGTAGTAAGTGCAAATCTAAAAGGTTAATACACCATTGTGAACTGTTAAAAATTGCCATTACAAAGAGTAGATTGTAGGAACAAAGTATTCTCTCATTGTGCTCACGCAAATGCTTTCTTTCTTGAGTAGACAATATACATCGGATCGGAGTGCCCTGGGTTCGGGGATATGTCTACAGCCTGCAAGAGAAGATCCCATGGAAAGTTAACGTCAAGTTCAGAAAGCTGCAGGCTTCTTTATAAGTGATTATAAATGAAGTCAACTAAATCATTCATACTCATAACACAAGATAATGATTATAGTTTGGCCTACCTAAAAGTAGCAAAAATATCAATTTTCAAGCACGGCTACCAAAACCACCAATTGATCCACGCCATTTTGTTCTAACGAGAGAAATTAATGCAAGCAGAGCAGTAGAAGAGAGTTTAATATCTTTGTATTTTATCAAGATTCAACACACAGATAAAAAATAAAATTGCGATGGCACTAAAATTTTGATTTAGAAAATAAAAAGAAGAGAGATGCCATAATGAAATGATTATAGAGCATTTGTTGTTGATTACAAATGTTTTTTCTCATGATTAAAAAAAAGTGTTAATGCAATATAACAAACATAAATTTTAAAGAATAAATTTTGTGGTAAAAATTAGAAGTCTTGTGGCATAAGAGTTATCTTCAAGAGATTATATGTTTGTTGGATCATCCCCTTTTGAGGAGAGTAAACTAAAGATCATGTAGTTCGGTATCAAGCTTGGTGATAACGTCAAATATCTAGAGTAGGTGTCAATGGCGTGCATCAGCTTTACAAGCAATGATGTATGTTGACGTTGTTCGAGATGATGGGTGTCAAAGACAGTGAGTTTCAATACTACATTAACCATTATTGAGCGACGGTGACCCATAGTATGGTGATGATAGTCACAAGATTGTAATCCTATAATGGTGGTCGATTAATCATAAATGTGCAATGGTGATTAGAGGATTGTAATCATATGATGACAATCAGAGATCATAATTGTGTGATGGTGGTCAAGTAATAAATATAAGGCTAAAGAGATAGAAATATTGTATATGAGCAGTAGTGGGATGTAATTGGGTTGCTTAGGTTGAAGGACAATAGTCGAGAGATGTAGGTCAGCGAATTGTAATCGGGCAGTGGTTCGACGACAATGGTTCGATTGGGTGATGGACCGACGGCAAGAGCCGGATGGCAATGGTCTAATGGCATTGGTCTTGTATAGGTTCAACGTTGGCAAGGCAGTGCTCTAATGGTAGTGGTTGGATAATGATGCTCAAATCATGGTACAGGCTTGAATCTCAAGCTAATATTCAAGACCCTTTCATATAGAGAGTGAAAGCATATTTATATATTTTTTAGAGTAGCATGCCCTATAAATATAACTAAAATCTTAAATGCTCCATCAAATGACCCATACTAGATGCCCCAATCATAAATCATTCATCCAATATTTATGTTTCTTAATGATATCAAAATTAAATGATTTAGGCATATTAAATTTGTCTTATGAAGATCTATGATGCACCAAAACTTCTCCTTAAGGAGGTATGCAACATCCAATAAGTATCAAACATGGACACACCTCCAATATGCCTCCAGCACGTATTGGACATGTCTAAGATGTGTCTCACACATGTGCTCTAAATGTTTCTTTTTAGTTATTTTTAAATATAGTCTCTTATATATTTAATTTTTATTTATTAAAAGAATAAAAAAAATTCTTATTTCCTCTCCACCACACCAAATAAATCACGCACACTCAATACACCATCCCTCAAACATTCTTCCCGTATTTGTTTCTCTCGAGTGGGTTACAGCTATGGATTCATATTAACATATAATATCATTTCAACATCAATGCCCGAAGTTGACATTGTCTACACCCATAGTCACGGCCACATGTCATTTTAATATCTCATCTTTGTCCAACGTGTATGAAAGTTCGTTAGGGATGTTAGGCCCTATGAACTAGCCCAAGGCTAATTAAAAGAGAGGTGAATTGATATTTTAAAAATCTTTAAACCAAAGACAACAAACCAAAATCAACATAAAGAAATCAACGATGCGGAAATTAAATGCGGAAGTAATAAAGGAAAGAACACACCAGATTTATAGTGGTTCGGTCAAACCTTAACCTACGTCCACTTATTGGAGGCACCCTCCAAGTATTGCACTACAAAAGTGTCTCTCATTTAGGCCCCACAGCTAGGCGGAGAAACCCTTACAAAATCACTTCCACCTTCCCGGTGCGGCGGAGTCACCGGGTCTTTTGACACCAAAAAGATCTTCTTCTTTGGTGAACTTCCCTCAAGACAAGCCTTGAATCCGACGATATTAAGGTGCAAGCCTGCCGGAGCAACCGTGTGGAATCCCCCTCCACACTCCCTTGAGTCCCCCCTCACAGAATCTTCTCCCTCTCAGACTTCACCCGTTCCTCACTTCCTTCCAAGCTCTCTCTTCAAGTTCCCCCCAAAAGAACGAAATTACAATGGCTGCCAAAGACACTTACCAAGTATCATGTCATAGCTTAAATAGAAGATCTCAAAACGAGCTCATTAATGCAAGTTGCCGACTTTATCGTCCTGTACGATTAGTGCAAAATAAGCCTAATCAGTCGGAACGATTTGAGACGATCAGAAGAAATTTGTTCTTATCGTCCTGGATGATCAGTACAAATCATAGATTATCGTTCTGAACATCGCCTTAAAAAAGAGCTGTCCGATGTCCTATCATCCCGGACGATCCTGCAATCGTCCCGGATGATTTGATCATCCAATAAAGTCATAATTGCTTTCCTTAAATGCCAGATTAATTTTGGAAAAAAATTTCTGGATCGTCCTGGACGATATTTTATAGTCCTGGACGATTCCCTGGACGATGTCCAAAAATAAGTAATTCCTAAATAGATCTGGCGGCAGATTCTTTCTGTTTTGAGCCTATCGTACTGGCCGATACAAAATCGTCCAGGACAATGTTTTTGCATAATGACGACTGATTTAATGAGGATGCCCTAATCAGGGTTTCTGCTTTTGAACCGATCGTCCCGGATGATGTTACCAAAAACAATAAATTTTAGGGAACAGTCAGAGAATCTTCCAAGTTACAAAGCATCAGGACCCACACCATATACAATAGACTCAAGAAAGGAAAAAGGGTACAAACTGACACAGACCTAGTCTATCCAATCTTGAGCTGGTTCCTAATTGCAGTCTGATCGTGTGAACCTGAAATGTCAGTAGATAAGGTAAAGAACATATCATCAAAATCATAATAAGTGTTTGCTATCATCAAAATCATCATCCATAAAAATAGATCCGCAACAGTGTAGCGTGGAACACCCAAGAGGATGAGTGAATTAATATTTCTTTTAAATGTTGCAAAATTTTTTTAAATAATAATTAACTAAGAATTGTGAGAAAAACAAGCCAACAATTTTGAATATATTAAGGTTTTTTTTTAAAATGTTGCAACTCAAAACCCAATCATAGCGAACTACCCTGCTCAATCCATACTATCTCAATTTAATAAAGCCCCTACCTTCTCCATTTACCGACTAGTCAAATCTGACACCTCAACCCGACCAAACAACCTCCAGCAGCTTCCCAAATTGAGCTTCCACCCTCATCTCTCTCTCTCTCTCTCTCTCTCTCTCTCTCTCTCTCTCTCTCTATATATATATATATATATATATATATATATATATATATATATATATATATATATATATATATATATATATATATATATATATATATATATATATATATATATTAAAAAATCTGAAAAAAAAAAATCAAATCATAAAACAAAAACAAAATCTATTTTCAGCCTCATCTCAAATTTCTACCCTCACCATCATTGTCATCGTCGTCTTGTGCATGTTAAGGTATATTATCTATACTTAAAAAAAATATCTAGTGCAGGTGACAAAGACCCATGCATGTCTTTAATGGCGTGATGGGCTAGAAGAATCCTGGCCATAGTGTCTCGCGACATGGACCATGCAGACCATTAATGGCGTGGTGGGCAAGCCTAGCACTCCCGATAATGCCTTTTATGTGAGAAAGACATTGAGATGCTGCCAAAATTTTGATTGAACGGACCTAAATAGAAAAATTAAAGAGAGGATACAAAATATGAACTTAATCTAAAAAAAGGTATAATTAAATTGCATTAACAAAAGATAAAATCACATTATCCAATTAAGCATACCATTGAATCGTCAAATGCAATGTTTCCTTGAAGAGTGTGCTAGTGATGCGATGAGTGCATAGTTATCTTAATTAGTATGCTTTTGAGAAATTCACTAACGCCTCAAAAAGCATGTTGTTATTCCGAGAAGGATTCCCCAAATTTGAAAAAAGTGTACTTATCCCTAAAAAATGTTTTATTTTTTTGGAAATTTTTGAGGCCAAAGCCCGTATATATTAAAACTAACAGTTACAAAAAGAACAAAACCCCAAACATTGGGGAGAACAGGGAAAACCCAAAATTACATCAGAAAAAGAAGAAAGGGACAAAAATTAACCGGACTCAAGCATTAAGAACCAACAAAATAAGCATAAATGCTTAACAAAAAATCAGCCAACCCTAAAAAATTGTAACTGCCGAAAGAAATGTCGTGTACCGAAGTGTGTATTTCCTTAAAAATTATGTCGCTACTTTGAAGAGTGTAGCCATCTCGAGAAATACACTACTTTCAAAATTGTGACGGCTTTGAAAAATATGCCACCCCTCCTACAAGCGTGTTATAATTTTAAAAAGAATATAAATACATAAAAAAATATGCCTATCTAAAAACTACAGTTGTCTCCTAAGTATGCTACTACCATGAGATATGTGCCATTACTCTAAAATGCATGCCGTAATTTTAATAAATGTGCTACCTCAATAAATGTGTTATTATCTCGAGATGTGTGCCATTACTTTGAAATATTATATTCCATTGCTTTGAGATATATGCCATTGGCCTAAAAAGTGTAATGTTTGTTCTAAAATAAGAAAGATCAATATATGGTACAAAAATGTGCAAATAATTTGTGAAATGCATTAAAAAATGTGTGCATATTATTAAAAAAATAACAATGATAAAAAATAAATAAAAAACCTGCTTGTGGAAATAAAAATAAAATCCAATTTGACATTTCCTTTAAAAAAAGCATGTAAGTAATTTTGCTTCATGGTTGCAGAGAATAATGATTGAAGACAGCCTCTCATCAACTATTACAAAGAAGGCAAGCTGTCGATAAATAAATAATTAGCCTAACAAAATTAGAAAAAGAGTATTGTGGAATGCATTTGTCAGTAATAATAAACTTTATCACAGATCTTTTGATCAATATAGTTAGCATGTATGTCATTTTAAGAGAATGTTTAAACCCCACATGTGCTTCAACCAATGCATTAAATATACAAATGAAAAGTCTGAGAATTCTGAACAGGGATTTTATTTTAAAAAATTGCCAATCTAAATTTCAAAAGAAAATCATTTTCCAATTAAAATATGAAAATTTCAAAATTTTATAAAATCTAAATTATTCAAATAAAATTTGTTATTCAAAACTTAAAATGAAAATCAATCCATACTCAACTCTATAATTGTTAAGGATTATAAGTTTTAGAATAACTTCCTCTTGCAAATAACAAATGTTTTGTTGAAAATATCATTATGATTCATGCTCAAATGATTTCTCGCCTCTAGGGATGTGGCATTGATAGGATGATTTTGTTGCAAAATAGCACAATTATATTATGGTCACAGCCAAAATTCGTATGTTCCCTAATAGTTAAAAGCCCCTTGAGTAATGAATCATATGATACATTTGATAAAACATAAAATCTTCTATTAGCTAAGGTCGATTAAAATTTATCTATTTAAACAAACATCCATCCCATAGTACAAGGTAACCTTGGATGAAGCAACCCATGATTGCTTACAAGAATCATTCGATCAAGTTGGGTCCATCACCTCTCCTAAAAAAGTAGACAAGGACCATGATAATCTAGGATAATAGAACTATGGGATCAAGATCAGCTTCGTCATCATTTCATCCGCTATTTGCTTTTAGTATAGAATGATAAATTTTAAAATATGAAATTAAGATACTACTACTATATGCTAGATAACTAATATCTACCAAATGAATAGTCTTAATTGAAAGTTTTCTCTCATCGTCAGGATAGGTAATTAACCATAGTTGTTTATGCCTATCAAAAACCTAAAATTAGATTATGAAATTCTCATAAAATGAGAGTGAAATCCTTGTTTAGTGTTTTATCTTAAACTCAAACTTAATTTGCCTTTGAAAATTTGACCTAAAACATTGTTAAAACTTTTCTAAAAAGGGAGAGACTGGGTGCTAATTTTTAGAGCCCACAATATTATTCTCAAAGAAACCCTAGAGATATATTACAAATTGTTTCACAAATTTTATCAAGTTTCCCTATTATCTTGCGAAGGAGAGAGGGTTCTCCAACTTGCTGGGAGCAAAAGCAGAGAACTATAGTGAAATTCCAAATAGAGGATTTGGAAAGTACACGTAAGCTTGTTAGCCAAACCACTCTAAATCAATGTGAACTTTATCTTTGATTTTGTTTTTTGCACTTTATTTGTATTTGCTTTCACTACTATTTTATGTGTGGTTATGTGTAGTGGTTATATCATTAATGGAATGGAAATCTGAGTTTCTCTTGAACTTGCCAAATAATGCTAAGTTCTTTAAAAAAAAATCATTTTAAACTCTTGGTGCATAATTTTTGAAAAAAGATTTCTAATATATTTGCTAAAATGAAATAGAATTGTATTTTATACTTCTCAAAGAGAATTTAAAATTGGTATTTAAAGCTTCTGCAAAATAATTCACCCCCATCTTGATGTATAGTACACTTTCACCAAAATTTTCTATTGCACTTCAGACTCAAACCAGACTACTTTTATTATCATTAGATTTATCTTGTCGAGATATTCAATTTAACTATAAATTTGCTGAAATCAGAGTTTAGATTATCCTAAATTTAATTATGAAATTTTATAATTTAAATATGCATCACGATTCATACCTGATCAAGTCAATTTTGATGATATATCATAAATATATTCCATATTTTCATTTCATGGGCACAAACTAATTACAAATATATGGAGTGTACAAGACAAGTTATACACATAAAATGAGCATAAGGCCAGTTACAAATATTAAATTTATATGAATTTGAAGAAATTCATCATAATTACACCCACACCATCTCTTGTTAGGTGTAACCAGTGAAAGAATTAAGTTTAAAATTAAAAAGAGAAGAATAGATTACCCCAAATCAAGGGAGACAAAGCTTCTATAATATATATAATTCTAAGAAAATTTAAGGATAAAATTTCATATCATACGTAGCTATATGTAACTATACTCAAATGTAGCAGAAAGCCACCTCAATCCCTCCGATTGCACCACTGGATATCATTCCTATTGCTCAGTGCTAAGCAAATCCTAAACCGTCAGCATTTTCAATGTACAGAAAAGAAATTTTATAATAAATAGCATCAACCATTTAAATTTAAGCAGTGCACATCTTCAATGGAGTATGGACGATTAAGTTGTTATGGTTCTAAAAAGAAGCAATCATAACAGGTACAAAATCAAATTTTAAGTACATACCACCGGTGGCTCGAATCCGCCAGCATAATGAAAATAAGACCCGACAATCCAGGCATGATCAGCATCACCAGTTGATGTCCAGATAGAAATGGCTTTTGTCCAAAAGCAACGATTAGAGAAGCTGCCTTGCAATCAGCATATACGAAGTTTACTGTTTGTGCACTACGAATATGAATATGAATAAACTATTTACATGCTGTATTTCCAAGTTGTAGTACAGTCAGAATCAGCTAAAATTGAAAGATGTCATGATTAGTATGTTTTAAGTTCTGCTTGCAGCCTACAACCCAGAACTAGAGGAAGAAGACTGCGTGTTGCAAGGCATATTATATAAGGGGTGCTCCACCAAACAACAGTAATCAAGCTCATTTTCCTAGATATACAAGGAGTTAAGCTTAAATAAACATAAGAAGATAAATTTGAAAAACGGAAACCTGACACCCAACTTAGGTGCAAATAGTCTCAAGTCTTAGTATTAGATTTCATTTGCAGTGTGTACTGCTTTATAGTCAAAGGCATAAACTATCTAGTAAACAAATTATGCAAACTATAACCATAACAGCAATCGAACAAACAAAAGCTAGACTTGATTCTAAAAGTAAAACCACAGTTTCATGGACAGAAGATGAGATTAAACTGAATCAAACAAATAACAAGTCCGTGCTACCTCATTATAGCTAGACCTTCTGGCTTAAGTATCCGCTGCATTTCCTTGAACACATCAATTGGTTTGGTCAAATAATCAACACTAACCTGGAATGAAATAAGGTAGGTTTCCACAAATAATCCAAATAAACAAGAAATATTACAAATGATTCCACCTTGCCAAAAAAAACTTGAACAATGGAGAATGTGTAGATGACAGCCGATTTTTTTAGAGGAAACAGGGTGAGTGGGTGGGAGAGTGGGGAGTGGGGGAAGATTTTAGCTTGAAATATTATTGCTACACTAGAACAAAATATATAAATTAGAATTTATACAACAAAGGACATGAAGAAGCTTTCCATGCTAATACATATCTTCATATTATCATTATGAAAATCATAAATACAATCCTTATGCCAGCCATGCATTCTTATTATAGCTTCTATATTTTTAAGAAACCCCATAAACTCAGGGTGGCACAATTCATGATACCAAATGAGTTAAGAAAAAAAGAGTGTAAAGTATGATAAGGACAGTGTGAAGACAACTAAAATTTGCTCTGATGATAGTACATATGAAGCATAAACATACCAAGTCAGATATCTTATCAAGTTAAATGATAGTAGTCAAATTCAATGTGTTTTTTGCACGGATATGAAAATTTTCATCAAGCACTAGCTGAATGACTCTTTCTTTCATAAAATAAGGGTGTTGTCTTTGAAGAAGCAATACCCGTATCAACAAGTAGGCTTCGTAGTCAAATAGTTTTGGATATAATATTGGGGATAATGTGTGATATTTAGCTTCCATGTGTAGGATCCAAAAATTCGCATCTCGGCCTCTCTGCAGACCCTCTTTTTTCTTTTCAGGTCATCAAGGAGACTTTTAAAGAGTAAGTTCAAAGGCAAGAAGGCATATTGGGTTTTAATAAAACATTACCCAAAGATTTCGCCCTCATTTTGTGAGGACTTTATGATCTGAGTTTAGGTTTTCTATAGGTGCAAGCCCATACAATTAATTACCCCTCTCGATAACGAGAGAGAACTTTTGATTAAGGCTAGTCGTCAAACATATGCGGAGTATCTGGCGTATAGTTGGTTAGGTATTTCAAATTTTGATATTTAAAATTAGAAATTTTATAATTTTGCACTTAAAGCGGATGATGAGGGGAGTGATGATGAGCCCAATCAAGATCCCATGGTTTCATAGTCTTGGGTCATCATGGTCCCTGGTTTACTTAGTCAGAGAAGGTAGTCAACCCAACCTGACCAAAGGATCCTTATCGGCAGTCATGGGTTGTTTCATCCAATGATACTTTATAGACCTAGAGTGAATATTTGTCTAAGGGAACAAATTTGAATCTACCTTAGCTAACAGAGGCTTTGTGCCCTATCGATCATATACTATTGATTCAGTACTCGATGATTTAGCACCGTTGGAGAACATACGGGCTCTGACCATGACTGTAATATAATGGTGTCATGTGGTGGCAAAATCACCCAGTCAGAGAGTCCCGATCATAATTGTTTATCAGTGGTGTCATTTGGCGGCAAAATCACTTGTTAAAGGGACTCATGCCACGCCCTAATTGGCAAGAGATGATTTAGGAATGAATCCTAATGATATTCTCAATCAAACATTTTCTCTTTGTGAGCTGCAGTGATTTTCAAATTTGTCAACCTCGACAAACTGTTGCGGAGTGTGAATAAATTTTTATTTAAGTATTTAGGTGATTTTTTTCATTTTTAAACATTAATTTTGGCGACTTTGAGTTTTTTTAATGTTTTGAGAATTTGGGATACATTTTGAATGTTTTGGATCCTCTCCGATTGAGATTTTCTATCAACACGACCATCATCATCATTTTATGGGTGATTTTTATCTTGTTGGGTGAATTTTGTCGACTCTGTCCACTTGCCAATAGAGAATCGAGTTCTTTGTTAGCTTTAGGCTTCTATTAATGAATTTTCTTTGTTAGAGAACTTGAAGACTTAATATGAACGTAAAAAGAAAATGTCTCGGTCTAAACCACGACCTTATATTTGTTTGATAGTTCGAGTCATATCGAATCCTATCTATCCACATAGAAGGATCGGACTCGAGCTTAAGTTCATTTCCAGACCTGTGCAGCATCCTCTAATGCTATGTATCCTCCTACAATGTGCTCGTCAGGGCCCATGCGAGTATTCATATTTTAATACATGAAGGGCATTCATGTAATATTTAGTTGTAGTCAACTAGGCAAGTGACTATCACTGAAGAGTGTGCAGGATTTTGTTTTAGCATTTGCAAACGCCTTCTATCTGCTTGTATGTATGTTGCGGATTTGATGGCATAACGCTGCATTATGGGTTTCCCATTGTTTTAAAAAGACTGTCCTGCAACACTGAACACTTATTGGCAAGATATGCGAGCTTCTTTGACGAGCCTGTGAACACTTTCTGCCCCCTTCTATGAATGTTGTGGATTCAGTGACATGGCATTATATTTCATTTAATGCGCATCGGCAGTGATGTTTAGTTCATCTTGTCTTCTGTAGCTTGCAAATAAGCCTATCAGTGATCCGTATTTGTTTACTATGGATGGGGTCTGTACCTATGGCTGTGAGGTCAATCGACTTGCAAAGAGGAAGGATACATTTAAGGCTTTCAATTGGGTGAGGAGATCACTGTAGTAGGAGGCGAAAGGATTAGGATTGTAGATCGGGATTGGTCGGCTTTGTGCATCTGTGGAGGTCGAGCTCATGTGAATAGTAGGTGACGGAAGCTGCTTGGCTAGCGCGATTTGGAGATAACGGGGCTGTGGTCACGGAATCCGACGGCTGGTTGAAGTGGAGTTGGTCTGCTATGAGGTAGAAGTGGAGGATCAAGCTGGGAAAGTGTTTGGTTGAGGCAAAGGGGATTGAGGTTGGCTACATGGATTCAGAGCAGGCAGTGAAGTTTGTGTGTCGAAGAAGAAACAATACTCTTCATTTCCTCTTCATTTTATCATTGTGAGTAGACTGTGGATCGAGACCAACTGTTGTTATAGAATGTACGGAAAGAGATAGGAGCGGCGCCGAATGCACAGTATCTAGGCGGGATTTCAGCAGGATTTGAGCAGATTTTTTGAAGGTATTTTCTTTTTTTTTTTTTGTTTTGTGTGAAGGTCAACACCATGCATGAACTTGATATTACTTCTTAATTTTTGCAATATCAAGAAATCAAAAGAGTTACCAAGAAATATAGAATATCCAATGGCCGATTTTTATCATGTACATCACCAACCTCCCAAGCATTGCAAGATGCTTGAAGACACATGGAAGCACTAGAACATAGGAGAACTCCAATGTACGTGTGGATGACACTTTAGGTACAGAATTTGAAGAACGGAATAATGCCGCGCCTAGGAATTGGCCATGAATTGACTGACAGCATAAATGACATGGGCGATATATAGATTAATAGTTCCATTAATAATTCAGCCTGCAAGCTCACAATAAAATGCAGGATTCTACAATGGCTTTCCATCAACAAATCGTAATTTGGCTTGTCTCAAATGTTTACTATTTTATTATCAATGAGACAAGCATGATCAATAACATTGGTAGCATGTTTAACTTGAATAGAATCAATTTGAAAGCTTGAGGTGGATTTCAAGACCTACAAATTTGTGAAAATTACCCAACTCTTTCATCTTAAAAAAATTGATTAGTCTTTTAGTATGGATAAGCCTAAAGCATCATCTCTAGTAATTACCATATCATCAACATTAAGGAGTGAAACAATATTGTTGTTTTTTCTGAAAGGACAAAGTTGTGTCACAATTACTTCGTTGAAAGGCAAATAAGAGAATTGTGGAGCTGAATTTTACAAACCAAGCTCTTCACACTTGCTAGTTTGTACAGGACTTTCTTATGGTGATATATTTAATGTGAAAAAAGAGCAAACCCCTGGTATCGTTTTTAAATAAAAATACTATTGTAAATCATCATTCGAAAAAGCATTTTGTTCGTCCATTTGATGCAATTCCCACCATGTTATTGCAGTGACAGAAAAAGATAAGTTCTCACTAAGGCAAGTCGAGAACCTATTGCAAAAGTCTCCTCATAATCTATATCATACACTTAATTGTAGCCTTTGATAACAAGTCTAGTTTTGTACCACTCAACAAACAAGAATATGGTTTTCACTTTGAAAGTCCACTTAACACTTAATTGTTTAGGGTTTAGGACAAATTAAATACAAATTGGATACGCGTATCTTAAATATTTTATAATTTTTTTTTAAATACAATTTCTTGTATTTGGCGAGATTTAAACTAAATTTCTTATTTCCTATCCTCAACATCAAATCAACGTCCGCACTTAATACCCAATCATCGAATATTCTTATTTTCATTTCTTTTTGGCAGTGAAGGTATTTTCATCTCCTCTCTCGGTGACTGATAAACGGCATCGACGCCTGACGAGAGTCATCTCAATACTAATCATTTTAAGTACAAATTTTAGTTAAATGACTTATTATTTTCAAATTATTTTTAAAATTATACTTATTTCATTTTTATACACTATTTTTTTAATATAAAAACTATAATACCGTGTTCAACCCGTTTCCGTGTCCTATATTATCAATAACTGACATGTCCCATGTCCGTGTCGTGTCGTATCTGTGTCGCCGTGTCCGTGTCTGTGCATCATAGGGTATCATACCCTTGTAGTCTAATGCTAGAAATTCAGTTTAGAATAGAATAAGGTCTTTAGCTGGTTGGTGTTGGCTTGAGTACAGCATTGGAAGAGTAATCAAATTGATTAGCCAAAAATTCTTGTGCGGTAGATTGTTAAATCAAGAGTATCATAATCAACAGGACATAGATCGTCTAAAGTATGAGCAGGAGGAATAAGAGTAAGCGATAGGATACATTGAAAGCTATTTTGTGTGTGAAAAAAAAAAAAAAGCCAAGTATTGGTATCATAATATGCATCTTTTTTGTTCAATGAGCGGACAATTTATATAACTCGTTGGGTAATAGTAGTAACGTGTCTGACACTGCATTGGAGTGTCACAATTTCAAAAATTAAAATTAAAATCGGACACGTGCGTCCGATTATTAAATGAGGTATCGCTAGGTACAAGCTCGGTATCGCTAGGTACATGCTCGGTACCGCTCAGTACATACTCGGTACAGCTCAGTACATGCTCGGTACCGCTCAGTACATGCTCGGTACCGCTCAATATATGCTCGATACCGCTAGGTACATGCTCGGTACTGCTAGGTACATGCTCGGTACCGCTCAGTACCGCTAGGTACATGCTCGGTACTGCTAAGTACATGCTCAGTACTTCTAGGTACATGCTCGGTACCACTCGGTATCTTCCCATACAAACAACTTACGAACTTTAAAAACAAGCAGAATTTCAAAATTACTCTTACAATAAAATTTTGTTCCGGGGGCGCTGCCCCCGGAAACCCCCGCAGCGCGCCTCTTGACCCCGCGAATTGAACCCCGCCAGGGGGCAACGCCTCCTTAGACCCCCGGCAGACCGGTATATTGTTGTATTCATCTTGTCTTATTATTGGGATATTTTGATTTCACTTCATATCAATTTAATTTGATGTATTCATATGTGTGATTGGTTTGTTAGCAAAATGAGCTATGCTGCTGGCGGGGGTGGATTAGGTGAAGGTTTAAAAGAGCCATCTATCCACGTCGTGTCCGTGTCCTATATTTTTAAAAATTATTATATATTATATTAAAAAATTATTATGCCGTGTCCACGCCGCACCCTTGTCCTATAATTTTAAAAATTGTCGTGTCCCGTGTCCCGTGTCCGTGTCGCCATGTCCATGTCGGTGCATCATAGTTATTCACTTTATTTGACCATAAATAATGCATTGAAAAAAACCTGAAGCAATGACACCACGAACTATAGCGATTAAAGAAAGAAATAGAAAACGGTAAGATGAGATAAGCAAAACCTAAAGCCAAGTCGAGATGGAAAACACTCAGGTCTCACCAAGCGACAAAGGAACTAATACCACGTTACAATGATGAGGATTTTCCTTCAAAATATCATTACTACACTAGTATGAAGTATATACAAGGATATTCATAAAAAATAGAGTGAAGAAGCTGACTATGATAATACAGACCTATTATACAATCCCTATCACAAGCATACATACCTATTATACAATCCTTACGACAGTCATAGATACCTACTATATAATCCTTACGGCAGTCACACATACCTATTATACAATCCTTATGACAGCCATACACACCTATCATAGCTTGTATAAATTTAATGGAGTCATAGAAAACTATCATAGTTTGTATACATTTAACAGAGTAGAAAGGAAGATTTCATGTCAAAAAATTATAACCATCAGACTTCTCTAGTCATGTAATTACAATCTCCAAAGCACAAGTAGAAATTCATTTTTCAACACAACAAACTCAGCATCAACAATGTATCAGCAGTAATCAAGAAAATATATGTTAGTTGCATGAACAAAAAAATAAGTTTGCATAAGCAATAGAACTACAATCTATACTCATGCAAGTGGAATGCTTTAAACGATTTTACAAACCAAGACGGTTATCCTAAAACAATAACATTTTGGATTTTAACTTGGAAACATGGAAAACTGATAATGATCATAAATATGACATTATTGCCTCTTAAATATTGCAAACTAGCTTTAACCATATTTTATTACGTAGTTCCTATAGAAATCCATACTACTTGACTTTGAAAATTAAATACACAACTGAATCAATGGAAAAAATAAACCTACAAATGCCATGGATGAAAGTTAAAAACTAAAGATGGACTGGTGGAACATTGGAGTTCTACAGGACGGTGGCCCTACTTGTACTTTAAGAAGTAAATAGTCCAAAAAGGTGCTTAATCCAAAAGGCGTTAAACTAAAAACACGCTACAGGGTTTCTAACCCTGCAAAGTTATGCATTTCACAAAATCAGGCACCTGGCTCCCCCACAAACGTAACAGATAAGTCGATGTGCATTCTCTACAAGTTTAAACTTCATGATAAGCACACTCTACTAAATTAAGTTCTCCTTTCTGCTCAGTTCACTTAGATACCACCATTATCCACCGCTCTCAGATTTTCCAAGGCTCCAGACCATCTATTGGTTTTACAATATTACACTCTTTAGAGGTCGCATGAATTTTCAAGAATAAAAAAATTACTCTACTATTACTACGAGAATACAGATAACTATTCAGTAGGCGCATTCTACCCAATTAAGTTCTCCTTTCTGTTCAATTCACTTAGATGCCACCATCATCCATCATTCTAAGAATTCACAAGTTTCCAGCCCCCCTGGTGGCTTTATAATATTACACTCTTCAGAAGTCGGATGAATTTCCAATATAAAAAACAACTCTACCATTAGTACAATAATACAGATGCATTCATTCGGGCAGTTTTGTCTGGTAGTTGTCAATACAAGAGAGAACTCGATCAGATAAAAGGATTTAAGTGAAAACATGAGCCTATAAAATGTCTTGAAACAATAAAGAAAGTGGATTAAAACATACCACATTAGTTATAACATCAAATGAATTATCTTCAAATGGAAGTTTGGGGTTCACATTCAAGTCTCGTACAATGTATTCTGTTAAAACCTGAAAAAATACTAAGTAAATAAACAAATAGATAGTCACTGAAACCAAGTAAAAAAATTGTTTTAATTATACTCAAAAATAGAAATATAAAAAAAAGTACGACACAATAATTAAATGTCAAGGAAAATAAACAGAATTTTAAATGATAATGCCATCGTTTAATTTTCATATATCACAATGTACGGTTCGCTCATCACTAAAACTTCTTCAAAATATAAAACTTATGGTAAATTAGCCGCTAACTAGAAAATTTTTTGTTAGATACCGGATTCTTCTTGAGCTCATCTTCATTCATTCCCATCCCTACAATTCTGTCTTGCTTGTAACCTGCTGGATAATGGCAGACCTGCATCAACATCAAAGAATAGGTGGAGGTCATACAGATAGAGATGGAGAAGATTCTTTAGAAATGAAAAATAATAGTGGAGCCTAAAAAAAGCTTTACCCAGCTGCTACAAAGATCAAGTAGGCACACCCCTGGTGTATTACTTGGGGGGAAGACCTTGGAGTAGAATTTAGTAAGGGCAGAAATAGCAGGATCATCTATATGTGTGACAAAACGAGGTTCTGAGTAGAATAAAGAGTCCAAGGACCTGTCAATTCATAGGCAAACATCATTCAAAGAACATTTTAAACCTGCAAAATAAAACATTAAAATAGTTAAAGCAAATTGTTGGATAAATTTACAAATTTACATATACAAAAAGAAAGTGAAAAACAAAAAGTAAATATTAAATAATAGCATTTCATGACTGTATTGTAGAGCCATCATTATTGACAAGGTATAAAGCAAATTTTTTAGATACATTTACATGCTTAAAAAAAGAAATTAAAAGAGTAAAAATTTAATAACAAAACATGATGTATTACAGAATCATCATCATTAGCCTTTTTCCAGCTATTTGAAGTTAGCTTCATGAATCATCATTATATATTCATCAGTGTTGCAGTTGTCAAACTTATTTTACACAAATCAATTTGCACATCTTATATATCTCCGTCCAATCCAATTTTTTTCTCTAATCCTTTTATATTAATTTTATCTATTGGTCTTATTGGTACATCTACTCTTTAATGTCTATGCCCAAACCATCTAATTTATTTTTCAATACTTCAATAGATGTTACTAGTACCATCTAGTATATATAATAATTTATCGATCTAATCTTCCTATTTTTACAACACATCCATCTTAATTTTCTTTTTCTTTTTTTTTTCACATTCAACTTGTTTGTCAATGGTCCATTTATTACCCAACACTGAAATCAATAAAATGTAGCCAACAAAATTTTGATTTAATATTTATCTTTCAAGTCTCTATGATATTCTTTCATTGCATGAAACTCTTGAGGCACCTTTCATTTTTCACCCCTATAGCATTAACTCTAGAAGAAATATTCATTTACCCCTAAAGGCAGGAAGAAAAATTAATTTGCTCCTAAAACTTGGAGCTCGAGTATTACGTACCTCAACACTATATGCAACTATAGGCATCATGCCACTATAAAATATTGTCCCCTCTTTGGTGACAAGCTCCACAAAAGTAGCGCACGGCTCGCCTATTAGTCGGCAAGGTTTTCACATCTCAGACGAAGATAGCAAACAGTCCTGACCAGCGACTCTCACTACCTCTAACGAAACAAGCTCTGTAACAAAGGCAGAGTGTGAGCCCCCTTAGCTGGAGAGTCTTGATGGTCACCCCCAAGAAGACCAAGACTCTGGCGTAAGTCATTGTACATCACAATTGGCTTTGCATACAAACAACACACCACTAAACCATCAAATTGGGAAGATCAAACTCGCATCGCAAAGAAAGAAAGGTCGAAGCCTTAACTCCTCTCAAAGGATCAATAGACGCAAGGTTGGTATATAAAAACTAACCGACATCACCACTACAATATGAAGAAGTACGAAAATAAAACGACGACATAAAAAAAGAATTTCTTTATATAATTATACCTGCATTACAACAAAGAGTATGACAAAATTACAAAACTAAATCATCAAGACCAATGTGACTCACTTATCAATCGCATTCGTGCCTTCACTCTCTTTTTCACTATTACTCTCAGGAAATTCCCTAAAGTAACAGTAAGATAACTTTGTTGTTGGAGTAGGCAGTAACAAAGACATTTGTAGGGTACGCTAGTTCCTCATGAGATTGATATTTTTAATACACTTTAATACTTGATCGACACATGCACTTGCATAACTAGGATCACAATTACAACACATTAGCGACCTTAGAAATTCCTCTCTCAATCAGATAAATCTTTATTCATTCCTGCCAAAGTCAAGTTCTCCCATGTGAGACACATCATTATTTAAGCTAACAACAGATATCTCCCCCACAAGACATCTCTTGCAATCTGATCAACCTCAGAACTACGTCAAGACGCTACTCATCCCCTCTCACCTCAACCGGCAACCTTAGGTCGGGTTCTTGTTATACGCTAACCCAATCTCCTGACTACTTTCGGATGTCATTCACCCCTCTCACTTTAATAGGGCAACCTTTCAATCATTTTTAGAATATTAATAGTGGACTAATATAATTTCTCGGATAAAGAAAGGTTTGTTCAGCCAGTTTGGAGTAGTAGAATACAATAAAGAAGAGTGTTCAACTATTTTATTATTAGTGAAAAAGAAGTAAACTTCTTTTATGTTAAAAGTAAGGAATTTAATAATTAAAATGAAATTTAGTATGTGACCCTAGGTGTTACAATAAAGGAAGACTAAATCAAAGTTCAAAAATTTTGAAGAATTGAAGCATGAAAGAAATCAATGTGGGTAATTACAACTGTGTTATAGCAATTACGATTTTCTTGTATTTTATTGTTATTATTATGTTGTAACTTACATGTTGATGAAAATATTTCATATATAAAATGAATCAAATTGAGAAAAGCAAAGTGGATGATTATGGTTATTATATAGCAATTATATTCCTTTCTTTTTCATTTTAGTTTAAATACAATATCATATCTATTTACTGTAATATGAATATATATATATATATATATATATATATATATATATATAAAAGTTTGTGTGTGTGTGTATGAAAAGTGCATATATCAATTTAAAATACATGTAAAGAAAAATGAAACAAATAAAATAATTCATAATATACAAATAAAGTATTAAAAGAAAGAAAAGATGCATGCATGCAAATATAGGAGTTCACTCTCTTATAATATTAGTTTGGGATGTAATGTATCTATGCACATTAAATGGAAAAGGAAATGAAAATGATTGTACCTTCATTAGTACAAAATTTAGACGATGCTCATGTACTAAACGGAAATGAAAAATGAATAAATGGAAAAAGAAAAGTAAATAAATGAAATAAAAAAATAAATAATTTATTTGAAAGCATATAATAAGAACCTACAATATATGAATGTTATTTATATATTAACTATATAAGAAAGACAAAGAAACATGATTGTTTTTGTATGATTAACTATTATACTGTAAGCTGGGATTATCCATAAAGTTTACTATGTAAATTCAAATTGTTAAATTGAAATTTCAGGTAAATCTTCTAAGAAATAAATGGTTCAAAGAAAAGAATTCATCTATAGAAGAAAGAGATCAAATGAAAAATGGGTAAGAACTTATTTATATATATATATATTAAATTTGAAAATGTGTTTTAGTGGCTCTTAAGTTATATGTAGGATGCTCGTTTGTTAAGTGTTTTATATTATTGAAAGAAATGAATTAACCATCCAACCATCTATTCCCGCCTCGTTAATCCGAGACTCCGGGCCGAGTCATGACACAGTGTGCGATTTACGAGGCAATTTTCATTAAAAATGAAAACACATAAAAGTTGTTTTGAGTATTTTCAAAAATAAAAAAGCTAAAAAAATGTAAACCAAACATTCTTTTTAAAAAAAAATAAAAGTAACCCCAAACATTCTTAACTTTTTAGTTTTCTTGGATCAATTTAGCTTCTTCAAAGTTTAATTATCTAAAATGATGAATATCGATTATTTCCTTTTCTTCTATTTCAAATAACTAATTGGCTATATACAAATGGAAACAATTATGAATAATAGATATAAACTTTAGAATTGGCGCACACAAACAAGTAACGTCTATTACTACGATAACAATGAAACAAGCTTCAGCTAAGCAAAACGCCCCAAGTCCAACTATGCCATCTAAAATGCTCATTCCCAAATTAACATTATTTATTTTATTATTATTATTTTTTTCTTATCCGCAAATTAACATTGTTTTCAAGTCCAAAAATGCATTTAATCAATAACGCGACGTTTCGGCCACTTACATGAGCGAGAAATTTTCCAGCAAATTCACTCATAAGTGCAGGTAATCTATATCATGAATTGACGATGGTCGCTATAAAAAATGAAATAAATTTAAAAACAAGCCAGGCTATTCCCGGTCGATAGCTACAAAATGTAAAGACCTGTTTTCTGCAAAATAAGAGATGTTAAAAATCTTTTCCTAGTAAACATGAAACAGCAATACTATTCGGAATCCAAACCATAGGGTTTTGAAGCTTCAGTACTCATCAAAGCGGCTGAAATCCTCATCCTTGAAAGGAAAATTATCCGGCCATTCAACATCCTTCAGAACCTACAAACAGACAGGCAGTAAGGTAAACTCTCCCGTAATCCAAGCGACCAAATTCAAAACCCTAAAGGCTAAAGGCGGCCTCTTCTCCGAGCCGGACCTGCTCGATTGGAGAAACTCCCCGCTTCAGCCAGGCCAAGGTAGTTAGTGAGCGACTGCCGTAGCTGGAAGCCATTCGTCGGAGCTGATCGAGAAAGGACGCCCCCAAACCAAGAAAAAGCCGCCGAGGCGGTACCCCAAAGCCAAAGCCAAAGCCAAAGCTGGCGCCGGCTGCTAACCGTAAAGCGGAGAAAGGACGGATGACGCTTAAGGGAGAAGCTACTGAGGCCATAAGGAAGGCAGTGAGTAGATCGTCATCGATAATCCCATCTTAACGAGAGATGGCTGAGGTATAGAGCGTGGAGGCGTGGCAGTCTAGTAGACGCAATACCAATGAACCAATGGTATCTCGTATGTAGATAATCAAAGCCAACGATTATCTTAGGAGAGATGAATCATAGTGGATGAGTCATATGAAATTTATTTTCTGAGATATTCAGAGATCAGGTTGGATGGTATGTTAACAGTTTATATAACTAAAATATATGGATGATTAGAAATATAGTGGAAGAAGAAGTGCCACTTGGGATGATAGTAAGCACCAATACCTTCATTAGATGATGGCAAATATGACACAACGGCTTCAAGAATCAAGATCATATCATAGAGTTAGAGTGGATGGCTATATGAAGTTATTTCAGAACATTCGGCCACCATTATTCAAGGGTAATGAGGCACCTATTGAGGCAAAGAACTAGTTGCTTCATATAGAGAGAACATATTAAATAAAGGAAAATTTACATACATATCACTATATACTTAGTATTTTACATATCTAACACCTCATTTTTAAATAATACACTTATACCATTCAAATCCCTACTTTATCTCAAT
The DNA here is from genome assembly GCA_022539455.1 of Dendrobium nobile. Taxonomy (NCBI): domain Eukaryota; kingdom Viridiplantae; phylum Streptophyta; class Magnoliopsida; order Asparagales; family Orchidaceae; genus Dendrobium; species Dendrobium nobile. The sequence goes on from CM039727.1 coordinate 33,286,958, forward strand.
TATACCACTCCGTCTACCGCGCCGTCTACCGCATACATTAGGACGTCTACTTCCCGCCGAAATTAGCTCTTCGCGACAGGCTTGTCCCGAACTTCTTTCCGTCATACGCTCCCCAATCCCGGCGAACTGCAGGTTCTACTTCTCACGAATATTTCCCTCCATTCTTTGCCGAAAAGAAGCTTGTCGCCAGGCGAACATTTCTCTCCGGCGTTCTATTTTTTTACTGCTTTAAGCTTCCGGCGTTCCTCGTTTAGCAGTAGGATTAGTGTATACCGGTTATTAAGCTTGGCAGTGGATTAAGCCATGCCTGTTTGTATTATGAGAACGTCCTTTTTTTATTCTAAAATAGTTTGTGCTTGTTTCACAATAAAAGAAGTTTATTTTTGTCATTGAATTTTATTATGTATTTTGTCATTGATACTTCAGGCAAAGTTGCAGTAACAGAAGTTTATCATTGTCGAAGCAGTTATTCATGATGTGTTCCCAGACGTCTTACTTCGTGAGTATTAATTGATTGATTTGAAACACATTAAAAAAATGTAAATAACGTTTACATCATTGATAATGCAGGCTTATGGTGACAATGTTGGAAATAATATATATGGAGAGAAGAAAGAGTATATTTCTGTTGTATTTAAGTATGGAGGAATATGGGTTCAAACCAATGACCAACATAGAAAGAGGTACGATGGTGGCAAACAAAGGACTGTAAAAATTGAGAAAGGACAACTCACCATTTTTGCAGTTAGAGCCGAGATTGCCCGAATATGTCCTTGGCTCAAGGGACATCCATATAATATGCATTATTACATATATGGAACATCACCTAAAGAATACAACGATCTAAATTCTGACGTTGAGGCATCTGAGTTCATAAAAGTATCTAATGATAATTTGCGTGCTGAGATAGTTATTACAGTACATGAATCTATGTCCAATCTAAGGGAGTTCATAAATTCTAAAGAATATTAAAAAAAGATTTCATTGTAAAGATGGGCATAAACTGCAAGGTTTGGTTTGGGGAGCATCTAATGCGTACACAACGATAGAGCACAATGACAAGCTCGCTGAATTAAGTGTATCATACCCCACCGTCTATGCGTACCTTATCTCATTACCTTACAAGTGGTCACGAAGTCAGTTTATGTATGGGATATACCACGGTTCAAATACCAATAACTTTGCTGAATCATTCAATGCTTGGATAATGGAGGCTAGAAATAAACTTGTTGTTGACTTAATTGACATGATTCGTGGTAAACTCATGGAACGAAGGGCTACACGTAAAATGACAAGTTAGAGTTGGCAATGTGAAATAGTTCCTTATGCTGAAGAATATATAAGAGACATTACTACAAGAAAAGAACATTTAATAGTTCGCCAATCTACTACTTTCAAAGTTGAGGTTGAATCGTTACATTCAAGACATTATGTTGACGTTGAGAGTAGAGACTGTACATGCAAAGTATGGAAATTAACAGGACTTCCTTGCATTCATGCCATTGCTTTCATTGGGATGAAGGAGCATCCACTATGGCATACATACATTCATGAATACTTCTATGTGCACCGGTAACTCTTACATTTGATTATTTCAATTTCCACTTCACACTTGCTACACTAATTTCAAGATATTTAGATACAGGATGGCGTACGATGGAGCAATTGGCATGTTACCTGGGAAGGACCAATGGCAAGTGATTCATGATGATGTTGAGATTGGAGCGCCAAATACATCAAAACCTAGAGGAAGACCCAAAAGAAGAAGATTGCCTAATTTTCTTGAAAAGGACAAGAAAGTACATAAATGCAGTAGGTGTAATCTTTGGGGTCATCATCGAAGTACATGTAAGAACTCATTACAGAAGAATATGGAGGTCAATGACACAATTATCACACAAGTAAGACAACCAAAGCGTCCAAAGTTGCAAAGTAGAAGGGCTATAGAGGAGTTAGGAGATGAGTACGAGTATTCGAATATTAAAGGTTTGTAAGTAAATATTCAGGATTATTTTGGATTACTTTTTTGGGGTTTGACTTCTTTTGGGACAAATGTTATGAGTAAGATTTTTGTGATCTTTTAAATGAAATAGAAGCTTTGCTTTCAATATGAAATAGAAGCTTTGAATTTTCGTGTAAACTTTTTTGTGTTTGCTTTCAATATGAATTATAAGCTTTGCTTCCAGTTTATGCAAATCCATCTACTTCCAGTTTATGCAAAACTTAAACAGCAAGCTTGACTTATTTTGCTTCCAGTTTATTCAAAACTTAAACAACAACCTTGACTTCTATTGCTTCCAGCTTATGCAAAACCATATGAAATAGAAGCTTTGCTTACACTGAATAACATAAGTTCTTTATATGCGGATGCAAAACCATCAATCCCGGTTCCAGTGAATTTCCGTTCGAGGAAGTTCGGATCCAGAATTTCCGTTCCAGGAAGTTCAGTTCCAGTGAATTCGGTTCCATGAAGTTCGGTTCCAGTGAATTCGGTTCCAGGAAGTTCGGTTCCAAGAATTTCGGTTCTTTGAATAACTGCAAAATTTTCTGTTACATTTCAATAATAAGGATTATACAGGTTGTTGTTTAAGTTTCATTCTCTCAATGAGGATTATACAGGTTGTTGTTTAAGTGAATTCTCTCAATGAGGATTATACAGGTTGCTGTTTAAGTTTCATTCCAACAAAAACTATAAGTACAGAAGAATCCTGTCATAGCAAATCCATAGCAACAACTATACTTTTTTCATTCCAACAAAAACTATAAGTACAGAAGAAGACACATCAATACTTCATTCCAACAAAAAACTTATACTTTTTTTTATTCCAACAAAAAACTTTGAAGATACAAAATACTAATACAAAAGGCTAGCTCAAGTCATAGCAAAGCCTGAACTATTAACCTTCGACAAATACATAATAAAGTACTAATGCAACACCGACCATCCTCTTTGTTGACCCTCATGTAATACCCAAAAGGAAACAAAAGAGAAACAAAAAAAATTCTGCATACCTCGTTCGATCGAAGAAATCCCGGAAATCCCGTTGATTTTCCGACACTCTGCTCTGATTCGCGATCAAATCCCTGCCGAAATCCCGCTGCTACAGTCCTATCTCTATGAACGACGCCGAATCCATCGCTTCTCCGTGTTTCCTGCCCAAATCGCATTCCAGCTGGACACTCCTCTCGCCTTTAAAAGCCGGAGGAGATGAAGGCTCTTCGGCACTCACATACGAGCTCCCGATCTCAACTCTCGTAGCTCCTTTCCCACTGCTGTTTCCTCTCTTTTCTTCCTGACACCTCCTACCTCCCTGCCGACCCGACGCCAGAAGCCTCAATCCCGCCGACCTCCTCCCGTTGCCCCTGCTCGGTTCGATCCAACAGAGAGAGAGAGAGAGAGAGAGAGAGAGAGAGAGAGAGAGAGAGAGAAAGAGAAAGAGAGGAGAACCTCATACCTAGCCGAGCTCCACATACCCCGTCTCCCTCCTCCGCCGGACCCGTCAAACTCCTCTGCCTCCTTCGATCCACACACACAGAGAGAGGAAGAGAGCCGAATCTTCCTCTCCCTACCTGGAGCCGGAATCCTCCTCTCCTCTGCCTTGCTTCTTCGGTTCCTCCAGTAGGATCGGAAGCTACAACATTTTGACGGAAGCAACTACAGGGAGCTCGCTTGCTGAAGGTATCTTTCTCCCTTTCGCGTGCAACTTCGGACAAATCCCGCAAATTCTAAAACACAGAGAAAGGGCTTTTAATTGGTTTTAATTAAAAATATTTTTAATTATATTTATTTTAATTAATTATATTTATCATAATTAATTATATTTAAATTTAATTAAATGGTTATAATTAGTTTTAATTAATTATGACTAATTTTAATTAGAATTAAATTTAACTAATAATTATTATTAATTATTATTAATTAATTATCATTTATTAAAATTAATTAATATGACTTAATTATAATTAATTAAATTTAATTATAATTAGTCATTTCTAATTAATTTTATTAAATATAATTAATTATTTTAATTAATTATAAATAAATATAATTAATTAAGGATAACTATAATTAATTATATGCTTCTCTCCCTCGATCGGCACGCCAACATCTACAATCTCACGAAGGTACGAATCCTCTAAACTCAGATTATCGTTTCGTTGTATGCGGCGGACCGGAAAACCGCCTATACACGCCTTTATTGCGCGTGGTGGGATGGGACCCCGGTCCGACGCCTACGACGAGGCGGGAATCGCCTAAACTCTACTTCGGCGTTCGTGGCGCACCGGAAAACCGCTTATACACGACTTTATTGCGCGTGGTGGGAAGGGACCCCGATGCGGCACCTACGGTGAGGCGGGGTCACTTATAAGTACCCCCGAGCGGGGGGAAAGCAAACTGCGCATTTTTAAACGAGCCACCGGCAAAACCCGCAAAGGTACGAACTCTCTAAACTCAGATTTCTCGCATTGTTGTTTGCAGCAGACCAGAAAAACTCCTATACACGCCTTTATTGCACGTGGTTGGATGGAACGCCGATCTGATGATTACGACGAAGCGAGCAATCGCCTAAACTCTACCTCGGTGTTCGTGGCGCACCGGAAAACTGCCTATACATGCCTTTATTGCGCGTGGTGGGAAGGGACCCCGGTGCGGCACCTACGGCGAGGCGGGGTCACTCATAAGTACCCCCGAGCGGGGGGAAAGCAAATTGTGTCACTCATAAGTACCCCCGAGCGGTGGGAAAGCAAATTGTGTCATTCATAAGTACCCCCAAGCAGGGGGAAAGCAAACTGTGTCATTTAAACAGGTACCGTCAAAGACCCCATACACGCCTTTATTGCGCGTGGTGGGAAGAAAAATCACGGCCGCGGTGTCCTCGTCAGAGGACACCTACCATACACGCCTTTATTGCACGTGGTGGGAAAGGCCCAGTTTTCTCGTAGTTTTCCCCTAAACGGGGGAGACGCCGGAGGCTGCCGAAATTTCGGGTGAAGACGGACCGTACTTGGACCTGTTGCACATCAAATGAACAAAAATGAGACTCGTACCTGTTTGAACTCAAAAAAAGAACAAGCACATGAACAAGAACGGTGGACTCGGGACCTAAATCAGAATAAAAATCAAAATGAAATAAAATCAAATCCAAATGAAAATTAGCATTGAACTTGAACAAGATTCAGACTGCAGGGGGGGGCTCGGACGGATAGAAGAGACTCATTTTGAGTCTTAATTGTACTTCGACCAATACTTGAACGAATGCAAATAAAAGACTCTAACTAAAGTGATAAGAGACTGGACTTTCAAGACTACTAGAATTTGAAACTCAACCATGTCTTGAATATGAAATCAGACTTAAATCAAACTCAAGCAAATGACATCAAGTCGAACCAAAGACTTGAACTCTGAGTTTGTACTTGAACTCATGCTATACAACATTAAGTAGGACTTGTAGACTTGATGAATTCAAGTCTGAGTCATGTGCAAGGAAACTCAAGCTACAAGAGCATTCGTATGATCAATAGTGACTCAAATGCGCTACAAGACCTTAATGCACAAACTCCTACGACAACCCCTGCAAATTTGCCTGTTGATTGAGATGGCAATACGGGAGACCAATAAAGAAGGATTCGCCCCCGCACAAGTGCACCGTAGTTTGTATACACATAGGTACACAAAGGGGTAATTGTAATCAAAACCCGCATGGGCCCCGGCCAGCGTGTTATTGGTACATACGTGACGTCTAGGGATGCTGCGCGGGTTATTAAACTTGAACCCGATCCTTCTAAATAAATGAAAGGAGTAGACAGGGTTCAATTATAAAATTCCCCCAAATACTCGCATGGGCCCCGGCAAGCATATTGTAAAAACACATGTGACGTCTAGGGATGCTGCACGGGTCAAAAAGTGAATTCATGTTCGAACCCGATCCTTCTATACGGATCAATAAAAGTTGATAGGGTTCAAACCATTGAACAAATATACGATTGCGATGACCGTTATATTTGTCTTAATACATTTATATTAGGCCTTCAATGCCTATAACAATGAGAATTCACTATCAAGGGCATAAAACCTACGAAACCCGATCCTCTGTCGACAGCCAGACAGAGTCGATAAGGTTCAAGCTTTAAATGAAAATAACCCCGAACACCCCGATGATGGCCGTGTTGAATGCAGATCTCAACCGGAGGGTTTCCCAAATATTTTCAAATATCTCCCAAATATCCAAAGTTTTATTTCAAATATTCCAAAAATCTCAAAAGCCCAAAACCACAAAAATCCCAAATATTTAAAATTGAAATTATCCATCCATACTTAAAGAAAATTTCATCCGCCCTCCGTAACAGTTTGCCGAGGCGGACAAATTAAAATCTACTGTAGCTCACAAAGAGCCAAATGCCTAGTCAAAAATATCACTAGGATCCATTCTCAAATAACCTCTTGCCAGTAAGGACGTGGTACGTGTCCTCTAACCAGCAGTTTTGCCGCCAAATGGCACTACAGGTAAACGGTTATGACCCGGGGCCCTCTGAATCGAGTGGTTTTGCCGCCAAATGGCACTACAGATAGTGGTTATGGCCAGAGCCAATACGCTCCTTAATGACGTTAAATCCTTGAGATATGAATCAATAGGATATGATCGATAGGGCACAAAGCCCTTTGTAAGCTAAGGTGTATTCAAATTTGTCCCCTTAGACAAACATTCAACCCCGATTTATAAGGTTCCCTTGGACGAAGCAAGCCATGGCTGCCGACAAGGATCCTTCTGTCAGGTTGGGTCGACTACCTCCTATGACTAAGTAGACCAGGGACCACGATAGCCCGGGATGACGGAACCATGGGATCTTGATCGGGCCTATCATCCATTCCCCCACCGTCCGCTTTAAGTGAGAGATGGTGAAATTTCTATTTTAAATATTAAATCTTTCCAAATATCCAAACTTCTCAAATTTATACCCAATGCTGCTACTATATGCCAGATAACACGTATATTCTACGTATCTGATTGACGACTAGCCTTAATCAAAAGTTCTCTCTCGTGATCGGGAGGGGTAATTAACTATAGGGGCTTGCGCCTATAGGAAACCAGAACTCAGATCATAAAGTCCTCGCAAAATGAGGGCAAAATCTCTGGGTAGCGTCTTATCTACAAACCCATCTGCCTTCCAAAATTTACCCCGGAACTTAGTTCGTTAAAACTCCCTCGCTGAATAAGAAAAGCGAGTGGAGGCCGGGGCCGAATTTTCGGAGCCCACAAATTTCTGGCGACTCCGCTGGGGATTGGTTTCTCTTTCCATCTCTGTCTAGTCGTCTCAGTGCTATAGTAGTAGCTATATCAAATCGTACTCAAAATTTTGAGTCTTTCAAAATGATCTTTTAATAATTCAAAACTTTGAATTTTCTAAAAAAAAAAAGATCATTCAACAAATTTATATGCATTTAGCAGTTTTTAAATTTGTATTATTTTAATTGCTTGCTAATAATGTCTGCTTTTATTTTTGTGTTCTGTGCAAGTCTCTGCATTTTGAAAGTGCGGGGAGATGTATCAGATTCTGATTACTAACCCTTGCCTTTCATTTATGCAGATGGATCTACAGAACACCTCGATGACTGTCCAACTGGGACAAGGAGCCAGGATTCAGCTGGCGAATGTTGTTATTGAGACCGGAGATACCGGAGCTACCATCCAGTTTGGTTGTGTTGATTTTCCAGCTGTTGTTGCAAGAGCTTCCGGAGCTCCTACTCGTCGCGTGCATTTGCCAGCGCCACGACCCATTACTGAAGCTGTCACCCATCGTGTGCATCTGCCAGCACAACGACCTACTGCTGAAGATCCTCCTAAGAGGCTTTCCATATTCGAGAGGATATCACAGCCTGAGACCCTGACCACCAGAAGAATTGTGATTGGTGGAAGAGTTTCCGTGGTAGCTGCAAACACCACCACTCTGCCGACCAGGTTATCTGCACCTGGGAAGTACGATGTTGAACCCTCCTCATCTGGAGGAAGGCCTACAAGAAGACAGAGGAGAAAGATTAACGCTGAACTCTGAGCTCAGCAACAACAACTCCCTGTTCACCCTTCCAATCTGCCGGCCCTAGTGCCTGAAGTCAATGTTCCCACCAGAAACAAATTTACTGATTTAAAGTGGGTGAAAAGGAATAGCTCCACTAGTGAGCTGAAGAAGTCTTTCTAGGAGCAATGACAGGAGGTCCCAGCTCCTCCAAAGAGAAAAGAACCTGAAACTCTGTCTGCCCGAGTATACAGAGTCCTGAAGACCATAAAGGAGAAGGGGCTGAAGAAGAAGAAGTTTCAGAAGCCTTTGGTGATCGAGGCCAGAAGAATCCCACCAAGGGAGCGTCTATCCTTTGCTGCAGAGAAAAGAGAAAGACAGTATATTTCACGCGGTGAACATCAGGGCGTGACACCTGAACCATATGTTCAGGGATCTGCTGCTGAAAGGTCCCGGTGAAAAAGAAAACAAGTCTGGAGGCCAAAGCTTCGAAGAAATGAAAAGGAAGATAGAAGAGAAAGGAGGACTGATCTGCTCGTGACATATGGTGAGGCTTTCCGGAGATCCGCCCCCATCTACAAACAACGTCAGAAGTGGGCCCCAAAAAGGATCCATAATGATATTCCTCCAGACGGCAGACACCTTGGAGAATCCTCCAGGGGATTCCGTCGTGTTCCATCCCCTCCAAAAGAAGAAACCAACTTCGATCGCAGTCCGCTGGTTGAAGAAGTCCCCGTACCTAACCAAGAGCCAGAAATCCAGTGGCGGCGCCGCTCGGAGATTCGAGTACTAGAAGAGGAAGGAAATGTGCAAGGGGGAGACAACATTGAAGAAGAGGAATTCCTTGAAGAGGATGAAAATATACAAGAATACCTTGAAGGGGACGAAAATATTGAAGAAAACATTGATGAATTTATGGAGGGAAACCTAGAAGAAGAATTGAAAGAAATAAATGACACATTGGACATGGAGGTGGTCTACATGGTGAGACACACCAATACTAATGATGAAACCTACTATGATGACATTGAAGATGATGACGATCAACAACCGCCGGTTAGGCTAGTTTATCAACGTCATCGTGAAGCAGGGTCCACCACTGGCAGAGGTGGTCATTCACAAGCTGAAGAAGAAGGAGGAGAAGCTGAAGAGAATCCCTTCGCTGACGAGAATGTCATGCTTGCAGACATGCAAAGACATATGAGGCGACAAATGAGAGCCAAAGATAGAGAAATCTCTCAATTGAATGAGAAGATGACTGAGATGATGGCTCAGATGGGGGCAATGATGCAGATGATGCAGAGAACTGTTGCTATTGGTGCCATGCCCAATCCTCCCCCGGATCCTCCAAACTTTCAAATGCCTCAAGTCTCAGGAGTACGGGGCACTCCTGAAGATGATCACGAGGCTCATAATGTCATCCGCCAGCCCACTCCATAAAATGTTGCAAGTACTTCTGAACCTGTGACCGCTGCACAGTTGGAAGGAATTATTACCGAAAGGATCAGGGCTATTATAGCTGTTGACCAAGCAGAAAAGTTGGTGGGCAAAGGTCGTCTGTACCCTGCTGAATACGACCAAGTACCGTACCCAAAAGGGTATTCTGTACCAAAGTTTAATACTTTCAACGATAATAACAACCCCAGGCAACACCTGGCACAGTTTAAGGCCACCTGTGGGAACACAGGAGGCAATGACGCCCTACTCTTCCGATAATTAGTCAGCAGTTTGACAGTAACTGCTTTCGAATGGTATGCTGAACTGCCAAACGACTCTGTGAAGACCTTTGCAGAGTTAGAATCTATGTTCGTGAAGAGATTCGCTAGTGCAACTAAAAAGATCACGATCGCTGACCTCGCTCTGGATAAGAGAAAAAGAGAAGAATCAGTGACTAAATACATCACTCGCTGGCGAAATTTGAGCATGAAATGTGAGCAGCAGTTAGAAGAAGAGCATGCCGTACAGTTGTTAATGGGCAACATTAATGACAAGATGCAACCCTTCCTGTGCATGGCTACAATCAATACATTTCAAGACTTGCTCGATAGAGTGGCCAAATTTGAGAAATTGAATTTGTCCAGATCAGAAAATCACTCTGATAAGCCCAAGAAGGCTAAAGCCCCGGGGGCTAGAAGGGGTGAGGCCGACTCTACATTCTTCTCTAGAGCTGATAGAGAAAAGCAAGTGATTTACAACGTAGATAAGGGCAAACAGCCGATACAATATCAAGAAAAGCCTAAGCAAGTCTATAACCCCAACCCCCAACCGAAGTTGATACTAGGGGGAAACGATAAGCCACGAACTTATCAAGGTGGTGGAGAACGCCAGAGGCAAACAACGGGAACAGGTGATAGAACGTTCCAATCCCTCAAAGATAAAATGAATAAAGAATATTCATTCAAGAGAGAGAGTGTTTCCAAATTATTTCGACAAGTGTTGAAATCGGGTTTAGAACTACTGAATGCAAGAGACCCGAAGAGTCGAAGCACACTGGTGACCCAAATTATTGCCCATATCATCGGGTACTTAGCCATCCTATTGAAGATTGCTACATCTTTAAGGATTGACTTTAAAGAAAATATCAGAAGAGAGAGATCACATTGTCCGACAATGTATTGTCTCACCCTAAAAAGGAATCAGTTCGGATAGTCACGTCCTCTTCCGTACCCCTGGTTGAAGAAAGAATAAATGGAAAGAAGCCAATTCAAAAAGAACAGTGGGAGACTGCGGTCTCTAAGAAGACTGTGAAAATGTTGAAGCAACTTGAAGGAGTTCCAGGTGTAAAGTGGAAGTCTCCTATTGAGCCAATGATAGATTTGAAGGCACTGCCAGTGGTACGACCTTCTACTTCAAAACAGTTTTCCAACCAAGTTGGTTCTTCAAAGATTAAAAAAAGAAATCATCTAATAAGAAGACCAAGTTAAAGAAGCCCAAGGAGAAGATGACCGCAACTCAGAGGGTTATCGACAATTTGGATGAGTATTATCAAACTGTGAGGCGACCTATCAAGCTCGCTGACTTCATGTCAGAGCTTAAGATAGACGAAGCCGAAGAAGGAGATGAAGATTCTCTTCCAACAGAAACATGTCGGGTCATCTCAGTCGTGCCGAGTACCTCAGTAAAAGAAGAATACACTGAAGAAGTACTCTCTGAGTCATGTATGATGGTGTTGCCAATGGATTACAGTTCGGAGGAGGATTTGTATTTTCTAGAGGAAGACGAATCAGACCCTAGCATAGCGTCTCGGATGGGACATGTATACCTGGGTGGTGATTCTGAATCAACAGATGAGTCCCTAGACGCAACGATGGCTGACTCTGAAGAAAATGTACAGTTAAATGACTCTGAACCGGAGGAGATTGCTCAAGTGCAGTTAAGAAGCGGCAAGATACTACCGCCTCCACCGAAGAAAGGGGTCTCCAATAAAGATAAGGAGAAAGAGATAGTCATCAACGATGATATTATTCTTGAAGATCCTAAGAAAAAGAAGACTACAGCCAATGGAATAGATTATAATATCTTATCTCATCTGAGAAAAATCCCAACACAACTCAGCATATACGATGCTTTGGTGATGTCTAAAGACCTTCGGAAGACTCTGATTCAGGCTCTCAAAGATCCTGAAAGATATGAGGCGTATTTTGCTGAACGTAGTTTGACTGAGGTTCTACAAGCTCGAAATGAGCCATTCATTATTTTCTCCGAAGAGGATATGATGCTCGGAACTGCAGACCATAATAGTCCTATGTATGTTACTGTAGAGAGCGATAAGCTGATTATCAGTCGAATCCTGATCCTCCGTGAATCTGATAAGTTTGAAAGTACTAAGATCCATCTGCCTTGATGTGGAACACCTCGGGCCAGATAAACTGATGGTGCATGGTTTCAACGAAAAAGGGCAGAAAACACTTGGATCATTCATGCTCCCTCTTATATTTGGAGAGCTCCACACAGAAGCTAAATTTCATGTGATTGATGCGGATACTTTGTTCAAGGTGCTGCTAGGTCGTCCCTGGTTGCACGAATATGACATTGTCCCATCAACATTACACCAGTGTATGAAGTATCTCAAGGATGGAGAAGAATTCAGGATCTCTAGCGACATTCAACCCTTTACAGTTCATGAAGCAACAGTTTATGAAGATGCACGGTACTTCATGCCAAAGAAGCAAAAGTCTTCGAGTCCTCTCGAGGCTAGAGCATCAAACTCAAAGACTGCAAAGTGACCTGAACGGGAAGGTCAGAAAAAGCAGGTGGGGAGAAAGAAGGCAGCGCCGACTCTTCTTAAAGCACCGACCATTCCCAAAGAAAAGAAATATGTACCTCATCTTGGAAGTGACATGGATGAAGATGATATTTCTCCTGCCAAATCTCGAAAAGTATGCCAGTCCATAGACGAATGGAGTAGGTAGGTCGAATTTTCAAATGATGATTATGACTACGATTCTATTTATATGAACACGGTGCAGAATGTGTTCTCTAGAAGAATTGACAGCCTATCAATTTCAAATAGCATACTCGTAGTCATGCGTGTTCCTTTACAACATTTCAAAGAAATTATTCCGCGTGAGGTGCATAAAGTTGAAGAACTCGCCGCCCTCTATCTGCCTCCCCGTAAAAATGGGACTGTGCCAAAGAATGTGCTATATTCCACGGGAGTTCGTGAAGAGGAAAATCACGACTGAGATTGTATGCTCCTCGACTTTGAGGAATTATTTCCTATGAGGCTACCTAGATTCAATATCAAAAATATTCAAAGAATGCTACGAAAACAAGTCAATATTCCTACCACCAAGCGACAACTTCGTACAAGTTTGGGCCTCTGGTATGGGAGAAGTCCGCGTCCGTTATGACAGAAGGATACAGACGCATATAAAGGTGTTGGATTCATCAAAAGAAAATTCCTCCGAAAAGAGACTTGTCAGGCAATCACATGCATGGAAATTGTATCCGAGGATGATGTTGCTGAAGAGACATACGAGGCTGATGATTATGATGAGCAGCCCGAAGAAGCCGAACCTGCACCAGAAGAGCTTGAAGATGGTGGACAGGCAGCCACTATGGATGAACTAAAAGAAGTCAACTTGGGAACTGAGGAAGACCCTCGCCCAACCTTCATTAGTTCTCTCCTACCCGAGGATCAAATAGAAGAAATAAAAGAGCTCCTCTGTGAATTCAGGGACTGCTTTGCCTGAACATATGCTGAGATGTCCGGCTTATCCCCTGATGTAGGAGTTCATAGATTAGCAATCAAATCGGATGTAGCACCCGTCAAACAAGCTCCAAGGAGAATGAGATTGGATATTGAAGAATAGGTGATTGCTGAAACAAAGAAATTAATAGAGGCAGGCTTCATCCGAGAAGAAAAGTATGCCGATTGGATTGCCAATATCGTCCCAGTGAAGAAGAAGAATGGACAGATTCGTGTCTGCATTGACTTCAGGGACCTCAATAAGGCATGTCCAAAAGATGATTTTCCACTCCCTATATCCGAACTCCTGGTGGACAATACGTTCAACTACGACATGTTCTCCTTTATGGATGGATCGTCAGGATACAATCAAATCAAGATGGCGCCAGAAGATGAAAAGCATACATCATTTAGGACGCCCATCAGCATCTTCTGCTATACGGTCATGCCATTTGGCTTGAAGAACGCTGGTGCCACTTATCAGCGGGCAATGACTCACATATTTGATGATTTAATACATCAAAAGGTTGAGTGTTATGTCGATGACCTTGTCGTCAAAAGTATTGGCCGAAATGATCACTTAAAAGATCTCAGAATTGTATTTAAGAGAATAAGAAAGTTTGATCTGAAGATGAATCCTCTCAAATGTGCTTTTGGGGTCTCCTCCAATAAATTTCTGGGTTATGTTGTTCGTCATCGAGGCATAGAGATCGACCCCAACAAAATTAAGGCAATCACGGAGATGCCACCACCAAGGAACCTTCGACAGCTTCGCTCGCTGCAAGGACAACTGGCTTTCATTTGGAGATTTATATCAAATCTATCAGGTAGGTGCCAGCCGTTTTCAAAGCTAATGAAGAAAGATGTCCGTTTCAAATGGGATGTAGAATGCCAGGAGGCGTTTGATAGCATCAAGAAATACTTGTTAAATCCTCCCATTCTAGCAGCGCCAATTCCGGGGAAGCCTCTTATACTGTATACAGCTGCACTAGAAGAGTCCCTCGGAGCACTATTGGCCCAAAATAATGAAGAAGGCAAAGAAAATGCGCTCTACTACATCAGTCGAAGGTTGATTGGAGCAGAAAGCCGTTATTCCCCAATTGAAAAATATTGTCTGGCGCTGATTTTTGCAGTTCAGAAACTCCGCCACTATATGATATCCCATAAAATCACACTGATATCAAAGATCGATCCGCTAAAGTTCTTGATGACGAGACCAGCGTTGACAGGTCTTCTGGCCAGGTGGGCAGTATTGTTATTACAGTTTGATATCATATACATGCCACAAAAGGCAGTGAAGGGACAAGCCTTGGCAGATTTTCTCGCTGCACATCCGATCCCAGCAGATTCTCCACTAAATGATGATTTGCCCGACGAGCAAATAATGCAGGTTGAGGAGAATGAAAGGCTACCATTCTGGGAAATGTACTTCGACGGGGCATCATCGATTAGACCTGTTCGACCTCCAAATATTGCAAGAGCCTGAGCCGGTATCGGTCTCATTTTTGTAGCACCCGAGGGAGGTATAATGAGGTTCTCATTCAGTTTGACTGAACCTCGGACTAACAACGAAGCTGAGTACGAAGCTCTTTTAGTAGGACTAGAGATCACGATCGATGTCAGAATCCAACATCTCCAAATCTTTGGTGATTTTCAGCTTATAATAAATCAGGTCCTCGGCATTTATAAGGTTGGCAAAGTTGAATTGGCTCATTACCACCGACGAGCTCTCGAGCTTCTGAAGCAAGTACCAAATGCTAAAATATCTCGAGTTCCTCAAGGACAGAATGCTAAAGCAGATTGCTTGTCGAAATTAGCCAAAGAAATGATGAACATCAACGAGGAGAGTCCTATATTCATCGGGGTTTACACTCGTAGGGTCTTGGAGCCAGCCCTATTACAATTCTCGAGGGCAGAAGGAATTCCAGATTCAAGTCAGCAGGATGAAATTCCAGTTAACCCTCAACCTCTCCATCAGATCGTTAGGGAGAATTATCCAGAAGAATATCGTATGGCCAAGAGACATAAAGCTAGTCAAGCTTCTGAATCGTGGTGGCATTGTTTAGATATTGAAGACGAAAATGATTGGAGACAGCCATTCATTGACTACTTCAAGGAAAATAAACTCCCGACAGAAAAGTCTATGGTCGCACAAATTTGAAAAAGGGCGTTGAGATACGCATTTGTTAATGACATGTTGTACAGACGAGCCTTTGATCAAATGTGGCTAAGGTGCTTAGGGATCAAAGAAGCTAATAAAGTGGTAGCAGAAATCCACAAAGGGCTTTGCGGAGCACATCAGTCGGGTCCCAAAATGGCCGCTAAAATCAAAAGGATGGGTTACTATTGGCCAACTATGGTCAGAGATTGTATTGACCACGCTAAGAGGTGCCACGAATGTCAAATTCATGGTGATGTTATACATCAGCCTCCAAATCCACTACACCCAACAATAGCGTCCTGGCCGTTTGAATGCTGGGGCACTGATATTATCGGTCCAATAGATCCGCCATCATCAGCAGGACATCGCTTCATTCTAATAGCTACAGACTACTTCTCAAAGTGGGCAGAAGCGGCTCCATTCAGAGAGGTCACATCCGAGCATATGATCAACTTTTTCACCCACAATGTTGTTTACAGATTTAGTGTACCACGCCGCATAATCTCAGATAATGGTACTGCATTCAAGAGTACAAAAATTTTCAAGTTTGTTGATCGGCATAAAATCGATTGGCGATTTTCATCCATATACAATTCAAGGGCAAATGGATTGGCCGAGGCCTTCAACAAGATGCTGGTGAAATTATTGAAGAAGATCCTTACCAAGAACAAAAGAGAGTGACATATAAAGATGGCAAAAGCTCTATGGGCATATCGTACAACCTACAAGACGCCAACCAAAGCCACTCCTTATTCGTTGGTGTTCGGTGTTGAAGCCGTATTACCATTAGAGATTGAGCTACCGTCACTCCGGGTAGCAATTCAGAATGATCTCACTCAATAGCAAAATGCCCGCCTCAGAATGGAGGAGCTCGACGCACTTGATGAACGCAGGTTACAAGCCCAAAAAATTTGAAAATCTACCGAGGAAGAATGATAAAGTCCTTTGATCGAATGGTGCGTCCTCGGACCTTTTAAGAAAGGGAATTGGTCCTGGTGCTGAGAAGACCAATCATTCCACATCGAAAAATTGGTGGCAAATTCGTATCAAATTGGGAAGGCCCCTTCGTCATCGAGAAAGTATACCAAGGGGGAGCATATCAGCTGATCGATCTGAATGATCAGAGACCTATGCCACCTATCAATGGTCGACATCTAAAGAAGTACCATGCATGAAAATTTCATGACTATTGTATTTTGTCTGATCAAAATTTTATATGCATATTTATCAATGCATGTTTGCTTATATTTTGAAATTCTCTTGTATAGCAAGAACGCATTTCAAAATCCCCCATCAGATTGGGAGCATTTTAAATATTTATTTGGATCAACATCGCGCTGTGTGCCGAGATCCCCAAATAAATATTTAAAATCTCAAAGACAAAAAGCCTATATAAAATATCCCTACGAGACATGAGGCATTTTAAATATTCATTTGGGTCGACATCGTGATATACGCCGAGATCCCCAAACGAATATTTAAAATCTTATATTCCAAATCTATTCAATTCTGAAATGTCCCTGCGAGACAGGGGGCATTTTAAATATTTATTCGGGTCGACATCGCGCTGCATGACGAGATCCCCGAATAAATATTTAAAATTATCAATCTAGATATTCTTTTGTACTAGAGAATACAAATATTTATTTTCCAAAGTATATGCAGGTGGTCTTTCAAGAGTTAGAGACAACACCTTCTACAACAAACCAAGACTCAAAAGTCAAGAAAGAAACTTTTGTGGCTACACACTTCTATAAAATTGAGTCAAAGAAGCTTGAAGTCTTTCAACAGCCTAAAGCTTAAGGTTCGAATGGGTGTAAGAGGTCGGATCCAACACGCCCAAATATGGCCGGATCGCTGGCAGCTCCGTCTACTCAACAAGCCATAAGAAAGGCCGTAGTAGTGGAACCCCCACTTCGTCAACCCGTTAGTAGGGACTGTACGAAGTACGAAGGCAAATTTGACTCGACCAGTTCAAGTGATCGTAGTCTACAAAATTCTCCCCAAATGACTGGAGAATCAAAGTTCCAGTGGAAGGATGAGTCTCGAGCAACTACCAAATATTCGTAGGCTCCAAAATCTAAAACCACAAGGGATAACTCCAAATCTGTCAACTTCAACAAAATCAGCATTGGGGAGCGCAATTCCCATAGCTCAAGTCTGAAGTCTGAATGGGTGTAAGAGGTCGGATCCAACAAGCCCAAATATGGCCGGATCGCTGGCAGCTCCATCTACTCAATAATCCATAAGAAAGGTCGCAGTAGAGGAACCCCCATTTCAGCAACTAGAGGACAAAGAGCTATCAAATTCTAGCTCTCCCGATCTGACGAACTCAAGTGATTCAGATTAAAGTCTTCTAAAATGGTTAAAGATCAAGGTACTCCCTACGTTCGGTACTATCAACTGAATCCAGAACCTGCAAACCCTTCAACAAATCCGTAAAGCACAAAGCGAGGATCGAAGGAATTTTTCTTTAACAAGTCCGCCAAAGCACAAAGCAAAGGACCGAAGAAAATTATCCTAAAGTTCATGAAAAGCCCTAGGCTGAACTAAGTGGATTCTATTATCAACAAGTCCGTTATGCAC
Source organism: Dendrobium nobile (assembly GCA_022539455.1). Classification (NCBI taxonomy): domain Eukaryota; kingdom Viridiplantae; phylum Streptophyta; class Magnoliopsida; order Asparagales; family Orchidaceae; genus Dendrobium; species Dendrobium nobile. Next base: position 33,304,909 of record CM039727.1, read on the forward strand.
AAAGCTCTGTACCGATGACTTTTCGCCACCGACCTGGTACGAATCTAATGGTTTAGGTCGCCGGCTTCTACTTTTTCATCAAGTCTACTCTTTCATCAAGCCCCAAAAGCAAGAAGCATAGGGCCGAAGATACAAAAATTACCTGACAAATCAAGAAATTCTTCATTAATGTCCGCATCACAAAGCACAGGACGAAAAAAAAAATCAGTATCTCAACCATCTATCGATATATCCAAGAGATCTATGGAGAAAGAAAGTTTTAGAGTGACATCCAAATAAAATTTTGGATATCCACTAAATAAAAATCGTAGTGTGACATCCAAATAAATTTTTGGAGATCCACTAAATGAAATCCCTTGTGTGACACCTAGGATGAATATCTAGAGATCCATGGGGTCAATCATCTTACAACAAATGTGATTCGCTCTAGACACGTACCACATTTGTTGGGGGCATTTGTTGACCCTCATGTAATACCCAAAAGGAAATAAAAGAGAAACAAAAAAAATTCTGCATACCTCGTTCGATCGAAGAAATCCCGGAAATCCCGTTGATTTTCTGACACTCTTCTCTGATTCGCGATCAAATCCCTGTCGAAATCCCGCTGCTACAGTCCTATCTCTATGAACGATGCCGAATCCATCGCTTCTCTGTGTTTCCTGCCCAAATCCTGTTCCAGCTGGACACTCCTCTCGCCTTTAAAAGCCGGAGGAGATGAAGGCTCTTCGGCACTCTCACACGAGCTCCCGATCTCAACTCTCGTAGCTCCTTTCCCACTGCCATTTCCTCTCTTTTCTTCCCGACACCTCCTACCTCCCTACCGACCCAACGCCAGAAGCCTCAATCCTGCCAACCTCCTCCCGTTGCCCCTTTTCGATTCGATCCAACAGAGAGAGAGAGAGAGAGAGAGAGAGAGAGAGAGAGAGAGAGAGAGAGAGAGAAAGAGAAAGAGAGGAGAACCTCATACCTAGCCGAGCTCCACATACCCCGTCTCCCTCCTCCTTCGAAGCCGTCAAACTCCTCTGCCTCCTTCGATCCACACACACATAGAGAGGAAGAGAGCCGAATCTTCCTCTCCCTACCTGGAGCCGGAATCCTCCTCTCATCTGCCTTGCTTCTTCGGTTCCTCCAGTAGGATCGGAAGCTACAACATTTTGACGGAAGAAACTACAGGGAGCTCGCTTGCTGAAGGTATCTTTCTCCCTTTCGCGTGCAACTTCGGACAAATCCCGCAAATTCTAAAACACAGAGAAAGGGCTTTTAATTGGTTTTAATTAAAAATATTTTTAATTATATTTATTTTAATTAATTATATTTATCATAATTAATTATATTTAATTTTAATTAAATGGTTATAATTAGTTTTAATTAATTATGACTAATTTTAATTAGAATTAAATTTAACTAATAATTATTATTAATTATTATTAATTAATTATCATTTATTAAAATTAATTAATATGACTTAATTATAATTAATTAAATTTAATTATAATTAGTCATTTCTAATTAATTTTATTAAATATAATTAATTATTTTAATTAATTATAAATAAATATATTTAATTAAGGATAACTATAATTAATTATATGCTTCTCTCCCTCGATCGGCACGCCAACATCTACAACCTTGCGAAGGTACAAATCCTCTAAACTCAGATTATCGTTTCGTTGTATGCGGCGGACCGGAAAACCGCCTATACACGCCTTTATTGCGCGTGGTGGGATAGGACCCCGGTCCGACGCCTACGATGAGGCGGGAATCGCCTAAACTCTACTTCGGCGTTCGTGGCGCACCGAAAAACCGCCTATACACGCCTTTATTGTGCGTGGTGGGAAGGGACCCCGATGCGGCACCTACGGCGAGACGAGGTCACTTATAAGTACCCCCGAGCAGGAGGAAAGCAAACTGCGTATTTTTAAACGAGCCACCGGCAAAACTCGCTAAGGTACAAACTCTCCAAACTCAAATTTCTCGCAATGTTGTTTGCAGCAGACCGGAAAAACTCCTATACACGCCTTTATTACGTATGGTGGGATGGGATGCCGATCTAATGATTACGACGAAGTGAGCAATCGCCTAAACTCTACCTCGGTGTTTGTGGTGCACCGAAAAACCGCCTATACACGCCTTTATTGCGCGTGGTGGGAAGGGACCCCGGTGCGGCACCTATGGCGAGGCGGGGTCACTCATAAGTACCCCCGAGCGGGGGGAAAGTAAATTGTGTCACTCATAAGTACCCTCGAGCGGGGGGAAAGCAAAATGTGTCATTCATAAGTTCCCCCAAGCGGGGGGAAAGCAAACTGTGTCATTTAAACATGTACCGTCAAAGACCCCATACACGCCTTTATTGCGCGTGGTGGGAAGAAAAATCACGGCCACGGTGTCCTCGTCAGAGGACACCTACCATACACGCCTTTATTGCGCGTGGTGGGAAAGGCCCAGTTTTCTCGTAGTTTTCCCCTAAACAGGGGAGACGCCGGGAGGCTGCCGAAATTTTGGGTGAAGACGGATCGTACTTGGACCTGTTGCACATCAAATGAACAAAAATGAGACTCGTACCTGTTTGAACTCAAAAAAAGAACAAGCACATGAACAAGAACGGTGGACTCGGGACCTAAATCAGAATGAAAATCAAAATGAAATAAAATCAAATCCAAATGAAAATGAGCATTGAACTTGAACAAGATTCAGACTGCAGGGGGGGCTCGGACGGATAGAAGAGACTCATTTTGTGTCTGAACTGTACTTCGACCAATACTTGAACGAATGCAAATAAAAGACTCTAACTAAAGTGATAAGAGACTGGACTTTCAAGACTACTAGAATTTGAAACTCAACTATGTCTTGAATATGAAATCAGACTTAAATCAAACTCAAGCAAATGACATCAAGTCAAACCAAAGACTTGAACTCTGAGTTTGTACTTGAACTCATACTATACAACATTAAGTGGGACTTATAGACTTGATGAATTCAAGTCTGAGTCATGTGCAAGGAAACTCAAGCTACAAGAGCATTCGTATGATCAATAGTGACTCAAAATGCGCTACAAGACCTTAATGCACAAACTCCTACGGCAACCCCTGCAAATTTGCCTGTTGATTGAGATGGCAATACAGAAGACCAATAAAGAAGGATTCGCCCCTGTACAAGTGCACCGTAGTTTGTATACACATAGGTACACAAAGGGGTAATTGTAATCAAAACCCGCATGGGCCCCGGCGAGCGTGTTATTGGTACACACGTGACGTCTAGGGATGCAGCGCGGGTTATTAAACTTGAACCCGATCCTTCTAAATAGATGAAAGGAGTAGACATGGTTCAATTATAAAATGCCCCTAAATACCCATATGGGCCCCGGCAAGCAAATTGTAGAAGCACATGTGACGTCTAGGGATGCTGCGCGGGTCAACAAGTGAATTCATGTTCGAACCCGATCCTTCTATACGAATCAATAAAAGTTGATAGGGTTCGAACCATTGAACAAATATACGATTGTGACGACCGTTATATTTGTCTTAATACATTCATATTAGGCCTTCAATGCTTATAACAATGAGAATTCACTATTAAGGGCATAAAGCCTACGAAACTCGATCCTCTGTCGACAGCCAGACAGAGTCGACAAGGTTCAAGCTTTAAATGGAAATAACCGCGAACACCCCGATGATGGCCGTGTTGAATGCAGATCTCAACCGGAGGGGTTTCCCAAATATTTTCAAATATCTCCCAAATATCCAAAGTTTTATTTCAAATATTCCAAAAATCTCAAAAGCCAAAAACCACAAAAATCCCAAATATTTAAAATTGAAATTATCCATCCATACTTAAAGCAAATTTCATCCACCCTCCGCAATAGTTTGCCGAGGCGAACAAATTAAAATCTATTATAGCTCACAAAGAGCCAAATGCCTAGTCAAAAATATCACTAGGATCCTGTCACGACCCAACTCGAGACGGATCCCGCCCGCACCGGGTTGCGACCAGCTTAACGAACTAACCAGGATCTGGCTTTGGAATTTGCTTACTGAACTGAATCTTCCAAATATTATACATACAAAACAGACCAGAGCTACTAAAAATATCAAATGCAGCGGAACAAATCATCTATATTTTTCTTTCTTTTCCTCAAAACAATCATCTACAAATACAGTGCATGACTGACAGAAAGAAACAGAGCAGAAAGAGCCATGACTGTATAAAAATCAAAAGAACAAAATACTTATACTGATCAGACTTTAAAATCTAATCCTAGACTTCATTCTCTTTCCCAGAACCTGAAAAACCACCAGAAAACAAGAGTGAGCTCAACAGCTCAGCAAAGCAACAAACCTCCAATCAAAATTCTCAGAATCCAAAACCAAACACATCGGACAGAAATTCGTACAGAAATTAGAACAAAATCAGATAGATATCAAATCAGACAGAACTGTACGGGAGTAGAAGTCATATCAAATCAGAAACAGAATAGATCAGACATATCATATTAACGGAATCAGAATCATACAGAAATCAGATTCAAATCATATCGGAATAGAACAGAATCGTGTCAGAATCAAATCTTACAGATCATATCAAATTATATCATACGGAAATCAGAACTCATATCAAATCAGAATCAGATTTGCTTACAGAACAGATACGGAAATCAGAAATCCTTTCAAATCAGATATCAGATATCAGATATATAATTAATAGCTAAATTCCCTGACATTGACAGAATCTCTACTGATTCCGGCCCCTTATGCTTCCCTTTTGTGCTCACGGCACCAGAACAGATGTGCTTGTAGCACCAGATTAGATATATATATATATTGTGCTTGTAGCACCTAAACAGATTTCCTTGGATCCGGAACAGAACAGATATCAGATTTCAGATTGAGCTCATTTCAGATTTCCCAGACACTAACTGAATCTCATAGGATCCAGGTCCCTTATAACTCCCTTTTTATAGCATATACAGATAGCATATCAAATCAGAAGAAATTCGGACAAATCAGAAATCACCCAAAAAATCGGGCAGCATAACGGCAGTATACGGAATTTATACAATTTTCCTGAAAAATCACAGAATACCAAATTCACACAGAATGTAGATAACAACATTTCAGAACATTTATTCTACTGTCACATCATTTAATATTCACACAAAAAAATACAGACGGAATAAAATGCCGCCAAATCAAAAAGGTCCGGACAAAAATCTCCAGAAAATAACCAAAATGTGCACACTCGACACGCCAACGATATACAGAAAGTTATGCAGTAAAAACTAAACCAGTCGGAAAATACGGACGAAAATCGCTAACAAAAATGAAATCCGGACAGAAAATACCGTCAACAGCGATGGTTCTGAAAATTGAGAAAGTCGGATTGTGCCTTACCTTGCGTACAACAATTTCCTGAACAGTCTCAACAGAAGAAAACAGCTCGGCGTCGTCCAAAAATCAACTTTTCCATTTTTTTCCTTCGTTTTTGTCTCTCCTCAGCTTTTTCTCTCTCTTCAAAATATCTCATTTTATATATATCCAGACTGATCGTCCTGGACGATCGAACTTCGTCCCGGTACGAACTCAGCTTTAGGTAGATTTCGTCAAGATGAAATTAATTATCGTCCAAAGACGACTTGGGCTCTGGAAAATTTTCGTTCAGACGATCCTGATTTCGTCCAGACGAACCATACAGACAGAACAATTTTTCTGCACAACCTGTACCAATCGTCCCGGACGATCCAACTTCGTCCCGGACGAACCTGGAGCAAAACTGATATTACAATCTCCCCAACTTCAAAAAAAATGTCGTCCTCGACATTGTCCAATCAAACTCCGTCAAAACAGATACGGATACGACTTCCTCATGTCCGACTCTTTCTCCCAAGTCGCTTCTTGTGCAGTACGGTGCTTCCACTGGACTTTAACCATCGAAATCTGTTTACTTCGTAGCTTTCGGACGTCGTATGCCAAAATCAACTCTGGCTCTTCCTTGTACGATAGATTCTTCTGAATCTCAACCTCATCAGCAGATACCTTCTTCTCAGAGTCGGATACCCACTTCCTCAAAGTGGATACGTGAAACACATTATACACATCAGGAATCGAATCAGAAAGCAACAGTCTGTAAGCAGATTTCCCAATCCTTTCTAGGATTTCAAAAGGTCCAACATACCTTGGACTAAGCTTGCTCACCTGGCCAAATCTGCTCACACCCTTCATCGGGCTGACTTTGACATACACAAAGTCACCAACTTGAAATTCAACAAACCTATGCTTCTGATTATAATACTTCTGCTGCCGGTCCTGAACCGCTTTCAATCTTTCCTTAACCAAGCTGATCTTCTGAACAGTTTCATCAGCAAAAGCGGCACCCAAAGCCTGTCTATCTTCGACCTCCGTCAGAGTCAAAGGAGTCCGGCACTTCCGGCCATACAGAGCCTCATACGGTGCCATACCGATACTGGACTGGAAGCTATTATTATAAGCAAACTCAATCAAAGGGATATGATCCTCCCAGCTTCCGCTAAAGTCCAAAACATAAAGCCTCAACAGATCTTTCAGTACCTGAATAGTCCTCTCAGACTGTCCATCAGTCTGAGGATGAAAAGCTGTACTGAAATGCAATTTAGTACCCAAGCCTTGCTGAATACCCTTCCAAAGTCTGGAAGTAAAACGTCCGTCTCGATCAGATACAATCACGCGAGGCACACCGTGCAATCTGAAAATCTCCTTAACATAAAGCTGTGCCAAGCGATCCACTGAATCAGTCTGTCTGATCGAAAGAAAATGGGCAGACTTCATCAATCGATCTACGACCACCCAAATGGCATCATGTCCTTGTCGTGATCGAGGAAAATCCATTGCAAAGTCCATCGTCACCTCCTCCCACTTCCACTCAGGGATAGGCAACGACTACAACAGTCCACTTGGTCGCTGATGCTCTGCCTTCACCAACTGACAGGCCTCGCATCTCGACACAAACTCCGCCACATCCTTCTTCATCCCAGGCCACCAGAATAAAAGCTTCATATCAGCATACATCTTACCACTGCCTGGATGAATAGTGTAGCCAGAATGATGAGATTCGTACAGAATCTCCTGCCTCAAATCCCCAAATACAGGTACCCATAACCTGTTCTCACAGAAAATAGCACCAGAATCAGAAATTCGAAGTTCAGGAGTCTTACCAGATCCAATCTGAGCAGTCAACTTCGAATAATCAGAATCTGACTTCTGGGCTTCTTGAATCCTTGTCTCCAAAGTAGACTGAATACTTAGATGAGCCAAATCCAAACCATTGGAGGAAATCACCTCCAACTGCAAGCGCTCCATGTCTCGAATCAGAAAGTCATCAAAAGTAAGCTGAATACCTGATAATCCAGAAGACTTCCTGCTTAGAGCATCCGCTACCACATTAGCCTTCCCAGGCTGATACTGAATAGTCAGATCATAATCCTTGATCAACTCGAGCCACCTTCTCTGCCTCAGATTCAGATCCTTCTGAGTAAAAATGTACTTCAGGCTCTTATGATCGGTAAAGATCTCACATCTGACGCCATACAGGTAATGACGCCAAATCTTCAAAGCAAATACCACTGCAGCTAATTCCAGATCATGTGTTGGGTAATTCTTCTCATGTAGTTTCAACTGTCTAGAAGCATAAGCAATTACCCTTCCGTGTTGCATCAGCACACATCCCAAACCTTTCAGTGAAGCATCACTGAACACCTGAAAACCTTCCGTACCTGACGGAAGTGCTAACACTGGAGCTAAAGTTAAACAGTCCTTCAATCTCTGAAAACTAGCTTCACACTCTGGTGTCCAAACAAAAGCTACTGACTTCTGCGTCAGTCTTGTCAGAGGCGTCGAAATCTGTGAAAATCCCTTCACAAATTTTCTGTAATATCTGGCCATGCCCAAGAAACTACGTACCTCAAATACCGTAGTTGGTCTCGCCCAATCAGCAACCGCCTGAATCTTCTGGGGATCAACAGAAATGCCTTCTCCGCTCACCACATGCCCCAGAAAAGAAATGCTCTTTAGCCAGAATTCACATTTGGAGAACTTGGCATACAGCTGATGCCGCCTCAAAGTCTCCAACACAATGCTCAAGTGTCTGGCATGATCATCCTCAGAAGCAGAATATACCAGAATATCGTCGATGAAGACGATCACAAACTGATCCAGAAACTCCCTGAACACTCGGTTCATCAGATCCATGAAAATAGCAGGCGCGTTGGTTACCCCAAAAGGCATAACCAAGAACTCGTAGTGCCCGTACCGAGTACTGAAAGCCGTCTTCACCACATCAGATTCCTTCACCTTCACCTGATAGTATCCGGATCGCAAGTCAATCTTCAAAAATACAGAAGATCCGGAAAGTTGATCAAATAAATCATCGATCCGAGGCAAAGGATACTTGTTCTTGATCGTGACCTTTTTCAAGTCTCTGTATTCAATACACATACGGATTTTCCCATCCTTCTTCTTCACAAATAGAACAGGTGCTCCCAGGGCGAAACACTAGGACGGACAAAGCCTCTGTCAACCAACTCCTGAAGCTGAACTTTCAACTCAGAAAGTTCTTTCGGTGCCATCCTGTACGGAGCTTTTGATATAGGAGCGGTACCTGGAAAAATATCGATAGAGAACTTCACATCTCTATCCGGAGATAAACCAACCAACTCCTCAGGAAAAACATCAGCAAACTCTCGTACTACTGGGATCTCAAAAATAGAACCAACCTTCAGGTTCAGATCCCGCACCGAAGCCAAAAAGACTGGGCATCCCTTCTTCCACATTCTACTTACCTCTAACACAGAAATCAGACTGGAGAGAACACCTCGTAAGCCCTGAAATACAAATCTCTCTCCAGCCATAAGCAAACTCACTTGCTTCTTCAGACAGTCTATCTGGGCCTCATACTGACTCAGCCAATCCATGTCAAGAATCACATCATACGAAAAAGTTGGCAACAGAATCAGACTCGATTTCCACTTCTTGCCAGAAATGTCAATCTCACACAAGCAAAACTCTGAGCAATCAAATTACTTCAAGTCGGTAAAATCACAAACAAAGAAACCGAAAGCAAAAATGAGTCCAAATGCAAAATCTCAAAACAGTGCTCGGACAGAAAAGAGTGACTGGCTCCAGAATCAAACAAAACACGACAGGGCTGATCAGAAATGTAAATCGTACCTGTCACAACATCTGGAGAATCACGAGTCTCCTACTGACTCAGACTGTAAACTCGTGGCTGAACTAGGGCTGGAGCTGAAGCAACAGAACTGCTCTGCTCCCTCTGAACAGTAGGTGGTCTCCGTGGTCCAGAACTAGAACCACCACCTCTACCAGCAAACCCCTCAGGACGCGGAGGAACAGTCCTCGGTCTCCCTGCTGAACCAGCAGGTTTGACAGAGCCCTCTGATCGGAACTCAGAATGCCGATCAAATCCAGTATGTGGACACTCTGCAATCCAATGTCCTGGTTGACCACATCGGAAGCACAGACTAGCCATCCTGTAGCACTGGCCATGGTGTCACCGTCCACAACTCTGGCACATAGGTGCCATACTAACAGATCCAGAACTCGTCGTACTGGTAGCAGTACCAGACGACCCTCCACTCCTTCTGGAGTCAGATCTGGTGACTCCGGATCCAGAACCAGCTACAAATCTCCTCTTCCCAGAGGAACCACTACATGAAGCCTCGCCTCTGAATCTCTTCCTACTCGTAGTCCACCGCTGCTGAGTAGCCATCAGGTCGTTCTCTATCAGACGAGCTCGCTCCACAAGCTCAGAGAAATCAGTGATCCGGAACGGTATCAGGGGCTGCCTCAGAATATCTCGTAATCCCCTCAGAAATCTGTAGCACCTCTCAGTAGAAGTACTAACCAACTGCAGAGCATACATGGCTAATGCAATAAACTCAGCCTCATACTGCATCACCGTCTTACTCCCCTGAACAAGCCTCAGAAAACTCTCCTGTATCTGCTGTCGTGCAGAAGGGGGAACAAACCAGTCTCGAAACACCTCAGTGAACTCTTCCCAAGAAATCAAAGAGTTTAATCTACCCTGAAATCTGGCCTCCTGCTGGCCAACCCACCAATGCTCAGCCTCTCCATCCAATAGAAAAATAGCTAACGGAACCTTCCTATCTGACGGACACTGCATTCCGTCGAAGGTCTTCTCCAATCTTCTCAACCACTCCTCAGCAGCTCTGGGCTCAACAGCGCCCTCAAACCTCGGAGGTTTCAACATCAAAAATAACTACAGATGTCTATCAATATCATCAGATCTGATGGTAGAAGCTCTGCTCTGAGTCTCGCTCATCATCTGAGCAACGAGCGTAGCAAACTGAGACAGTGTATCAGCACCGGCCACTGGGGCTGCCTGACTGGCAGTCTGCCCATCAGTCATGTCTGGGTCTGGCTGATCCATATAGAAAAATCTAGAAAATCCGGAAAACTATCACAAAAATAACACATAAAATGCCAAACAAACCAAAATTACCCCAGACAGACTCACTACAGATCACTTCCTATAGCTCTGTTTTACAATCCAACCAAATTCCAAAACCAATGCTCTGATACCACCAAAAGCTTGTCACGACCCAACTCGAGACAGATCCCGCCCGCACCGGGTCGCGACCAACTTAACGAACTAACCAGGATCTGGCTTTGGAATTTGCTTACTGAACTGAATCTTCCAAATATTATACATACAAAACAGACCAGAGCTACTAAAAATATCCAACGCAGCGGAACAAATCATCTATATTTTTCTTTCTTTTCCTCAAAGCAATCATCTACAAATACAGTGCATGGCTGATAGAAAGAAACAGAGCAGAAAGAGCCATGACTGTATAAAAATCAAAAGAACAAAATACCTATACTGATCAGACTCTGAAATCTAATCCTGGACTTCCTTCCCTTTCCCAGAACCTGAAAAACCACCAGAAAACAAGAGTGAGCTCAACAGCTCAGCAAAGCAACAAACCTCCAATCAAAATTCTCAGAATCCAAAACCAAACACATCAGACAGAAATCCGTACAGAAATCAGAACAAAATCAGACAGATATCAAATCAGACAAAACTGTACGGGAACAGAAGTCATATCAAATCAGAACAGAACAGATCAGACATATCACATTAACGGAATCAGAATCATACAGAAATCAGATTCAAATCATATCGGAACAGAACAGAATCGTGTCAGAATCATATCTTACAGATCATATCAAATTATATCGTACGAAAATCAGAACTCATATCAAATCAGAATCAGATTTGCTTACAGAACAGATACGGAAATCAAAAATCCTTTCAAATCAGATATCAGATATATAATTAATAGCTAAATTCCCTGACACTGACAGAATCTCTACAGATTCCGGCCCCTTATGCCTCCCTTTTGTGCTCACGGCACCAGAACAGATATATATATTGTGCTTATAGCACCTAAACAGATTTCCTCGGATCCAGAATAGAACAGATATCAGATTTCAGATTGAGCTCATTTCAAATTTCCCAGACACTAACTGAATCTCATAGGATCCAGGCCCCTTATAACTCCCTTTTTATAGCATATACAGATAGCATATCAAATCAGAAGAAATTCGGACAAATCAGAAATCACCCAAAAAATTGGGCAGCATAACGATAGTATACGGAATTTACACAATTTTCCTGAAAAATCACAGAATACCAAATTCACACAGAATATAGATAACAACATTTCAGAACATTTATTCTACTGCCACAACATTTAATATTCATACAGAAAAATACAGACGGAATAAAACGCCACCAAATCAAAACGGTCCGGACAAAAATCTCCAGAAAATAACCAAAATGTGCACACTCGGCACGCCAACGATATACAGAAAGTTACGCGGTAAAAACTAAACCAGTCGGAAAATACGGATGAAAATCGCTAACAAAAAAGAAATACGGACAGAAAATACCGTCAACAGCGACGGTTCTGAAAATTGAGAAAGTCGGATTGTGCCTTACCCTGCGTACAACAATTTCCTGAACAGTCTCAACGGAAGAAAACAGCTCGGCATCGTCCAAAAATCAACTTTTCCACTTTTTCCTTCTTTTTTCTCTCTCCTCAGCTTTTTCTCTCTCTTCAAAATATCTCATTTCCATATATATCCAGACTGATCATCCTGGACGATCGCACTTCGTCCCGGTACGAACTCAGCTTTAGGTAGATTTCGTCAAGACGAAATTAATTATCGTCCAAAGACGACTTGGGCTCTAGAAAATTTTCGTCCAGACGAATCATACAGACAGAACAGTTTTTCTGCACAACCTGTACCAATCATCCCGGACGATCCAACTTCGTCCCGGACGAACCTGGAGCAAAACTGATATTACAATCTCCCCAACTTCAAAAAAAATGTCGTCCTCGACATTGTCCAATCAAACTCCATCAAAACAGATACGGATACGACTTCCTCATGTCCGACTCTTTCTCCCAAGTCGCTTCCCATGCAGTACGGTGCTTCCACTGGACTTTAACCATCAGAATCTATTTACTTCGTAGCTTTCGGACGTCATATGCCAAAATCAACTCTGGCTCTTCCTTGTACGCCAGATTCTCCTGAATCTCAACCTCATCAGCAGATACCTTCTTCTCAGAGTCGGATACCCACTTCCTCAAAGTGGATACGTGAAACACATTATGCATATCAGGCATCGAATCAGAAAGCAACAGTCTGTAAGCAGATTTCTCAATCCTTTCTAGGATTTCAAAAGGTCCAACATACCTTGGACTAAGCTTGCTCACCTGGCCAAATCTGCTCACACCCTTCTTCGGGCTGACTTTGACATACACAAAGTCACCAACTTGAAATTCAACAAACCTGTGCTTCTGATTATAATACTTCTGCTGCCGGTCCTGAGCCGCTTTCAATCTTTCCTTAATCAAGCTGATCTTCTGAACAATTTCATCAGCTAAAGTGGCACCCAAAGCCTGTCTATCTCCGACCTCCGTCAGAGTCAAAGGAGTGCGGCACTTCCGGCCATACAGAGCCTCATACGGTGCCATACCGATACTGGACTATAAGCTATTGTTATAAGCAAACTCAATCAAAGGGATATGATCCTCCCAGCTTCCACCAAAGTCCAAAACACAAAGCCTCAAAAGATCTTCCAGTACCTGAATAGTCCTCTCAGACTGTCCATCAGTCTGAGGATGAAAAGCTGTACTGAAATGCAATTTAGTACCCAAGCCTTGCTGAATACCCTTCCAAAGTCTGGAAGTAAAACGTCCGTCTCGATCAGATACAATCACGCGGGGCACACCGTGCAATCTGATAATCTCCTTAACATAAACCTGTGCCAAGAGATCTACTGAATCGGTCTGTCTGATCGGAAGAAAATGGACAGACTTCATCAATCGATATACGACCACCCAAATGACATCATGTCCTTGCCGTGATCGAGGAAAACCCATCGCAAAGTCCATCGTCACCTCCTCCCACTTCCACTCAAGGATAGGCAACGACTGCAACAGTCCACTTGGTCGCTGATGCTCTGCCTTCACCAACTGACAGGCCTCGCATCTCGACACAAACTCCACCACATCCTTCTTCATCCCAGGCCACCAGAACAAAAGCTTCATATCAGCATACATCTTACCACTGCCTGGATGAATAGTATAGCCAGAATGATGAGATTCGTACAGAATCTCCTGCCTCAAATCCCCAAACACAGGTACCCACAACCTGTTCTTACAAAAAATAGCACCAGAATCAGAAATTCGAAGTTTAGGAGTCTTACCAGATCTAATCTGACCAGTCAACTTTGAATAATCAGAATCTGACTTCTGGGCTTCTTGAATCCTTGTCTCCAAAGTAGACTGAATACTCAGATGAGCCAAATCCAAACCATTGGAGGAAATCACCCCCAACTGCAAGCGCTCCATGTCTCGAATCAGAAAGTCATCAAAAGTAAGCTGAATACCTGATAATTCAGAAGACTTCCTGCTCAGAGCATTCGCTACCACATTAGCCTTCCCAGGCTGATACTGAATAGTCAGATCATAATCCTTGATCAACTCGAGCCACCTTCTCTACCTCAGATTCAGATCCTTCTGAGTAAAAATGTACTTCAGGCTCTTATGATCAGTAAAGATCTCACATCTAACGTCATACAGGTAATGACGCCAAATCTTCAAAGCAAATACCACTACAGCTAATTCCAGATCATGTGTCGGGTAATTCTTCTCATATGGTTTCAACTGTCTAGAGCATAAGCAATTACCCTTCCGTGTTGCTTCAGCACACATCCCAAACCTTTCAGTGAAGCATCACTGAACACCTGAAAACCTTCCGTACCTGATGGAAGTGCTAACACTGGAGCTGAAGTCAAACAGTCCTTCAATCTCTAAAAACTAGCTTCACACTCCGGTGTCCAAACAAAAGCTACTGACTTCCGCGTCAGTCTCGTCAGAGGCGTCGAAATCTGTGAAAATCTCTTCATAAATTTTCTGTAATATCCAGCCATGCCCAAGAAACTACGTACCTCAAATACCGTAGTCGGTCTCGGCTAATCCGTAACCGCCTGAATCTTTTGGGGATCAACAGAAATGCCTTCTCCGCTCACCACATGCCCCAGAAAAGAAATGCTCATCAGCCAGAATTCACATTTGGAGAACTTGGCATACAGCTGATGCCGCCTCAAAGTCTCCAACACAATGCTCAAGTGTCTGGCATGATCATCCTTAAAAGCAGAATATACCAGAATATCATCGATGAAGACGATCACAAACTGATCCAGAAACTCCCTGAAAACTCGGTTCATCAGATCCATGAAAATAGCAGGCGCGTTGGTTACCCCAAAAGGCATAACCAAGAACTCGTAGTGCCTGTACCGAGTACTGAAAGCCATCTTCACCACATTAGATTCCTTCACCTTCACCTGATAGTATCCGGATCGCAAGTCAATCTTCAAAAATACAGAAGATCCGGAAAGTTGATCAAACAAATCATCGATCCGAGGCAAAGGATACTTGTTCTTGATCGTGACCTTATTTAAGTCTCTGTAATCAATACACATACGGAATGTCCCGTCCTTCTTCTTCACAAATAGAACAGGTGCTCCCCAGGGCGAAACACTAGGACAGACAAAGCCTCTGTCAACCAACTCCTGAAGCTGTACTTTCAACTCAGAAAGTTCTTTCGGTGCCATCTTGTAGGAGCTGAACTTTCAACCAATCGTCCCGGATGATCCAACTTCGTCCCGGACGAACCTGGAGCAAAACTGATATTACAGATCCATTCTCAAATAACCTCTTGCAGTAAGGACGTGGTACGTGTCCTCTAACCGGCAATTTCGCCGCCAAATGACACTTCAGGTAAACGGTTATGACCCGAGGCCCTATGAATCGAGTGGTTTTGCCGCCAAATGGCACCACAAATAGTGGTTATGGCCAGAGCCAATACGCTCCTTAATGGCGTTAACTCCTTGAGATATGAATCAATAGGATATGATCGATAGGGCACAAAGCCCTTTGTAAGCTAAGGTGGATTCAAATTTGTCCCCTTAGACAAACATTCAACCCCGGTTTATAAGGTTCCCTTGGACGAAGCAATCCATGGCTGCCGACAAGGATCCTTATGTCAGGTTGGGTCGACTATCTCCTCTAACTAAGTAGACCAGGGACCACGATGGCCCGGGACGGCAGAACCATGGGATCTTGATCGGGCCTATCATCCATTCCCCCACCATCCGCTTTAAGTGAGAGATGGTGAAATTTCTATTTTAAATATTAAATGTTTCCAAATATCCAAACTTCTCAAATTCATACCCAATGCTGCTACTATATGCCAGATAACACGTATATTCTACGTATCTGATTGACGACTAGCCTTAATCGAAAGTTCTCTCTCATGATCGGGAGGGGTAATTAACTATAGGGGCTTGCGCCTATAGGAAACCAGAACTCAGATCATAAAGTCCTCGCAAAATGAGGGAGAAATCTCTAGGTAGTGTCTTATCTACAAACCCATCTGCCTTCCAAAATTTACCCCGGAACTTAGTTCGTTAAAACTCCCTCGCTGAATAAGAAAAGCGAGTGGAGGCCGGGGTCGAATTTTCGGAGCCCACACTCTTAAACCATTCATACATTCAACTTAAATACAACATAATTCTAGCCAAAATAAAGTCGAATGGTAACGCCGATAAGAACAACCGCAACAAAAACTTTAATCATCAGAAGAATCCTGTCAAGCTTCTTAGAAGTCTTTCTGTCGAAGGCATTAAATTTGTAACGTGTGACATAGCACGGCTCTTCCTCTTCATCAACCAGTTTAAAGTAATGATAATCATCATCACTTCGATTATAAATACACCTATAAAATTGTCTTCCAATATTTGGTCCTTGGTGACAGGTAAACAAAACACATTTGAGGTGACAATGGCAGTATACTAGGGATTGATGCCGCCTGGCTCTCACAACTGATGAGTTTGACGAACTCTTTATTACTGCAAAAAAAAAAAAATCTGTCAACACATTCCAACAATTGCAGAAATCAATCCAAGTTAAAATCTCAACAAAACTGTCTCTACATAAACGATCCGACCTCAATGTCGACCTCAAAGCCGTGAAGAGAAAGTCGGCTTGAAAAAAAAAATTCTATAAGCACAGCACAGAAGCAAGACCGGAAAAATAAATCAATCCAACATTTTGCCGCATAAACGATCTCCAATGCTCAAGTAAGCAGAAAGTCGGAACAAAGTAAGAAGAAATCAGTCCAAGTTAAAATCTCAACAAAACTGTCTCTAAATAAATGATCTGACCTCAATGCTGACCTCCATGGCGTGAAGAGAAAGTCGGAACAAAGTTTTCATTCTTTTACCTTGGATTGTGAAGAGGTCCAACTCAATGATGCCCTAAAAACGAAAAACTGGAAGACGTCATCATTACCATGCGAACAAGCGTCGTAAAGAACCGCGGTAAACGGAGTGGTAGAATAGAGGTGAAATAGGGATTTCAGTGGTATAACTGTAATATTTAAAAATGAGGTGTTAGATATGTAAAATATTAAGTATATAGTGGTATGTATGTAAATTTCCCTTAAATAAAATATCATGTAATGAGAGAAAAGGTATTGTTAATTGGATTTGTATTGGAGGATAAAGCAGAAAGATGGTGAAGAGAACAACAACATGATAAGTTGGGTGATATCCCTAATATGCTAGATAACGGGAAGAGTTTGTGGAACTTTTTAGGGAACGGTTCGTACCTATTTTTTTATAAGGAGGTAGATACATGACAAATTCATAAGATTAATGCAATGAGACAAATCAAAGGTGCAATATGAAACATAATTTATAATATCATCAAGATATGCATCAATCAACTAATTGTAACTATAAATGAGAAATGTTATTGATTCTTACATTATTTGTAGGATGCACTTAGACAACCTTTAGTAACTTTATGAATTGATTACTATACAATATTAATAAAGAGGCCTAAAAGGGTGGCGATTGACTTTCAAGCTGCCAAAAAAAAAAAAAAGATCAGCATAAGAGAAAGAACACTGAAGAAGATGTAACAATCATATTCTAAAAAATATATTTAAAATGAAAATCTAAATTTTTGTTTGAACTGTAGCACAACGGTGATGTTCCTTTGAGTGGTGTAGCATTTGGTCTTGAGTGCAGTTACGCCAGAAATTACTATTGCGGCATTGAAGCCTTTATTCTACAGTAATTCTAGATTCAGCATGTAGTGTTCCTTCCCTGTGTTGTGGCACTGCAGCACTGCCCACACACACACACACACACACACACACACATACACACACACACACACACACACACACACACACACACACACACACACACACATATATATATATATATATATATATATATATATATATCCACTGAATTGCCTCCCTCATGCCTTACAAAACTGACTTGCCTTCGAAGGAAGAATGAAAAGTGGGTGATTTCACAAGGTAAATGAAAGTTATTATATTTTGAATGTTTTATGCATAATGAAAATTTTGGTATTTTACTATAGGCGTACTGTTAATACAAGCATTACGAATGAATACGAGCATGTGTTTGGGTAATAGCTAGTCATTATTACTACTATAAAATTATAATAATATTATGCATGAGGACAAGTAAAGGATGGTTTTACTAACATTCGTTGAAAACTAACTAGCATGTACAAGAAGGTTGGCCGACAGACTTTCCTTTAAATACTATGATTTGGTGTTATCCTTTATTGATTCAAGTGATATACTTATTGAGAGTTAAAAGAAGTTATTACTATGCTGATGGGCAAGGAGTGATGAGTTTATTTACTTAGTCAATAGTTAATAATTTTTTTATTATTGACTACTAAAAAAATACCACACAAAATAAAACTCCTTATTTATTTAGTGTGATTGTTATAATGTCTATTACTACACTACTATTACTATACTATTTTACCATTTTACTGTTTGAACGAGAGGCTAAGAGCTGATAGATTGGACACTAGAGAGAAATTTTAGGGGTAAACTAATGTTGGGATCACTTGGGATGAATTCACTATAGTTTTCAGGATGTAGTTTGTACCTCCATCAACCTAATGATAGATGCATGAAGCTTTTATCAAATTAGAGCAATGACTCAAGACAATGATGTAGTATGAAGCAAAGTTTATTATATTGGCTAAGTACTCTCCTTACTTAATCCTTACTACTAAATAAAAGTGTTATGTATTCGTATAAGGATTAAATAGGGAGTTGAGACATCTGTTAGTGTCTCTATGAATTTAAGAGTTTTTTAAGCAAGTGGAGCAATCCTCACTGTTAGAGATTATTTTGGTTGTACCGGCATCCATGTATGATGTGGGCTCCAAATATAATATAAGCATGAGGACCAAAGATGAATCTAGCAGGGATAGAGAATCTAGAGAAAGTGTCAGTGATAAGAAAGCATATATAGTGATTTGAGGGGATCTGGATCGACAATATTTACCAATAATTATAGCAAATGTATTCATTTTGAAAGAATATATTATAATAGTGCTACCTTTTGACAAGACATTATTTTAATATGGACAACAATGATACAAGGTAGTGGATTATCCTTAAAGAGGATTTGGAGGGAGAGATGATTTTAAAGTAGGATAGTCAAGGAAAACTAAAGAATAGAGGATTGCAATATTGAGAGCTTATAGTGAAAGATCAACAAACAGAGTTAATGAAAGAGCGAGTTTGTTACAACAAAACAGATAGCCCCAATAATACTTGCTTTAGTGATGCCACGTGTGTATAACTTACAATAATTGGAAGATAGATATAAACTAAAGAGTTCTGCTAGAAAGATATTTATTTTGAATGATTGATTGATATATCATTTCATTACGTAAGTGAATGACGTGAGATTGAATGAATTGTATGATTATATGATAGATACAATATGGATATGAAGTGTTTTATGAGCCTTTAATTTAATTTTGACTTAATTTAAATAGTTATATTGATTTATTTCCTATTAGATTTATTTTATATGGATTTTGTGCCTGAATCCTTAAGGAAATTGTTGGGGGTGTCATTTTTCTAAGGTGGGTAAATTATAACAACCTGATTCTTGAAAATAAATTTAAAATATAAATTTGATTTTTTTTATTTGAACTGTAAAGCAGTGGTACTATTACTTTGAGTACTATGGTGCTTAGTTTTAAGCATAGCGGCATAACAAATCATCATCGTGACATTGAAGCTTCTATTCTACAATAATTCTAGATTTAGTATGAAGCGCTGTGGTTGCACTGCGGTGCTACCCATCAAAATAAATTATATATATAAATATATATATATATAATATATATATATATATTATATATATATATATATATATATATATATATAATATATATATATATATATATATATATATATATATTTATATATATATATATATATATCACTCAAACTCTTCCCTCACTCGTCATAGCACCGACATGCCGGAAGAAAGAAAATGGGGAGGGAAGGATGAGAAAAAAAAAACAATTTTGGATTTTTGTTCTCCAAACAATTTCACCATTTTTATGAAAATTTCTTAGATCGAGGTAGGTGACTATTATCCTATCTATGTTTTCAAATATTTTGATTGTTAACTGTCCAAGTTCTTTAAACTAAATTTATTATATTTTTTTCTGACTTAGTGAACTTCTATCATATAACTATTTATATGTTACGATATTGATTATTCTTGATAATTTGATTAGTTGATTATGTGATTTCATCAGGTCAAATAAAAGTTATTATATTTTGAGCAATTTGAATGTACTATTTTTTTTAATTTAAATATAGACATACTATCAATACAAGCATTAGTAATGAATATATACATGTAATTGGGTAATAGCTGGTTACTATTAATATTATAGTACTATAATAATATTATATATGAGGATAAATAAAGGTTAGTTTTATTATAGTTAGCTGAAGACTGACTGATCTGGATAGAATGGTGGGCCGATAATTTTTTTTAAATATAATGATTTGGTATTATCCTCGACTAATTTATATAATTTATTGATTAAGAATTATAATGAGTTATTACTGTATCGACGGGCAAGGAGTCAAGACTCTGTTTATTGAGATAAGATTTACTGATTACTGATTACTTGCTATTGCAAAAATACTATGCAAGCCAAATCCCTTTATATATTTAGTGTGATTACTAGAATGATATGAGATAAAATTTTTGAATGCTTTGAATGCTCTTTGTAGATCCCACATGATTTTCATTAATTATATTTTAATGTTTTTTCAATTAAATATGCATAATTAGATATTATACCACCACGAGGGTTATAATATTGTCCTAATATGGATTTAATAGAAATAAAATTATAAGTTAATTTTTTAAATAGATGCAACATAGGGAATATACAAATTATCCCAAAGGATGAAAAGTGAATCTACTATCATTCCAATTAGAAAGATAAATTATAAATTTATCTCCATAATCCAATATAGAGGATACTCAATCCACTATAAAAGCATATCCAATATCAATCTATCTTTTGATTATAAATTTAAATTTAAAATATGGATAAAGCAAAGTATTTGTTCACAAATTTTTTTCCTCTACCTTAGAAAGAAAATTAAAATAGGATTTATTTTATTCTGGGATTTAGACTCCCAATAGGGGCAAGCCCCTATAGTTAATTACATCTTTTAAGAGAATACTCTCGATTAAAATGAAGACTAAATAGTTTTAAAATTCATATAATTTTAAAGGAATGTTTGGGCTTATTAAATTTCAATGTACATGATTTAGATTATAAATTCAAAATTAAATTTAAAGATTTAGATTTGATTAAAGAACATATGCAAAGAGAAGAGTGTATACAATATGGATTTACCACTTTCTTAGAGCAAGCTTCCAACTAACAATCTTAATCACAATAATCGCCATATAAATGCAAGATTTAGAAAGTTCTATCATAAGAATCAAGGAGTTGTTATTGAAATTTAAATTAAATGTAATACAACATGCTTACAAAGAAAATAAAATCTACATGTATAATATAAATGATGCATGAATGATAATGTATAAAATTATTTATTTTATTAATATAAATTTATATGGCACATCCTAGGGTTTGTAGTAAAGCAATGGTGGCCAGGACCCAACAACAATAAACCTAGATTCTAATCCTATCATATAAATCTGAATTCAAATACATTATTTAAGGTCTTCAAGCTCTAAGTTTTCTATGGATTCCAAAAAGGAATATCCTCTTGAAAAGAGAACAATGCTTTTTGGAGCCCCACCTATATATATATATATATATATATATATATATATATATATATATATATATAAGCAGCTATCTTTACTCTTTTATAACTCATAACTCTTTACAACGTAATCTATATACAAGAAATCCATGAAATTTAAATTTGCATGATTCTTTTCACATACATCATCACCTAATTGTTGCAAATCTATGTTTATATGGCTTGTGTTTTGATGATTGACAAACACTACTTCTCTTGGACTACTTGTTGCTTCTAACTTTTCAGGAATCGAAGACCGGACGATCATGAAGAAGCCAAGTTCAGAATTGCGTTGGTTTAGGGTTGAGTCAGTCTGTACTTTTGTTTTTCTCTTTTTGAGTCTACTTGTAATGGTCAAAGAGACTGATGCTAAGTAACCCTACACACACACACTTGAGAGACTTAGATTTTCTATTTTTGCCCACATCGGCCCGGCCGATATTTATACGTCCGGGACGATCAGCTTAAAACAGAAAGTCTAATTAAAGATTCTTAATTAAGGCAGCCGACATTAACATATCGTCCTGGATGATACGTGTATCGGCCAGGACGATATGCTCAAAACAGAAAGAAGTAGCCGCCTTAGACAGTTAAGGTATACTGTATTTTTATATTATCGGCCAGGACGATCCCCGTATCGGCCTGGACGAAAATACCAAATTATTCCTTAATTGATCAGGAAATCAAGGGAGTAATTAAGGATGATTGATACGATCAAATCGTCCTAGACGATCGCAGGATCGGCCAGGACGATACATTCAAAATCCTTGTGTTGCTTCAGGACGATAAATATCGGCCAGGTCATAAAAAGGGCGATGCTCAGGACAATTTGCGTCTGATTTGAACTAATCGTCCAAGACAATGGTATGATCGGCCTGGACGATCAAGCCAAATTTCAACCGTCCAGGACTGTTCCCAGGGCGATGCTCTGGCCGATCTTCTTTGGTTTGTACTGATCGGCCAGGCCGATGTCCAGATCGGCCGGGATGATAAAGTCGACAACTTGCATTAATGAGCTCGTTTTGAGAGCCTCTATTTAAGCTATGGCAAGGCACTTTGTAAGGGTCTTTTGGCATCCATTAGAGCTTTGTTCTTGTGGGGGAGACTTGAAGAGAGAGCTTGAAAGGGAGAGAGGAAAGGGTGGAGTTTGAGAGGGAGAAGATCCTGTGAGGGGGAGGAACTCAAGGGAGTGTGGTGGGGGATCCACACGGTTGCTCCGGCGAACTCGCACCTTAGTACCATCAGATTCAAGGCTTGTCTCGAGGTAAGTTCACCAAAGAAGAAGATTTCTTTGGTGTCAAAGGACCCGGCGACTCCACCGCACCGGGGAAGGTGGAAGTGATTTTGTAAGGGCTTCTCTGCCTAGCTGTGGGGGCTAAAGGAGAGACACTAGTTTAGTGCAATACTTGGGGGATGCCTCCAAGGAGTGGATGTAGGTCAAGGTTTGACCGAACCACTATAAATCTGGTTTGTTCTTTTCTTTTATTGCTTTCGCATTTATTTTCTTCCGCATTGGTTTTCGTTGTGGTGAATATTGGTTTTGGATTGTGTTTGTTTTAAAGTACCGATTCATCTCTCTATTAATTAGCTTTAGGACTAAGTTCAAGAGGGCTTAACATCCCTAACGAACTTTCACTAATAACATTATACTTTGCATGAATGTAAAAGTAGAAAAATAAATGCAGTTATAAGTGTGTTGTGAGCAGTTATATGTACAAAAAGTAAATGAAACTAAATTGCACGATCCTTTCTCATTCACTTCGCTCTCTAGTGCACTGACAAAAAAGTAAATATGACATGTTATATTTTACAGAAAGTAAGAAAATACACATATGTTTCCTCTATGCTAAGACACCCACAATTTAACCAAAATAATCCACTAGCCAAGCCTAAGCTAAAGTTGGTTGTCTCAATAAACCATCTAAGAATATGCAAGAGATTGTGTGCTTTAATATGTCCTATGGGGATTTATTATTTAGATTGCATATATTTTTAATGTTTATTCATTAAATGCTAAAAGGGAATTTAATTGAAGTTTAAATGATATGTATTTGACTTTTGAATTATTCCAATTTTAAGTGTTGAAGTTATTTATTTAGTTTTAAAGAATTTATAGATTAATAACCCCTATAGTGCAAGGGGTTACCAATTTATAAATCCTAAGGCTTCTAAAATGGACACCCATCTTTTATGCAGGATAAATGACCATATGAGAGGCTCTAACATTTTATTAGAGACGGAGAAAGGGATCTTGTAATCCAATATAACATACCCTCCAAAAGGGATCAAGTATGTCGTATATGGTTAGTGTGTAATTAATTATTTGAAGATCCTCCAATCCAATGTGTTAATGCCTTCCTAAAAGGAATTCTACGCAACACATAGAAGATCTTTTATTATTTAAGTGTATTAAAGGTCTTGAAGTTGAATGCCGAAGTGCCCTCCAAAAGGAATCAAGCACTAAGCATAAAGACCTTAACTCATTTAATTCAAATTAATTATCAAATTTAATTGATTAAGATAAACTTTAATCAATCAAATTATCAAATTAATCTAAATTAAATGAATTACAATTTAATTTAAATTTTTCTAAATTTTAATGTAATGCTTAGAATTTTAAATTAATTGTTGAATTTTTAATTAATTTTTGATGTATTATTAATGAATTAAAATTAAATTAATCCAAAAATTTATTTAAAACTGAATTATAAATCTCTAAATTTTAATTAAATTTATTAAAATATAATAAATTTTTTAATTTTTTAAATTATTTGATTAATTTTTAATTGAAATTATTTAATTAATGAATTAAGAATTGAATTTTTAATTGAAAAATAATCTATATTTAGATTTTAATTTTTTGATTTTATCTTTAATTTTATTTAAATTTTAATGAATTCATTTAATTTATAATTAATTGGGGCAATTAAGTACTAATGAAATTTTGAAAAGTTTTAAATTTAAATATCAATTTTCATTAGTTGTATATTTGATTTAGAGTTGATTGGTGTTAATTTTAATTTTTTAGAATTTATTTGATTTGTTATAATTGGTTGAAATCAAGCCCTTAATTATGGGTCAATTGGAATTGATTGTTATTATAAGGTCAATTAATGTCAAATTAGAGTATATTAGATCAAGTAGGATATAACACTAATTTTTCTAAGTTTGTATTGCATCCAAATAGGATGTGTATAGTGAATCCTAAATTTGACTAAGTTCACTAAGGCACAAACCGAATTGTTGTTCCTAAATGTCACTAAGTTTGAATAGGGTTGAAATCAAGTTTACTAAACCTTAAACATTTACACATAAATGTAAACAAACTATAGTAATTGTGCAATCTAGATCTAAAGGAAAGAATTAGGGTGAGTTATCAAAATTAATGATCCTTAGTTTTGATTATTCATCCTCATGGTATGCATGAAATTAAGTTGAACAAATTTTATTAGAGAATAGTGATGTTTATTCACCAAGGAAATTTTCTAAAATTTGAATATAAGATCTTATAAGATTTAGAAGTGATTAACAAACCCTCAATTAACAATCCAACTATAATCACCTCTAAATAATCTAAGATTTCATATACATTTTTTTTTACTAAATAGACATTATTAAGAAACTACATGGCTTTAGGTTATAATTATTAGATCAATAATTATAATTCATAATGATTTTCTAAATATATAGCTCAAATAATGGGCTATATAATTTGAAATTCAATCATAATTATAATTAAGCTCTAATAATCTTCCAAAAATTAGAGAAAACATATCATATTCTCAATAACACGCTATTTAAGTTTGAGCTTGATTAGAAGCTTATCTGATGATTAGTTAAAAATACTTTAAGAAAAGGTATATTTAAAATTATTAAAAATATATTATTTATGAAGTCTTAATTTTATTTTTAGAAAATAAAGGGTTTTATTCTAAGAAAATGCGTGGTCATATGCTAAAAATGGTGGAGTATTTAAATTTTTAAGATTTTTCAAAGTTTCCAATGATTTCAACTACATTTTTAAATTAAATTTTAATTATATATATATATATATATATATATATATATATTATATATATATATATATATATATATAATATATATATATATATATATATAACAACAATGGTGGGATACAAGGCGGGTTTGGGTTGGAACATGTAGACAACTGCGGTGTCGGTGCCCCACATTTGCCACAAGGCAGCAGGTGAGTTAACCACACATTTGAGCATGGTTAATCAGTTAACCACGTCATCGATAAATAGAGGCTGTCAGATACGCACAGTTTACAACTAACGGTAGGAGTTGGATCACACAATCTGATCTCGATAGGAGAGATCATATGACAAAATAGAAGATATCATGGTTTGGAATAAATAGATCAGATCACGTTGGACGAGATATGTCCATCACATGGATTTGAAGGGTTGGATTTGACCATCAATCTAAAAAAATCATGATCATTTAATCCAAATTGAACGGATCGAACAATCGTAGATTCTCTTCCTTGTTTAGTAATCCTAAACCCTAGGATAATGTTTCTTTTATTTAAGCTTTATACAAAGATTTAGATTGCATTTTATCGAGTATATGAATGATTAAAATTGAGAGAAGCTATAGAGAGGTATTTTTAATAATTTTCATGCAATGTCAAGAGCTCTATTTAAAATCCTATATAAATACCTAAGGTTTAGGTTTTACCTCAGATTATAAAATACCAGGGAGAGTTTAATGGTTAGTTTTCTTCATTGAAAATTCCTCCACCACTTTGATGATGGATCTAAGCTCTGAGAATGATTGGATCAAAAACTTGATTACTTGGGGAAGAGAGTGGTTGGATCCTTCGTCGACCTTATCATCGACAAGCTTTAAATGCTAGGAGATCACTTATGAAATGGATTAAAACATTCAAGATGACTGAACCAAATAAGAAAATGTCTGGGGAGGCTTCTAAGTGAATAGTAAGTTAGAATAAATGAATATGTCATTTGGACCTATTCGGCTTCTGAGTGAATGGTAAGTTAGAATCAATGAATCTGTCATTTGGACCTATTCCAATTATTGGAGGTTGAATGAACAGTCTAGAACATTTAGATAAAGTCTTGGGTTGTTTGATATATAGCTTGGGTTATTAGTGCATAAGGTGTTATGAATATGGATTCAAGGATTATAATTTTGATGATAGTAAATATTTTGGACATTTCTATTTTTCTATTATTGCTCTGCCTACTAATGTTTTAGTTCCACAAGCTCAATTGCAAATTAATTCAGCTCAAGATTGGGTAGATTAGAACTTAGTCAGTCTATAAGTGTACGTTAAGTTTTTTTACCTTTTCTTGAGTCAAATATAATAAAATGCATCCTGATGCTAAGTAACCTTGCACACACACAGTCAAGGGGAAAAATTCTGTCTGTTTTAGAGTTTTTTATTTTTGATCATATCGTCCAGGATGATTCCAAATCATCCTGGATGATAGTTAAAGATAGAAACCCTAATTAGGACATCCTAGTTAAGGCAGCCATAATTAAGCAAATTATCTTGGATAGTATTATCATCGACATTGAAGAAATTCTCAAATCAGGAAGAATCAGCCACCAACTCGTTTAGGCATGTTATTATTTTTTGACATTATCTTGGACGATGCATTACAATTATTTCTAAATTAGTTTGTGATTAAGGAAAACAATTAAGGTTTAATTAATCAATCATATTATCATGAACGATCGCAGGATCGTTCGAGATGATCAGCTAAACAAATCTTAGTTTCTTTATGGATGACCAAAATGATATTTTTGATGATGTATATTCATTTGAACTAATCATATAGGATGATCTTAAAATTTTCCCGGACGATCAGTTTTTTTTTATCGTCCAACATGAAAAGTGGTCGAACATAGCGATGGTCTAGATGATTCTTGATTTTTTTTAAACTAATCATATAGGATGATGTCCTATTATCCTAGATGATCTGAACAAATAGATCATCTAATCGTCCTCTAATCGTCCAACCTCTCCTAGATCATCCTAGCTGATTAAGCTGAATTTGTACTGATCGTATAGGATAATTCGTCAGTTGTCCTAGATGATCTTTATCGATTTATTGCAATTTAGGGAAAATTTGAAGCCCTTCTATATTAAACCTCTTGTTTACTCAAGATTATATATTTTGCTACTATCCTGACTTGAGAGAGCTAAGAGGAGAGGGAGAGCTTGGGAGAGAGTGAGAGGATCTTATAAGGGGATGTTAGTGAGGAGTTTCACAAAGGTTGCTCCAAGTAAGGAGTTTAGTCATCTTTTCCAGTCGTCATCCCTAGTTCTTTGGATATTCTAGAGAGGTCTACTTCAGTGATTTCCCAATAGGGTCAACTAGCACCACCTAGATACAGATTAGGATCTGGTAGATCTGAAGAAGGCTCTTGATCGAGGTTCTCTTCTTACTTTAGGAGGAAGTAAAAGGAGTTAGGTTTTTTGCTTGCTTTAGGATGAAGGAAAAAGGAGTTGGGTCCTCTGCCTCACCGGGGTCGCTGGAAAGGAGTTTTATATATGATTCTTTGCCTTGCTGTGGGGGAAAAAGAAGAGACATTGAGTTTAGTGCAATGCCCAAAGGAGAGGCTTTAGGGAGTAGACGTACATCAAGTTGACCAAACCACTATAAAATCTTGTGTACTCTTTCTTATTATTTTTCCACATTTAATTATCACACTTTATTTTCTAGTGAATGATTATTTGATTTAAATCATAATTTCTATTTGAGAATTTTAAAACACCAATTTAC
This sequence comes from Dendrobium nobile, assembly GCA_022539455.1. NCBI lineage: Eukaryota > Viridiplantae > Streptophyta > Magnoliopsida > Asparagales > Orchidaceae > Dendrobium > Dendrobium nobile. The sequence goes on from CM039727.1 coordinate 33,333,494, forward strand.
CCCCCCTCTTGGTTAGCTTTGGGCTAGTTCATAAGGGCTTAACATTCCTAATGAACTTTCAAGTGGTATTAGAGCGAGATTCATAAAATTGAGTTTTTAAAATTTTTTAAATTTTAATACATGCCTAACTTTGGTAATCATAATACTGCGAAAGGGTATTTTATTAACTGACCACCTTTATTTGATAATATACATTTTGATTTTTGGAAAACTTATATGTCCATGTTTTTATAATCTATTAACTATTGCATGTGGATGCTTGTTAAGGACGAATATTCACCACCAACTTGTTAAATCAATTGTATAAAAACTAAACTTCTATTTACTGAAAGAACTTTTGAATGGACAAATGAAGTGTGATCCAAGTTGTACAGTAAATAGAACATGCGTGTCTCAACTTGTGCTACCGGTAAAGAAATATAGGATAGACTATGTGTTACTTTTGAATGGACAAATGAAGTTAAGCAATTTAGGTTGAATATCTTACTGCATGACTATAAACTTTTTAGCATGAAACCTAATGAATCGATATCTGACATGTATATTAGGTTTATTCAAATTGTCACCACACTGCATGCTTTAGAAAGAAAGCTAACTAACTATGAAAAAAGTTAATAAAATTTTGAGATGTTTGTATTCTTCCTTTGATGCTAAGATTACTATAATAACTGAATCTAAGGATTTAAATACTTATTCTGTTGATAACTTATTTGGATCACTTTTTGCTTATAAGCAAAGAGTGAACCAAAGATAACTTGATGCAGGTGAGAAAGAGAAGGAGACGATTGTGGCACTAAAGGATAACGATACAGATACTAATTCTTTAAGGTATAAAAGCAATGATATTGTCTTAATCACTAGGTAATTCAAAAGCTTTCTAAAGAAGAAGTAAAAGCACCATTAGTGCTTTTTAAGGAAGAAGTAAAAGCACCATTAGAAGTGAAATAAAGGTAAGGTTAGCAAAAATTTTGAAAGTTCTACTAATATAATTTGTTTTGAATGTAGGAAGCTGGGGCATGTTAAAGTTGTTTGTCATACACTTAAGGCTCACCCAGGCATGGAGAAGTGTAAGGAAAAACCCAAGTTTAGGAAGGACAAGAAGCGATTTCAAAAGACATTTTGGATTAATTCTACATTTGACTCCTCTGAGACTGAAGCTGATAAGGAGACTACAAAATTTTGTTTGATGGCAGATGATCATCTTGGTCAATCTGACTAAGAAGAGGTATGCGAACTAACCTACAATCAACTACTTGAAGTTTCTAAAAAAATTCATGCATCATATAAGAAACTTAAGAAATTGCATGCTATCATGAAATTAAAATTTTTAAATTTATAAAAAGAGCATAAAGTTTTACTTAAAGACCACTCTATACTTGCTAAAAATCACATGTCATTACTTGATGAGTTTGATGAATTAAATAAAAAGCATTTTGAGTTAGTCATTTAGCATGATTCATTGAAAGCATCCCACACTACACTTAAAATGATTTAAAAATATATATTGATGAATCTGAGAGTAGGGAGCACAATTCAAAAGTCGATAATGCTATTTTAGAAAGTGTTAACTCATTTTTTAAAGCTAAATTAAAAGCACTTAAGGAAAATATAACTCCACCCACACCTAAATAATTTTTTAATCCTAATCCAAAGCCAAAAGTTTTGAAACCTAGGAAGAGGCACTATAACCTGAATAGATTAGTAAACCCCTTTTATGATGTTAGATATTTTTAATGTGACATGTTAGGATACATCTCACACATGCACTTTTCATCGTAATACGCATTGGGTGAGGAGACCCAAATTGGATGATTTATAGCATAATACATATGCATTGAATTCTTCTTTCCATAATAAGGGATCCAAACTTATTTGGGTTCCTAAATCTGACATTTATTGAGTTTATAGGTGTGCTCTCATAAGAGATCTTGTGAGAGCATGTGGTACCTGGACAGCAGATGCTCAAGACATATGCCTAGAGATGCCAACCAATTTGTTTCAATGGAGGCCAGGGATGCAAGCAAGGTCACTCTTGGATACAACACCACCAGGAAAGTGGTGGCCGCATGTATAATCCAAAACTCCAAAAACTACTGATTGAAAATATTTTACTTGTAGATGGCTTGAAACACAATTTGCTTAGCATTTGTCAGCTTTATGATAAGGGCTTTATTATAAAATTTTTAGCAAATACTTGCATTATTAGCTTGAATAATAACACAATTCTGCAGGACAAAAGGATTAATAATATTTATATGTTTGACTTAAATAACATTGAATATGTCGCTTCATTTTGCTTAAAACTTATCGCTGACGAGTCTTGGTTGTAACACGAGAGGTTATGTCATGCTAGTATGAAAACCCTTAGGGGAGTGACCCAAAAAGACCTAGTTAGAGGTGTCCCCAAGCTTAAGTTCACTAAAATCCACTTGTGTGATGCCTAGAAACTAGGGAAGCGGGTCCAATCCTCTTTACATTCCATTAAGGACATTAGCACCTCTAGACCTTTAGAAGTCCTTCACATGGATTTGGCTTGGACCCGTTAGCACTGCAAGCTTAAGGGAAAAGTCTATTGATTTGTGTTTGTCGATGACTACTCGTGGTTCACTTAGATTAAATTTTTGTCACATAAGAGTGAGTCTTTTGATGAATTTAGATCCTTATCCACTTGGATTTAGAAAAAGCTTGGTTGTAAGATCTTGACCATCCATAGTGACCATGGTGGAGAGGTTAAATAAGAGATTTGGAGACTTTTATGAGGATAAAAGGATTAGTCACAACTTTTTACCCCTCAGTAGAACAGAGTAACTAAAAGGGAGAACAGGGCCTTAGTAGAAGCCACTAGAGCCATGCTTATTGAGTATTCACTTCCAAAATACTTTTGGGCTGATGTGGTAAACACAGCTTATTATGTGTTGAATAGGATGAATGTTAGAACCAAACTAGATAAGACTCCCTATGAGATCATTAAGGGGAGAACATCCAACCTTTCCCACCTTTATGTCTTTGGATGTAAGATTTTTATTCTTAATAATGGGAAGTCACTCTTAAGAAAATTTGACCCAAAATCTGATGAAGGAGTGTTCTTAGAATATTCTAATGCAGGGAAAGCCTTGAGGGTATTTAACAAGAGGATATTAGTGGTGGAGGAGACTACTTATGTACTGTTTGATGAATCCGATCCTAAGAAATCTAGAGTTAAGGAAGAAGATGAAGTTAGAGAGAGTTCCCAAGGAGTTAAAAATTTGGAGGGAAGAGTAGAGCCTCAAAATGCTAATGGAGTAGGTGAGATCACCCATGAAGTAGAAACTGTAAATATGGAGGGAAGGGTATAACATCAAAACACTTTGCCTAGACATGAGAGATATTCCTCGAGCCATCCTAAATAACTAATCTTAGGTGACCCTTCTGAAGGTGTTAGAACTAGGTATGGACTTAGGAAGGAAGTGAACAACTTAGACTTTATCTCAATGATTGAACCCACCAACATCAATTAAGCCCTTTCTGATGAATTCTAGATCTTAGCTATGAAAGAATAACTTAACCAATTTATGAGGAATGATGTTTGGGAGTTAGTAGAAAGACCTAAGAATTAAAGTGTAGTGGGAACCAAATAGGTCTTTAAGAATAAAATGAATTATTATGGTGTGGTTGTTATAAATAAGGAGAGATTGGTGGCTGAGGGATATAACCAAATAGAATGGATTGATTTTGAGAAGAAATTTATCCTTGTAGCTAGATTGGAAGCCATTAGAGTGCTACTAGTCTTTCCTGTTTTAAGGGATTTAAGCTGTTTCAAATGGACATTAAGAGTGCCTTTTTAAAATGGGGTGATAAAAGAGGATGTGTTTGTAGAGCAACCCCCAGGTTTTGAGTGCTCCTAATTTCTAAATCATGTTTATAAATTAAAAAAGGCCTTATATGGATTAAAATAGGCACCTAGAGCTTGGTATAAGAGGCTTTGCTCATTCTTACTAGAGAAGGAGTTTATTAAGGGGAGTATAGACACCACCCTTTTTTTGAGGAAAGTGGGAGATGAGTTACTCATTATTCAGATCTATATTGATGATATACTTTTTGGATCTACTGATAAAAATCTATGTGATGATATTTCTAAAATAATGAGTAAGGAATTTGAGATGATTATAATGGGAGAAATATCCTACTTTTTGGGGTTTAGCATAAGATAATTGGATGATGGAACCTTTCTAAATATATTAAAGTACATTAATGATATCTTGAAGAAATATAAAATGAATAAAGCCAACCCAATAAATACTCCCATGACCTCCAATGTTTAGTTTGATAAGGACCGAAATAGAAAATCTATTGATCAAAAGAAGTATAGAGGAATAATTGGATCACTGCTTTATGTGATTTTTAACTAACTTGATATAGTGTTTAACATTTATCTCTATACTAGATTTTAAGCTGATCCTAAAGAACCCACCTGACTGCAGTTAAGAGAATCCTTAGATATATCTTAAGGACCCAAAACTTATGAATATGGTATCCTAGGCATAGCACTTCTTTTGAGATTATTAGATTTTCTGATTATAATTTTACACAGTACATGGAGGATATGAAGAGCACTTCTAGTACTTGCTAATTCATATAATAGTCTTTAGTCTCCTAGTCTAGTAGAAAATAAAATTTTGTTTCACTTTCCACTGTTGAAGTTGAGTACATTGCCTTAGAAAGTTGTGTGGCACAAGTCTTTTAGTTGAAGCAACAAATTTTGTATTTAGGATTACTTGTAAGCATAATTTCAATCCTTTGTGATAATTTTAGTTCCATCTACATCTCTAAGAATCCTATCTAATATCAAGGACCAAATACATTAATATAATGCATCACTATATTAGAGACCATGTTATAAAAGGAGATATTGAGTTACATAATATGGTAATTGAGAATCAACTGCTGACATCCTTACTAAACCATTGGCCTTTAATATATTCAGCATCTTAAGGACCAGATTGGGTGTGATTGACATAAATGCATGAATTTGATGCTTACTAAATTCCTAATTTTATGATATGTTGTTGGTTGTTTTCTTTTCTTTCTTTATTTCTAACTTTTCTTTTGTCTTTAATTTTAATTATTAATTTTTATTTTTATTTTTTCGTGTTTCCATTTCTATTATTTTAGTTTTCTTATTTTTTTTCTTGGTCACAGCAGAAATGATATTTTATGCCTTATTTTTATTTTTGAAAATTTATAATCAATGTTTGACACCCCTAAATCAGTTAAAGGGAGAAACACCATTGATTGTTTCCCTTTATCTAACCTTTTTTAGTGGTGTAATTTTCTTTTCTAAGTAAAAAACTATCTCAAATTAATTACTGGACTTTGCGATTAAGATCTTTTCTATCTTACTACAGTAATCTATCTTATATAAAGAATGTTCAAAGTCATTAAATAACTTTCAAACTTTTATAGTCTTGTCGTTGCATTTATCATATGAATTTAATCATGCTTTGTGGTTTACTTTTTCATGAAAGTGAGTTTTTCTTCTCTAATATTTAGAAGATATTCTCACAACTAGGTGTATTTAAAAGTTTTGAAAGGGATCTAGCTTGCAAAAATGATAAGAGGCATAAAATAAGCCCAAAAAGAAGAAAAACTGAAAAGATACACAATGACTACTAAAAAAATTGAAAGATATACAAAGTGTATAAAAAAATCAAAAGATGCACAAAGTACACTAACTAATTAACATGAGTCATAAAATGAGCCCACAAGAAAGCAAGCTTCATTCTCTTTCAAACCTTCAAATCTTAGAAGAATTCATGTGTCAGTTGATATTTTTGAAGACTTGATTTCAATATTCTTGATTGTGACTAATTACTTTGATATATTATTCTATAAGATATTTTTCTAGAACCAAGTTTTAAATGGATTACTTTTCTTATCCAATTATTTTTTTGAGTTAGATCTTTGGTTTAAAAAGATGGTTTGCCCTGTGAGAAGTCTGAGCTAGGGTTAATATGATCGATTGTTCTATCAATTTTTGGATTTCGATGATGTTAACTCATTTTCTTATAAATTTTTAATCCAATCACATGGAAAAGTTATCAATAGTCTTCCGACATAACTCCTCAGGATGATCGCCTGTGTCTAATCATCCTGGACGATGTTTGATCATCCTAGATGATATTATTGCGTTTTTGACCAATCATCCTGAACTTCATAATTTTGCCTGATTGTCCTAGACGATTCTACGATCATCTTGGACAATATGCTCGATTCTTTAAAAATAGGCATTTTGAACCATTTTCTTTACACTTTCCTTCTTCATTACTTGATAATCTTCTTTCCTCTCCCTCATTTGTCTAATGGCAGATGGCAAGCGCTTTAGAATGTTGGCTGGGAAGTACTTCGAGGGCCATTTTTCAATTCACTAAGGTGGTTGACCAAGCTGCCTATCATCGCTACAAGTACTTCGAGTTCTCTTTACTCACACCTCCCTCACCTTTATTCTTACCCTCACCTTCCCATTCAATTCTAAACTTCTTTTTGAATTTTTTGTGAGCCTTAGGATAAACTCCACTTACATTACCCTTTAATCCTATGTCAATAAATACCCTATTGAAATTGCCTATTAGGACTGCTATGAACTCCTCCAATTATCCACTACTAGAGATATGCTTCACCTCTTATCTGAAGATCCTGATTATGATTAGGCTCCTACCAATCACCTTCTAAGAAACACTCTTGTCTGCTATCATGATGGGGCGTTTAGCACCTTAGTTAAGGATACTAGGATAATCCAACATATATTTCATACCTCAGGTATTATCAAAGTTGGTGTTCATATCTACATCACTCATCTCCTTTCGATCACCACCTTTTACATGATGGCCCGTAGGAAATTCAATGCTGCTAATATTCTTTTTCATTACATTGAGCATCTGACTAGCATTAGGGATCTAGGGCATAGAAGAAAGCCTAACTTTTCCTTAGGACACTTCATAGCTTATGTCATGGAAACCAAATACAATCTTTAATATCTTGCCCCATCTAATTTTCACCCTGCCTTCTACACCAACAGCTCCTTCCACATTCTTCACAGTACTCATCTCCACCTAGAGCATAAGGAAGCTGAGGGAACTGAGGAGGAAGCTGCTCCTACACCTATTTTGATCTGCCAACACTAACAATTGGATCAGCTGGTGGAGCGATTTGACTAGTGGGAGGCTAGGTTCAATTCTTACATTGCTATATAGGAGCAGCAGCATACAGAGGATGTCATTAGATTTGATGCGTATGTGACTCACCAGCAGCAGCAGTATGACTAGAACTTAGCCTGGTTTAGGGAGCAGGTTGATGCTATTTCTAGCTTCTTTTAGCCACCATCATCGCCTCCTTCTGATAACAAGGCTCGTCATACTTGTAGATTATTTTCCTTGTGATGTTTTCCGTGATGTTGTTTATTTCTTTTTGTATTTTTTGTTCTATTTTTCTTTTATGGTTTCCTATTTCTTCTTATGATGTCAAAAGGGAGAGTAGTGGTAGTGTTTATATTATTTCAATATACTTTTTTAATATTTTTATTTAGTGTTTGTACTATCTATTTAATTTTAGTAAAATTTACATTACTTGGTTCATAATGTTTTCCTTCACATTATGTTTCATTTAACTGCTTAAGTTGAATTTTCTACCAAGTGTTTGTCAGCATAAAAAAATAGAGAGATTGTTACAAATCTGGATTTAGGGATTATAATTTTGATGATAATAAATATTTCAAACATTTTTGTTTTTCTACTATTACCATGCCTACTAATGTTTCAGGTCCAAAAACTCAATTGCAAATCAAGCCAGCTCAAGATTGGGTAAATTAGAACTGAGTCAGTCTATAAGTGTACATCAAGTATTTTTATCTTTTCTTGAGTCAAATGTAACAAAGTGGGTCTTGATGCTATATAACCTTGCACACACACACTCAAGGGAAAAAAGTTTATCTATTTTAGATTTTTTTATTTTTGATCATATCATCCACGATGATTTCAAATCATCGTTGACAATTAGTTAAAAATAAAAACTCTAATTAGGGCATCCTAGTTAAGGTAGCTAAAATTAAGCAGATCGTCCTAGATAATATTATAATCGTCCTGGATGATATGCTCAAATAAAAAAGAATTAGCCGCCAACTCTTTTTAGGCATATTATTTTTTCTGGACATTATCCTAGATGATGCATTACAAATATGCTTAAATTTTTCTTATGATTAAGGAAAGTAATTAAAGTTTAATTGATCGATCATATTATCTTGGACAATTGTATGATCGTCCAGGATGATTAGTTAAACAAACCTTAGTTTGTTCTAGATGAAAAGAATGATGTTCTAGATGATGTGTATTAATTTGAACTAATCATATGAGACGATCCTAAAATCATTCAGGATGATCAATTATCTTTTCATCATCCAACATAAAAAATCTGGCCGAACAGAGCGATCGTCTGGATAATTCTTGATGTTTTTAAACTAATCGTGCAGGATGATGTCCTATCATCCTAAACAAAATGAAAAAATATAACGTGTAATCATCCAGCCACTCCTAGATTATGTTGGTTGATTCAGCTGAATTTGTACTGATCGTATAGGATGATATGTCAATCATCCTGGATAATTTTATTGAAACTTGTTAAAAATGAATTAGGTTGCTAGACCTAAGCTTATATCCCAGCGGCTAACCAAGAAGGGGGGGGGGTGAATTAGTATATTTAAAAATTTTCCTCTTAAATTTTAAACCGATAAAAAACTTATGATAAATTTTTGAAAAGGATTTTTCAACCACAGTATCACACAAAAACAGTAAAGTAAAAAGCAGCAAAAAAATAAAAAGACACAAGATTTATAGTGGTTTGGTCAAACACGACCAACATCCATTCCCTGAAGTCTCCCACTTCAAGTATTGTACTATTACCAATCGGTACAATCCTTTTGCCCCCACAGCAAGGTAGAGAAGCCTTAACAAAAACTCTCTTCCACCACTACCCGATGCGGCAGAGAACCGTCGTCCTTTTACACCTTCCAAGTGTAGGTAGAGTACCTCCTACTATTCACACTCTCCAAGTGTAGGAAGAGAACCTTTTCATTGTTCACGCTCTCCAAGTGTAGGCAAAGAACATTCCCACTATTCACACTCCTCGAGTGTCAGCAGAGAACTGGATCTCCTTGAAAGATCTTCTCACGAGAAATCTAGAAGGACGAGAGAAAAGAGTGAAGTAATCACAATTCACAATTGGAGATTCTTACCTTTGAGTACCAAGTAAACCCTTCATGCTCCAGTAGTAAGAATCCTTCTTCAAACACTCTCACACACTCTCTCCTTCAATCTCCATTTAGTTTGCACAAAGTTCAGTAGATAAAAAGATTACAAGATAGTTTTATTTGGACCTTTTATATGAAAAACACGAAAAACTATCTAAAATCTGCAAAAATTCAATTCTGTACGTACTCGATCATCCCGTACAATCATAATTTGTACGTATGAACATTGTAAAAACTGTTGCGTATGAGCCCAATATGCATTGGTACGAAATGACTTCATACTCAATCATCGTCCTGTATGAACTAAGTTCGTCCGGTATGAATAGTTATTTCTAGGCTTCATCAGGAATTAACTTCAGGACAGTCCTCAAGGTTATGAAATAGAGGACATCATCCTGGGATGAATATATAAGTTCGTCTGGATGAACAGTTCAAGCCATGAGTCCAGAGAACATCATCTTGGGATGAATGGGACATTTCGTCTGGATGAATAGTTCAAGTCACGAGTCTAGAGAACATCGTCCTAGGATGAATGGGACATTTCATCTGGAAGAATAGTTCAAGTCACGAGTCTAGAGAACATCGTCCTGGGACGAACAGGACAATTCGTCTGGATGAACAGTTCAAAGTGAGAATCCATAGGATATCATCCAGGGATGAATGGGTAAATTCATCTAGACAATCTGGACTTGGAAAATTTTTTTCACTTTCTGTCCGTTCCATTGCTCTCCGAGGGGTAAAAATGACATGATCGTCCCGTATGAATAAGGTTTGTCCCGCATGATCAGTATAAAAAAAATTTGATTTTTAAAGATCTCCCCCAGTGTGTGTGTGTGTGCTAGGTTGTTCAATTACAATTATACTCTCTCAGACTCAAAAAAGTGAAAAATACAGATTTCAATTTATAAACTATCCTATGCTGAATTTGATTTAAAGTCTTAATTAGTTTGAAGTACGATTATCTTGAAATGTTAGTCCACACAAGAGCAAAAATAATTCTTCCAAAAAATGTTAGAAGAAAATAATAATTAGAATAATAATATTTGGAATCATCAAAACTAAACAAGTTGCAAGAATATAAAATATGTAAAAGCTAAGTAGCAACTCTCTTAACAAACTCCCCCTTTTTGATGATGGCAAAATAATTATTATTTGTATAATTTTCAAATTTTTAAGTATCTCCTAAACTCCAGCTAAATTGATAAGCATGTGAGAATAAGGGGCATTTAATCATAAAATATTTTGTTTTAAATACAATCACTAAAACACAAAGCATAAACACAAAGTACTATAAACAATGATAAAACAAATGCAACGAAATAAACAACGATAAAACAAATGTAACGAAATAAACAATGATAAAATAAATGCAATGTTATGAACAATATTTTCTCCCCCTTTTTGACAACAGCAAAAAGAAAAGAAGAAAAAAAAAACAAATAAAGAAATGTTAGAAGTCATATGAAAAGGCTTTGATGATTGATCCTTGAAAGAGATTGAGATATACTTGCAGATAAAATTAAAATTCATTAGAGAAATAGAAGGATTCATATGATTTAAGAAGAGATATAATATAGATAAGAGAAAAATATCAGAATCATGAATCAATTTAGACAATTGAGATAAATAAAATCATTACAAAATAGATGAATGTAAAATTTGTATATTTCAAATTTTAATACCAAATAAAATCGTACAGAAGATTAATTTGAATTTAAAGATTGAAAGATTAGGGAAAGAATGAAATACCACTTGTGGCATTTTGTTAATCTTTTCAATATTTGTGACACATTTTGTGTATTTTTTTTTACTTGTGGGCTTATTTTGTGCCTCTTTTTCAAATTGCGAATTATTGCGCATCCTTTTGATTTTTGTACATTCTCAAGAGTAATCTTAATCTTTCTAAAATCAATAATCTAAAATTTCAAATTTCTCTAAGTATAGCAATATTTATATTGATATGAGAAATACAAAAATAAGAAAACATCATAATTGCAATAATAGTATAAAAATTTTATTAGTCTAACAAGAGACATGAGATTGAATTTTTAACTATATCAAGTTATAAACACAACTTAAAATTTTGAAAAATTAGGTTTTTTAATGAATTAAATTTTATGTTGCAATTCGAGATATATAACTTTTAAAATAAAAATTTGAAGAATGATCATATAGGCTAACACACATTTCTGAAATGAAATAACTAATAATAAAGCAAGACAGGATAACTTTTATTGATATTATTGATAGAAGATTATACATTGAGCATAAATGATATCAATACACTGACATATGAAAAACACAAGACTAACTAACACAAAACACAACATAAAAATATAACTTCTAACATCACATCACATCACATTTAGTAGAGAAAATCATAAAGAAGTACAGTCATTACTCAGATGGGCCCTGATCTGGAGGAGGTTGCTGGTTGTAGAAGTTAAAATAGCTACTCATCATAGCCATATTCGAGCTTATAACATCCATTTGCTCTCTCATCCAACTCATATCCTTCTGGTACTGTGCATCCTGCTGTTGTAGATGAGTTTCAATTTGATCAAAGCATTGATCAAAATGAGTCTCAAGATGATCAAAGTTGTGAACCAAATCTTGAACATTTGGTTCAGCAGCAGGTGCAGGTGCATCTCTTCTTCTTTCCTCCTCAGAATCACTACTTATCACTTGGTGTTCTTATTAAAAATTGCTCGAAAAGATCCATCATTGTAGTAGAGAGACTCCTCTAAATTTTGAACTAGATGGACTAGGTCATATTTCTTCTCCAAAATGTAGGTTATAATATGTCATAAGGCTATATTTTTCTTTCTTTTATGCCAAACATGGCCAATATCAGAAAGTCTATAAATATAGTTAATGATCAGTTGGGCTTCATCTATAGGTTGGCTAGTCATAATCAGATAAGTCACTGTGGAAAGAAGAGGTGTGATATTTACTCGATCACCAGCTTTAGGAATAATGGAGGTACGAAGAACATGCTGGATGATTCGGGCATTTTGATTAAGAGTGGTTACCTTAGGCAAATGGTCTACTCCTCTACATCATCTAATCGCTTGATTTATTGTGGTCCAGTCAAAGTTGGTGGAAGAGGTCAAAGTGTGAGCTCTAATCCCTTGAGTCCTTAAGTTTAGAAAAATTTCTAAGTCTTCTTTAGTGATATCTACCTTCTTCTTAAAATCATAAGATCTAATCATAGATTGGTTAGAGTGAAAGGACATATTGGCAAGAAAGTAGTGGAAGGCCTCCTTATTGTAGAGATGGATCAGAGTGAGAATAAGGCCAAACTGAGTGGAAGTAAAAAGGTGCATTACCTTGAAAGTGAGTTGTTCTTGGAGAAGAACCCTAGACGGAGTGATTTTGGCGGATGTGAACCTAAGAAAGGACTCCTCATTTGCTTTGGATAGGAAGTTTTCTCCTGAGTTTCTATAGGGTCCCTTAGAAAGTACCTTTTGTCTTTTGCTTGAACTAGCCATGGAGAAGATCTAGGGGAATAGAGGTTTGAAAGTGATTTTTGATGAGATGAGATCTGAAATCTAAACCCTTCCATTTAAAGAAAAAATGAACTTTCGTACAAAGGAAAAGTGGTTCATCTCGTACAATTTTGGTTTCGTACGTAGGAAATAAAATTTTGTATGTACTGATGAATGAGTCCAAAATTGAAATGGCTTTTTATAAATATGTAAGCTACGAGGTGTCCTTTCGTACATACTTTTGATCAATACGATCGTACATACGAACAGGTGTTCATTCAGGATGATCATATATTAAAGATCATTTTTATGACAGTTTGAAACGTCCTCAATATTGAATTGTCACGTGTTTGTATGTACGAACCGAACGTTTGTATACACGATCAGGAATAATGAAATTGATCTTATCCATATAACTATTTACATGCATACAGATGATTGAATACACATCGTCTGGATGATCATGACGATCGTACAGGCGAATTGTGATACGAAAAATGAAAAAATTGTATGCAAATAGTTCAAATCGACAGTTAATATGTGCTTCATCCAGTACAAAATTAATTTCGTACAGACGATATTCACTCAATTTTCAAGTTAATTTTAAAAATCAAAATTTTGATGTGAAAAACAAAGACTCACAAACAAGAAAATTCAAAAAACAAAATACGAATAAAACTAGAACACAAAAACACAATAAACACACTAATAAGCACATGTCAATGTTGCAGAAATTTGTATTTAGGCATTCAAATCAATCACGCCAAGCCTTGTTCTTAATGTATTGAAAGTGTCAAAGGCTAGTGATTTAGTAAAAATGTCTGCAAGTTGATTTTCTGTTGTAACATGAATAAGTTCAATTTCTCATTTGGATACATGATCCCTTATGAAATGATGTCTGATGTCTATATATTTGATTCTTGAATATTGAATAGGATTTTTAGAAATATAAATAGCACTAGTGTTATCACAATAAATGGGAATAGTGCATATAGTTAATCCTGAATCAATCAACTATTGTTTCAACCAAAGTACTTATGCCACACAACTTCCCAATGTAATGTATTCAGCTTCAGCAGTAGATAGGGCTACTGAATTTTTTTTTCTACTGGACCAAGAGACTAATGAATTTCTAATAAATTGACATATTCTAGAAGTTCTCTTTCTATCAACCCTACAACCTGCAAAATCTGAAACCGAATATCCAATAATTTCAAATGAAGAGCTAAACTTAGGATACCAAATTCTTAAATTTTGAGTTCCCAACAGATTCCTTAAAATCCTTTTCACTACTATCAAATGTGATTCTTTTAGATCTAATTGAAATCTAGCACATAAACAAACACTAAACATGATATCAGGTCGGCTAGTTGTCAAGTAAAGCAAAGATCCAATTATCCCTCTAAATTTCTTTTGATCAACCGATTTTCCCTTAGGGTCTTTATCCAACTGAATTGAAGAACTCATAGGTGTACTAACAGGTTTAACATTGTCCATTTCATACTTTTTGAGGATGTCCTTACTTTAATTTGCTTAATGCTAAAGCCTATAAAGTAACTCAAATCTCCTATTAGATTCATCTCAAATTCACTACTCATTATTTTAGAAAAATCATCATAAAGATTTTTATTTGTAGATCCAAAGATGATATCATCAACATAGATTTGTACAATGAGTAAATCTTCTCCCAATTTCTTTAAAAAGAGAGTTGTGTTCACACTTCCTTTTTTAAAGATCTCTCTAGTAGGAAGGTGCTCAACCTCTTATACCAAGTCCTAGGTGCCTATTTCAATCCATATAATACTTTTTCCAATTTAAAAATATGATTTGGGTATTTAAAATTTTCAAAGACTGGAGGTTGTTCTACAAAAATATCATCTTGAATTATCCCATTTAAAAAGATACTTTTAACATCCATTTGATACAATTTAAATCCTCTAAAATAGGCAAAGGCTAACAAAACCTTAATTACTTCTAGTCTAGCTACAGGGGAAAAAGTCTCCTCAAAATCAATCCCTTAAATTTGATTATACCCTTTAGCTACCAATCTAGCCTTATTTCTAATGACTTCTCCTGAGTCATTCATTTTGTTCTTGAATACCCACTTAGTTCCTACTACACTTTGATCCTCTGGCCTTGCAGTTAATTCCCAAACTTTATTTCTTATAAATAGATTTAATTCTTCTTACATAGCCAATATTTAAAATTTATCCGAAAGTGCTTGATCAATATTTGTGGGTTCTATCATTAAAATAAAGGTTGAATGATTGACTTCTTTATTCAGTCCATGCCTTATCCTAACACCCTCACTAGGTTCTCCTATAATCAATTCCTTTGGGTGATTTTTAGAATATCTTAAATTTTTAGTCACTGGGTTTTCTATCTCCAAATTTTCTTTCAAATTTATTTTATCAATCTTTTGTGAGTTAATCTCTATCTCATCCTCTTCAACGATTGGCTCTTCCAAACTTCATGTTTCATCAAATATAACATGTGTGGTCTCCTCAATTACCAAAGTTCTTTTATTGAATACTCTATAAGATTTTTCAATACTTGAGTATCCTATAAAAATTCCTTCATCTAATTTTGGATCAAATTTTCTTAAGGCAAATTTTCTATTATTATGACTGAACACCTTACATCCGAAGACACACAAATGTGACAAATTTGGTGTTCTCGCTTTTACTAACTCATAGGGTATTTTATTTAAATTTGATCTCACATTCACCCTATTCAGATCATAATATGTTGTGCTAATCGCCTCAGCCCAAAAATATTTAGGAAGTGAATATTCTGCCAACATGGCTCGAGAGGCTTCTATTAATGTTCTATTTTTCCTTTCGACTACCCCATTTTGCTAAGGGATTCTAGGTGCAGAAAAATTATGATCAATTTTTTCTCCTTACAAAAATTCTCAAATTTTTCATTCTCAAATTCTCCTCCATGATCACTTTGAATAATCATAATCTCACATCCTAGTTTCGTTTGAATTCAAGTTAAAATGTTTTTAAATTCCTCAAATGATTCACTTTTATAAAATAGAATTCTAATCCATGTGAATCTAGAGAAATCATCCACAATCACAAATCTCTATACCTTCCCTCCTAGACATATAGTTCCAACTGGTCTAAAAAGATCCATATGCAAAATCTCTAATAGTTTACTAGTTCTAAGATCCTTACTAGACCGAAAGGAGGACTTCACCTATTTTTCTAATTAACATGCATCACAAAGGTGATCCTTAGTGAAGTCTAGTTTTCATATACCTCTCACTAACTTCTTTTGGGTAATTCTCCTAAGGTTTTTCATGCTATAGTGACAAAGTCTCCTATGCCAAAGCCATAATTCATTAGAAATAGTTTTTAAACAAAAAGTAGTAGGAGTTTTAATGCAATTTAAGTCTGGCATATACACATTATTTATCCTTATACCATTCAAAACATCTTTTCCATCTAGGCTTAATATGCAGCTAGTAGGAAAAAATTTTATATAATATCCTTTATCACATAGCTGACTAATACTTAACAAATTATACTTTAAGCCTTTTATAAGTAGTACATTTTTTAATAATTTTTTTTTAAAGATTTCCAATCTTACCTGACCCAACCACCTTCCTTGTGGTGTTATCTCTAAGTGTAACCTTACCCCCACTCCTGGCTTCTAGCAATATGAATTATGTAGTATCTCCAATTATATGCTTTAATTTATAAACTATCTTATGCTGAATTTGATTTGAAGTCTTCATTAGTCTAGAGTATGATTATCTTGAAATGTTAGTCCACACAAGATCAAAAATAATTCTTCCAAAAAATGTTAAGAGAAAATAATAATTAGAATTATAATATTTGGAATCATCAAAACTATACAAGTTGCAAGATTATAAAACATGCAAAATCTAGTAATAGATCTTTGTTAGTTTGTTACAATTTAGGGTAAATGTGAAGCCCTTATATATAAGACCTCTTGTTTACTTAAGATTGTATCTTTTGCTACTATCCTGACCTGAGAGAGCTAGGATGAGAGGGAGAGCTTGGGAGAGAGAGAGAGGATCTTGTGAGGGGGAGTTTGTGAGGAGTTTCACAAATGTTATTCTAAGCAAGGATATGAGTCATCTTCTCCATTTGTCATCCCTGATTCCTTGGAGGTTCTAGAGAGGTCTACTTTAGCAATTGATCAAGGTTCTCTGCCTACTTTAGGAGAAAGTGAAAGGAGTCGAGTTCTCTTATTGCTTAAGGAGGAAACGAAAGGAGTTGGGTTCTCTGCCTTACCTGGGTTGGTGGATAGGAGTTTTATATAGGCTTCTCTGCCTTACTATGGGGTGAAAAGGAGAGACATTGAGTTTAGTGTAATACCTAGAGGAGAAGCTTCAGGAGTGGATGTAGGTCAAGTTGACCGATCCACTATAAAATTTGGTGTGCTCTTTCTTATTACTTTTTCATATTTAATTTTTGCACTTTATTTTTTGGTAAATAATTATTTGATTTAAATCATAATTTCTGTTTTAGAATTTTTAAAATACTAATTCACCTCCCTATTGGTTAGCCTCAGACTAGTTCATAAGGTCTTAACATACCTAATAAACTTTCATAAAGAGGTGGTTGTATGAGCTGACGACTAGTTGGCCATTCCCTAATTTATCTTCACTTGAAGGGGACCACTCAGGCATGCTAGGGCTGATCCATGAGTCGAGTTCGGGTCAAGGAGAGTCTAGGAATATTCTAGAGCTGATTGAGTGGGCTGGATGAGCCTAGGCAAGATGGATTAGCAAAGTTGACCACTATGGGGGTTTAACACTTTAAGTTGATTGGTTTAACTAGTCAACTTGGTCAAGGTTATTAAGGTGAGTCCATGTGGAGCAAGGTTGCTGTTTGGGTAGGTTTTCAAGGGCTCGATAGATTATACTTGAAGCATGATGAAATAAATCCATAAGTGATAAGGTTTGACTACAAATATTGGTTTGACTAGGTCAAACCTCCCATGTTATAACTCATGATGACTTTAGTTATGCTTGGAGTATGTAATTGAAGAGATTTAAGGGTTTGATAAAACTTAGTTTGATTGAGAATATTGGGTTGACTCATTTATGGTGGTTTGACCAAGTTAAATAACTCTTGAGATGACTCATGACATTTTAAGTGTGTTCGCGATATCTAATGAAGGGTTCTAGAATGCCTTGAAGACTTGATTTGAGTGTATACAAAGGAATGAACACAATTAAGTTTGATTTTATTGATTTGACTAATCACAGATCCATTTGACCAAGTCAACTATTGACTGGGTCAGGGTAACCAGTCAGGTCTAAATCACTAGGAGGATTGAGTAAAGAGGTATGGTGGAGTTCAAAGTTCATTTGGTGTTGAATTGAAGATAATTGATGTATTTGATTGGTTGAACTAGCTTGAGCTATATCAACTAGATCAGGCTAGTCAACCACTGATTCTGAGAACCGATGATGCATGATTTTACGTATGAGGCCCTTAATGAAAGTGGTTTGGACCTTAATTAAGATTAGAAATGGCCAGTGCATTGTGTTAAGCATTGCATTGAGCTAGGTTATTACAGTGTGAGGCCACAATTAATCAAGTAATTATGGTTTAATGTATATTGAGTGATTGATTACTGAAGATTGAATGATTGAGTGATTACAAATTAGATGCATAATTATTAATTGTAGGATAAAAGCTAGTGATTGATTAACATGTTGATTAATAATTGGAAATGTGATTAATTGATTGAAATTTAATTTGAGCTTTGATTAATTAATTTAATTTTAGGATGGATTGAGTGATTAATTGACTTGGTAATGAATGATTGAAGATCACTTAGAATTTTGATTTAATGTTATTGATTACTTGATTCCTATACTGAGCATGTGATATAAGATTCTAATTTGATGCTAATATAGAATAATTGAGTCTCATGAGTATATTGATTTGATTGCACTACATTATTATATATTTGAAAATTTTCATAAACACTTTTGATTATTGATTTCATATTATTGTGAGCTAACTGATGATATACATAAAACTTCTTTACCCTGCTTCCTTCTATTATTGTGAGCTAACTGATGATATACATAAAACTTCTTTACCCTGCTTTCTATTTAGTTGTAGGATTTTGTTATCTTTTAGGTTTTTAGATCATTATATGTAGTTTAAATGATTTCATATTAAGGCATATGACCAACGATTCCATTGCTCATAGATAAGGAAACAAATGGGACTATAGAGGTTTTGTTTCTTGGTGTCATGAGAATATGAAAAGCTTTGTCCCTTTAAAATCAAAAGAGGGGAAATATAGTGATGAATCTAGAGAAGACAAGTTCGCACATAAGAGGCTAGGTTAGAGTGAGATTGAGATGTTCAATTGGGGAGAAGAAGACTACAAGCAAGGTATCGAGCAAGAGGAAGATGTGTGTGTGTGGTTTGTGGCGCAGAGAAAGGAGGAGCACAAAAGTGGGCGATAAGCATAAGCAAGGGCTAGGGATCAACCAATAGTTAGACGATTAGAAAAAGGTTAGTTTTTTTAAAGAAAAATGTTATTTAATGTTTAGTTTAGAAAATTTTAAGCGATATTAGGGTAATTGTTTTAACTATTTTAGGGTAATTGTTTTAACTATTTTAGAAAATTTCAAGTTCAATTTTTAGAAATTGGCATTAAGGTGAATTATTTAGAATATCATTATTATTTAGAATATAAGATTTTATAATTTAATAGTTAGTTTTTTTATTTTAAAAATAATAAGTTGAGAATTCAAAAATAAAATAATCAGTAAGGATATATATTTATTAAAACACTAATTAATTATGATGTATTCTTATTTCAATCAATGAATAGGTGTAAAACACTAAATGTCATAATAAGGAATAAAAGTGAAGCATCAATTAACTAAATTCTTGATGATTACTCAATGTACCTATTCTTATAATAAAATATTGCTTTCTCCAAATAATCTGCATTGAATAAATTGATATTTGTTTAATCATTATTGAAAAATTCTAGCATTTGCTACCCTTTTTTATTTTAGTAAATGGTCATTTGAAAATTAGTCATAATTAGCAAGAAATTTTCCAATGCATCATCATATACATAAAGTTATTGAATGATATATGAATGAAATAATTAAATAGAAATTCTTGCATGTGAATGATTAAATGATGGAATACACCCTCTTATGTTACTGATTATGGGCATAATATACCCATGTACATGAGTTAGAAAAGATTTTTGAAAAAGAAAATGAAAATAAAGTACCTTAATTGGTACTATAAAAAGTTTCTGATATAATAGTTATATTAATTACAAAAATGATAAGACATGATATATATGTTATATATGCAAAACACATTATTTAAGGTTACTTTTTAAAATAAATTTCCTATTAAAAAGTATTTAATTGTTTGTAACAAACATACAAATTATATAAAAAATTATTGTGTCTATTTCTACTTTCTTCTATTTCTATAATATTTTGTTTTATTTTGTGTGTACTAACATTTTAGGAAATCAGTCATTCATTCACTTGCAATTTTGATCAGCTTAAGATTGGGTTGACTAGGGTTATAGTTTATACTTTTAATTTATTATGTATTTTTCTCTTCTTGAGTCATATCATGCAATTGGATAGATATCATTGCTAAGTAACCTTGCACACACATAGGGGGAGAGAAAAAAAAATATTTTTGAGAGAGTTTTTTTTATGTTATTCATACTGTATGATTTTGGCTTCGTATGGTACAACTTTATTTCATACTATATAATTTTAATTCATACTATACGATCTGTTGTGCTCTGTCAAAACCCTGGCCCCTAGAGGTTAATAAAGGTACTAATTTGTGTTGATTGTACATTACAATTTTAGTTCGTACAATGCACCCTAGTTAAAATTTTTGTTAATTAACCCTTCGATATCAGGTAATCAAATCATGGAAAATTACTATGACCAATCGTATTGTACGATATAGTTCATACAATATAATTGATAGTGTATGAAACTGATCATTCCAGAAATCATACCAAATGAAATCCATGATTTTTGTGCTGTTTATACTATATGATAGACATAGTCCTAGATGATCAACATAGTATAAAGTTAGCCGTCTCAAGAGTCATCTCAAATGAATAGAAGAAATTTCTATAGTTTGTACCGTATGATATTTTGATTGTACTATACAAAATGTTATAAAGGTTAAAAAGTTTGTCTATACAAACTTGTTGGATAAGCCTAAATTATACTGATAATAAGGTACGATATGTGTATCATTCTGTATGAACACAAGATGGAACTCTTGAAAATTAGGGTTCTTGAAGCCCACTACTCAAGGTTTTCTAATGCTTGCATTAGGAAATATTTGGCTATTGAGACTTCAGGAGAGAGAGCCTTGAGGGAGAGAAGAAGGAGAGCTTTGTGAGAGAAGAGAGGGAGATTTTGAGAGGGAGATGTTGTGAGGGGATTCACAAGATTGCTCCAAACAAGAATCTTGCCTAGTATCTATAAGTGTATGTATGGATTCTCTGAGGCTTTGGAAAAGAAGTTCTTCAGCAAATATTGTTGTTCTCTAACCATCACCTGGAAGGTGAAAATAGAGTTGTGGTTCTCTGACCATCATCTAGAGGGTGAAAATAGATTTGTGATTCTCTGACCATCACCTAGAGGGTGAAATAGAGTTGAGGTTCTCTACTTGTAAAAGAGTCACGATTCTCTAGCACACCGGGTTGGTGAAATAATGTATGTACGGGCTTCTCCAGCTTGCTATGAGAGAAAAATAAGAGTCACTAGTGTTTAATATAATACTTGGAGAGGGAGGTTCCAAAGAGTGGATGCAGGTCAGGTTGACCGAACCACTATAAATTCTGGTGTGTTCATTTCGATTATTTTTTTCACTTTGTTTTATGTAATTATATGCATGGTTAAAAAATCTGATGAATATTTTTATTATGAAATTTATGTATTTCCATATCCGCTGTTTCAATTATTGCGTGTTGGTTTGAAATGGGTTTAAAGAATTTCCATTTCCCTAAAGATTTTTTTTAAATATCTAATTCACTCCTCTTGGTTAGCCTCGGGCTAGTTCTTAAAAGTTTAATAACCTTTACAAACTTTCACTTAGGTATCATCAGAAGAAATTTTAAATGAGTGCAAGAGATGAAAATGTGTACCATATATGCTACGCTCTGAGAGAGCTATTTATTTCAATAAGTTATTTTATTTTTCATTAAAATTTGGTTAAAGTTTATAGTGACTCTTTTAGTGTATTATAATTATTTTGCTACTATATAATATTTAAAATAACCATATGACCATCTATTCCTATCTCATTAATTTGAGCTTTTGGGTTGGGTCATGATAAAACCTTTATCAAAGTTAATGATTTTCATAGGAAATATGAATCATGATGAAAGAGCCATGGGAATGATTAATGAAAACTTTCATGAGAAATTTAGAGAAAGAAATATTATTACCTAACCTAGCTCAACAAAATATTCGACCATAAGTTTATACTTTAACTCAGAAAGTGTTAATGAACCTATTCATGTTGAAAAAATATTGAGATGTATTTAATGCCTAATACATATTAATTTATTATGTTATATCATATATTTGTTTTACTTAGTTGTGTATTCAATATCAAACTTATGTTGAATTAAATTAAGATTATGTTATTGTATTAAAATAGGATGTATCTATCTTATTTAATGATGACATACAATAAGTATAAGTTATGAGTAAAATTTGAGGATGAGATTTTATGAGAAATATTGTAATATCCTAAACTGGCGGCTGTTAGTTCCATTGCTTATAGTCGATAAAGGGGACTGTAGAGGTTCCCTCTCTTGGTGGAAATAAAAAGGCTTTGTCTTTTTAAAATCAAAAGTGGGAAAGTAAGGAGATGGAGTGAGAGAAGACATGATTAATCTGAACATCTGTTATATCAACTACAATAATTAAAGAATTTTTTGTGTCAATTCTTTTAATGCTTATGCTAGAGGTAAGGTTTGCAATTTCTCAATCAAGCATATAGGCATTTTCTTTCCATAAGGTGAGGCATAAGACTTAAGACAATTTTAGATGTAAGCCTCAACATTAAACTATTAAATTAATAAAAAAGTATGAAATAATAAAAAAAATTACTAATATCAGAACATGATGTCAAAGTTGAATCATAAAATGACATGGTACTTTAAAGTAGATATAGTAGTAGAAGTTGTACAAGGTTACTTATAACACTAAATAAAAAGTCTCTTCTTCTCTCAATTCAATACAAACAAGATGTTTTATGTTATAACTTAGGAATTCAAAAGTCCCTTCTACTCTCACCACTCACCGAGTTTTCATTATAATTATTTTTGTAGTTAATTTATTTTGTCTCCCCGCTCATCCTTAACTGTGCCTAAACATCCTCCAATTGTAATGGCAACAACACAACAATGATTGTGGTGCAGCAGTGATAATGACAATATCTCAATAGGATTGGTTGTGGGTATAAGCATCCTAGCATGTGATTGTCAGTTTGAGGCCATGTAGTTCTTTTTTAGATTGGTTTTATTTAGATATAATAAAAAAAGATTTAATTTTATATGTAAAGTTTATAAATTAAAACTTTAAAATTATATAAACCCTAACCTTTTTAATTTGTGCCTCTTCAAAATTATTGCAAATCTGATCCAAGCACTGTGATTTTGATGATAACAAACATTATTGTTCCTGTTATTGCTTTCTCCTATTTTTGTGATATTTTGTTTTATTTTTGTGTGTATTAATGTTTCAGGAAATCAGTCCAATGTTCACTTGCAATTCTGATCAGCTCAAGACTAGACTAGGGTTATAGTCTGTTTTTGATTTTATTATGTATTTTTTCTTTTCTTGAGTCATATCATGTAATTGGCAGATATCTTTATTGAGCAACCTTACACACACATATGGGGAGAGAGAAAAATATTTTTTGAGAGAGATTTTTTAAGTACATCATACTGTATAATTTTTTGGCTTCATATAGTATGACATTATTTCATATTATATGATTTCAATTCATACAATATGATATATTGTGCTCTATCAAATCCCTTGCCGCTAGATTTTAAGAAAGATACTAAATATATGTTGATCATACAATACGATTTGGTTCATATTATAGATCATAATTAAAATCTTTCTTAATTAATCCCTCAATATCAGGTAATCTAATCATGGATAATTATTATGATTGGTCATATTATGTGATACTGTTCATATTATACGATTACCCAAGTATAAAATTGGTCATCCCATGTATCATACTAAATAAAATCCATGATTTTATATAGATAGTATTATACGATGTCCACAATTTTGGATGATTGATAGTGTACAAAGTTGGCCATCCCAAGGTTCATCCCAAACGAATAGAAGGAATTTTTATAGTTTGTACCATACGATGTTTGGATCATATTTTATGAAATGTTATAAATGTTGAATAATTCATCTGCATGACCTTGCTAGATGAGTATGAATTACACTAATCATACAGTATAATACGTGTATTGTATTATACGAACAAAAGATGGATCTCCTGAAAATTAGGGTTTCTTAAAGATCTTTGGCTGTTGAGACTTTAGGAGGGAGATCCTTGTGGGATAGAATAAGGAGAGATTTGTGAGAGAAGAGAGGGATATTTTATTAGGGAGAAGTTGTGAGGGGATTTATATGGTTGCTCCAAGCAAGAATCTTGCCTAGTATCTACAAGCATCTGCCTAGATTCTCTATGGCTTCGGAGAAGAAGTTCTTAAGCAAAGTACATGGTTCTTTGACCATCACTTAGAGGGTGAAAATAGAGTTATGATTCTCTAACCATTACCTAGGGGGTGAAAATAGAGTTATGGTTATCTTACCATCACTTGTAGGTGAAAATAGAGTTGAGGTTCTCTGTCTATAAAATAGTCACAGTTATTTGTCGCACTGAGGTGGTGAAATAGTATATGTACAGGCTTCTCTCCCTTATTGTGGGAGAAGAATGAGAGTCACTAAATTTTAATGCAATATTAAGAGAGGGAGACTCCAAGGAGTAGATGTAGGTCAGGTTGACTGAACTACTACAAATCTAGTGTATTTATTATGATTATTTTCTGCACATTATTTTCTATAATTATATTTGTGGTTGAAAAATATGATTTATTTCGTTGCTATGAAATTTACTTATTTCCATATTTGTTGTATTGACTATCATTTGTGGGTTTGAAATCTTTTTTGAAGAATTTTTTTTTTCACTATAGAACTTTTTAAAATATCTAATTTACCCTCTTCTTGGTAAATCTCGGGCTAGTTCTTAAAGGTTTAACAACCTTTACAAACTTTCAAGTGATATCAGAGTGGGATTCATAAATTAAGTTTTAGAAAACTTTTGAAAATTGATCAATATATAACTTTGGAAATCAAAATACTATGGAAGGACATTCAATCACATGACCACCACTATTTGATAATATTCCTTTTGATTTTTGAAATATTTGCATATCTACTTTCTCATAATCAATTGATTATCGCATGTGGATGTTAGTTCTTGAAGGATATTATGCACCTTCATGTTTAGTAAACAATATTAAAATTGAAATACCTTTTTCTAAATGGAATACTAATGATAGAGATTTAGCTTAACTGAATGCTTAAAGCCTAAACTATTTCTTTTGTGATTTTAAATCAGAAGATTACAAACGCATTCTACTTTTACTACTGGTAAAGAAATTTGGGATAGACTCTGCATAACCTATGAAGAAATAACTAAGGTAAAATAATTTAGGTTAAATATTTTGCTTCATGATTATGAACTCTTTCACATGAAATCTAGTCTAATCATATCTTAAATGTATACTAACACAAATCATTAATTCCTTACATGCATTAGGAAGAGAACTCACAAATTATGAAAAGTTAACAAGATTTTATGTTGTTTACCTTCTTCCTATGATGAAAAAATCACTATTATTATTGAATCTAAAGATATGAATATTTATTACATTGATAACTTACTTGGGTCATTCATTACTTATGAGTAAGGAGTGAGTCAAAGGCAGCTTGATGCAGATGAATAGAGGAAGGAGAAAACTATAACCTTAAAAGATAATGACTCAGATAGTTCTTTTGATGAAGGTGAGGAAGATATCACCCTGATGAACCAATAATTCAGAAGCTTTCTAAGGAAAGAGCAAAAGCGTCATCAGTAGTGGAGCAAAAGTAAAAATTATTAAAATTCTAAAGCTTCCTATGATATTATCTATTATGAATACAAAAACTAGGGCACTTGAAGACTAATTGCACAAGTCTTAAAGCTCACTAGAACAATAAGAAGGGTAAGAAAAAAGCTAAATTGAAAAAGGGAAAGCAAAGGATTCAGAAGGCGTTATAGGCAGACTCTGCTTCAGATTCATATGAAAATGATGCATAAGAGGAGGTAGCCAACCTGTGCTTAATGGCAGATAATCATCTTGATCATTCTATCAAGAGGAGGTATGTGAGTTTTCCTACGATGTATTATTTATAATTTCTGAAAAAAATCATACTGTATATATGAAGCTTAAGAAAGCAAATACAAGCCTTAAATCCAACTTTTCAATTCTATAGAAAGAGCATGAATGCCTCAGGAAAGATCAACCAACTATGGATAATTTTACTTTATTAGATGAATTTTACTTCTTAAATAAAATGCATCTTGACTTAACTACTGAACATGATTTCTTAAAAACATCATTTATTAAATTAGAAAATGAATTTAAAAAATTAGAAACTCTTGCAAGTAAATTAGAAGGTAGTGAGCATACATTGGAAAATTCAATTCTTAAAATTAAAAACAAATCTTTACAAGTTTAAATAAAAGCTTACAAATAAAACAAAATGCCTCCAACACTTGCATAGTTTCATACACACCATTAAAACATGCATTCAAAGCTAAGAAGAGTCACCATAACTCATATAAGCTACTAAAACCTTTTCCTGGAGTTAGATGTTTCTCTTATGGCATGCTTAGAAAAATCTCCCATACTTACACTATCCACTATAGAACACACTTGGTGTGGAAAATTGCATAATTTACAGCATAGCATGCAAGCATTTTATCTCACATTCTATAAGGTGGAACCTAAACTTTTTTGGGTTCCTAAATCTAATTGAAGGCCTCATGAGAGCATGTGGTACCTGGATAATGGACATTCAAGGCACATGATTAGAGATGAAAATTAATTATTTTGGCTAGAGGCCAGGGTAAGAGGTAAGGTGACACTTAGAGATAACACCACCAGGAGAGTTATGGGATCAGATATAACTGGCTAGTAAAAAAATTTTATTATTGAAAATATTTTACTGGTAGATGGATTAAAACATAACCTGCTTAGCATAAAATAACTTTGTGATAAAGGATTTAACATAAAATTTTTGTTTACCAGCTGCATAATTAGCTTAAAAAGAAACAGTATACTGTAAAAAATAGAATTAATAATATTTATATGCTTGATTTAAGCTGTGTTGAACCTACTGCTTATTTTTGCCTAAAAATTATTGTTGATGAATCCTAGTTATGGCATTGAAGATTGTGTCATGCAAGCATGAAAAACCTTAGACTATAAAATAAGTTGTACTATCCACTACTAAAGCTGAATATATAGCATTAAGATATTATTTGGACCAAGTCCTTTTGTTAAAGCAACAAATACTGAATTTAGGATTACATGTAGGCACCATTTAAATCATTTGTGATAATACTAGTGCCATTTGCATTTCAAAGAATTAAATCCAACACTCTAGGATAAAACATATAAATATTAGGCACCATTTCATTAGAGATCATGTTACCAAAGGAGACATAGAGCTACACCATATAGCCACTAAAAATCAACTTGTTAATATATTTACAAAACCACTTGCCTTTGAAATCTTTAGCACCTTAAGAACCAAATTAGGTGTAATAGACATTCATGCTTGAAATTAATGCTTTTTATTTATAATCTTTCTATTTTTTATTTTTTTTATTCATTTGTTTATTTCTATTTATGTGTTCTTATTTTATGTTTTTTATTTTCTTTTGATTTTCTTCAGTTTTTTTTAACAATCAGATAATTGCTCATTTCTGATGTCAGTTTATTCTCTTTTGATACTTTTTCCTTTTTTTTATTTAGAAAAATATAAGCAGTTATTGACTCCTCTAAAATAATTAAAAGAAGAAACATTGCTAATTGTTTCTCTTTCTCTCACTCTTTTAGTGGTGTATTTTCCTTCTAAATCAAAATCCATTTCAAATTGAAAATTAGAATTTGAAATAGCAATCTTTTTTATCTTCATACAGTAATCTATCTTATACGAATAATATTCCAAGTCAGTGAATATCTTTCAAGTTCTCTTAATTAGGTTATTTGCATTTATTATATGGATAGGAATCTATTTTATAGTTCACTCTTCTTTATGTAAGAGAGAAAGTTTATCCTCTCTCATATTTAGAAGATAATCTCACAACTGAGAAATTTTTAAAAATTTAGAAAGGAAGCAAGCATGCACAAATGAAAAGAGATATAGAATGAGCCCAAAAATTACAAATATGCGTAATGACTGCCAAATATTTACAAGATGCACAAACTGTATAAAAAATTAAAAGATGCATAATGTGTGCCAAAAGCTAATAAAGAGGCACAAAATGAGCCCACTAAGAGTTAGCTTACATTTCTTTCAAATCCTTAAAATCTTAGAAGGCTCCCTATGCTAATTGATATCTTCTATGCTTGAATTTAAATATCATGATTTCTGATTGATTACTTTGCAATATTGTTTTATTGGATATTTTTCTAAAATGAAGATTCAAAAGATCACTTTTCATATCTAATTTCTTTTCTGATTTAGATTTTTGTTTCAAAAAGATTTTGACCTGTAAAGAGTCCGAGCTAAGGTTGATAAGAATGATTTTCTAACATTTCTAAATTTTAGTGGGTCAATTCATTTCTTGATGATTTCTTCTAATAATGAGCTAAATTTATCATTTATTGGAGCAGATTGATTCAAAAAAAAACTCTTTTGATTGTTGTATTCTTCTTGCTTTTTTATTTATATTTTTCCTTCCTGCTATTTTCTCCCTTTTTGTGATATCAAAAGGGGAATAATGGTAATATTATTGTTGTGTTGTTATTCATTTTTTACATATAATTAGCATCTAAGGGGGAGTTTCGAGGAAAGAAACTTTTTGAAAATCCTAAACAATAAATTTATATTTCTCATTTTATATATTATATTTTTATTTATGGATTATATTTATTATGATTTTATGCTTTGATTTTTTAATGATAATTCCTTTATATTTTAAATTATTTTTATTTTATTATTCTTATTGAAATTATCAAAACTCTTTTAAAATTCTCTGTATTCTTGACACACATCAAACGGAGTCTGATTTAAGTGTAAATAGACTTAATTTATTTGTCTTGATGATACAGATGCAACGCCTCAATCTAATTTGTAAGATAATACCCTGATCTAGAAATTTTAGGTGACAAAAGATTTTGTGCATGAAAATTTCAAACAAATGAATTCACATAAAATTCTCAAAAAATTGGCATGAACCTAATAATATATAATTTCAAAATATAATAATGAACAAAATATGAACAAAAGAATCAAATTCAGAGATCAATAACGGATTGAGGTGATTGTGTGTGGCATGACTCACCACCACCCACGAACATATAGAAATGAAAGATGCAGACCCTAATAGGAAATGTAGGAAGATTAAGCAAATGATTGATGCCAAAAAAGGAGGTCAACAAATGGACCCCTTATATGTTTGATGAACTTACAAAGTAAATCACATATGTTAGTAGTGATTGAGATGATTTGTAGAATTCGCACGAGTTTAACATGAAGTTTACTTGTATTTAGAATTAAATAGTAGATACTCTATAGTAAATAATGACCAGTCACATGTAAGTAGGCATAATATTTAATAGGAAATCTTCCTAACTAGATGGATTTAAGCTTGTGAGAGGCTTGAATGGGAGATCTATCCCAAAGAAGTAGATGGTTATAGTAGGAAAATACAAGGGTCGTATTAACCAATCAATCAAAACTATAGATGGGTTTTTGAATGGGAGATCTATGTTAAACAAACAAATTTAGGGTGGATGCTCAAATGGAAAATCTATCTCAAATCTATAGATTTAATTAGTTAGATCAGGACAATACTAGGGATCATATTACTTAATTAATCAAATCTTCAGATCATCAAACAGGAGATTTATCCCTATTTAAATGGGTATTTGAATGGGAGTTCTTTCCCAAAAAAATAAATTTAGAGTGGATTTTCAAATGGGAGATCTATCCCAAAAGAATAGATTTAAATTGTTGAATTAGGAAAATGCCATGGATCATATTACCTAGTTAACCAAATATTTAGATACTTGAAAGGGAGATATATCCCTAACAAGCATATTTAATTGGGTGTTTGAATGAGATATTTATCCCAAACAAATAAATTTTGAGTGGATGTTCAAATGGGAGATTATTCCCAAATGAACATATTTAAATGGTCAAATCAAGAAAATTTTAGGGATCATATTACCCAATTAATTAGAGTTCTAAGAAGAGGATACCATTAAGGGATCTATCCCAAAAAATCATATTTAAGGATGCTTGAATGAGAGGTCATTCCAAAATGAACAGATTTAAGGATAATAGAATGGGAGGTTCCTCCCAAACAAGAACATTTTAGTGATCATATTAGTATAATATCAGGAATTGTATTACCCAATCTATAGAGATAAAAAAGGAAAGGATGATCTAAGGACACATACACAAATTTTTTATAATGAGAATTAATACCTAAATTAGAGACCTATCTCACGAAGAAGATTTAGATACTTAAATTGGAGGTCACATGCAAATAAATAAATTTACATGGTTAGATCAAATAATACTAGGGATTGTATTATGCAATCAACTAAAGTTCAAATGAAAAGGATGTCATTGGGGAAACTTATACTAATACTTAAGAACAATCAAGCATTGCGAATTTAAAAATTTGCCAATTCCACTATAATTCTTCAAACCAAGTCTCTTCACTTGGACCCAATTCATTTCAGAAATCTTAACAAATTCAAGCAATATATATAAGAAAATTCCTTTATTTATAAAAATTTTTTCCTTTATACAATCTATATATCATAATTTCAAACATGATATTGTCTATTTATAGGCAACATGGGATAATTCCCTTTACAATCTACCAACTGATAGGATCCTCCTTAATAGACTTTCTCCACCATGAACAGACCTTTCCACGTTGGTTTAAATTTACCACTCATCTTCTGATGGGTCAAAATAGGCAATCATAGAACCAAAACCAAGTCTCCTATTTAGAAGGTTTTAGGTTGACCAATTGTATCATGTACTTTGTATAACCTGAGATTATTTTGAGCTTGCAACCACTTCTCTTCTAAACCTTTAAGCTCTTCTAATCAGAGTTTCACATTTTATTATGAGGTAATTATTTAGTTCACTGTGATGTGTAGAGAAGGTAGCTATACCTCTAAAGGGAGAACATCCTCGGCTCCTAAGACTAAGGTATATGATGTAGATTGAGTAGGAGTTCTGTATTTGGTTCAATACACCATAAAGATTCTCCAAACATTTCATGCCATTAACTCTTATTATCTTCTAATATTTTATTTAAAAATTACATTAATGTTTTATTGAAGGACTCTTCCAATCAATTTGTCTATGGGTACTAGATGGCTGAGTATCTCCAATTGATTTTATTATGTATACCAAAGTTATTTAGTTTGGTGTTCTTGAATGATGGGTAATTATCAAATATGATTCAACAAAGAATACCAAATTGATATATGATATAATCTTTGAACAAATTTAACACACGATGTAATTTAAACTCTCTCAATGGGATAACTTCAACCCATTTTGAGAAGTAATATGTTCTTACTAAAATAAACCTATGACCTCTAAAAGAGTTGGATTAAGCAGACTGATGATGTTTGTACCCTATCTTTTGAAAGGACATAAAGTAATTGTTGGATTCCAAATATTTGGTGGTTGATGTAATGAATATACTATGCACCTAACAATGATGACTATGACATGTAGTTTTCATGCAGACATCTATAACTGATGGCCAATAATATCCCATATGTTTAATTTTTATCTTTATTTTAGGAAAGAATTGGTGAGTACCACACAATTTAGCATGAACTTCATCTATAATTTTCTGTAAGTTTACTTAACTATGATAATGTAACCACAACTAATCAAATGATCTTTGATATAGGGTTTTATTAATTTGAGTGTACAACAAGGATCTTTTTTTAATTTGGTCAATAATTAATTTTTTAAGAGGGAAATTATTTTCTTGTATGAAGTCAAAGAACAGTTATTTCCAATCTACCACTTCATCATATATAATAACAAAAATCTTCACCTCAATTGGTGATTCTTGATTTATATATTCTAAGTCCATAGGCAATAATATCTTGTGACTCTGCACCTCTATTAAAATGGAATCTTCTTTTAGGCAAGCTAATTCTTTAGTGAGTTTATCTAGGGCATCCATTGTAGGATTTCTTTCACGTCTTATTTGATACAAAGTTATATTCGAAATCTACCCAAGGAGCTTCATTGTATACTGATGATAAGGTATAAGATTCTATATTAACACTTTGTAACTTCCAGCCACTGATTGATCACTAGATGTGAATCTACAAATATCTTAACTTCTTTGATTTCATTCAAGATATTTAATTCTAACCCGATTATTAGTGCCTCATTCTTAGCTTTATTATTTTTATATGATTTTAACAGGTGATCAGAGTAATACATCATGGTTTTATATGGAGTTATAAACACAACACCAATTATATCTTTCTTTAGTATATTATCTCATGGTCTTTTATCTCTTTGACAAGATACAACACCATCAAACTAAAATTCCTAAGTAAAACTTTTGTTTACTTTTAAGTTCATAATCTACTTATCAGGTAATTCATCATTTAAAGGAGAATAAGTGGGAACTGGATGTGTTGTTAGGAAATCTGCTAGGGCTTTCCTTTTATATCATGTAGAGGAGTAAATGTGATATTAATTTATAGTAGGATAATTAACAAAAAAGGAAAATCTTCTAGACAATCTTGACTATGTCACACGATACTACAATGGATAAACTCGAGATATTATATTCACTTTATGAGACAATATATAGTGCCTTAAACTTCTGAGCAATGAAGATTAGGGCCAAAAAATATTTCTTAATCGGAGGATTATTTTATTCTATTGGAAGGAACCATCTACTACGGTAGTAAATCACATTCTCTTTTCGTTTCACTTTAACTTAAGCTAATATGAAACCAAGAGATTCACTTAGAGTAGTTGTATTCAAGATTAAAGGCTTCCTTGAGATAGGAGAAACTAAAATTTGAGGTGTCATCAGATACTATTTTATACTATTGAAATCCTTTTGACATTTATCATCCCACTAGAAATGAACATCTTTCATGCATAAAGCTATAAAAGGCTAATATTTTCCAAATAAGTTTAGTTAACTATTCTCAAATATACTAACTAGCATTGGAAAGATCTCAATTGAGTAGGACTTCTAGGGGGTGGCATATCTAAGATTAATTTAATTTTAGATAGATTAATTTCAATTCTATGGTTTCTTACCATAAAACCTAGAAACTTCTCTGAAGTAATGACAAAGGCACATTTCAGAGAGTTCATTCTTAGATTATATAGAAGAAGTCATTCAAAAATAATTCTTAAATCATATAAATGGTTTTTTTTCATGATTCTTAATGTCTAGATCATCAACACAACACTCCACCTATTGTTAGATCCATTCTTCAAAGATCCTCATCATAGCCCGCTGGTATGTTTCTCCAATATTCTTTAGTATGAATGGCATAACCTTATAATATAATACTCCTATGAGTGTTCTAAATGCTATATAATTCTTATCTATAGGAGCCATTTGAATCTAATTAAAGTTGAATGATCCATCTATAAAGAAGAATATTACATGAGAATAAGTAAATTTATATAACTAGCACAATGCTGGAAAACTAGGTAGGATATTTCACTTCACATATGAAATTAACTTTGATCGATTTCTTAACTTTAGCTATGACTTGTTGTTTTATTTTAAGATCCATACGCTGAGGTGATTATTTTACATAAACCATTCCAGGTTGAATTTCAAGTTTGTGGACTTCTATATCTGAAGATAATTTGGGCATTTCTTCTTAACTCAAAGAAAAACAGTCTTTAAATTTTGAAAGCAACTTGACTAGGTCATTTGCCTAAGACTTTTAAAGATCAGACGATGGTTTTCTTCATTACCTAAGTTTATTTATTTTAAATCATCTATTATTGATTTAATCCCCTTTTTAAGTTTGAGGGTGCATCCCTAACTTGAGAATCATCTATATCATTTGAATTCTATAAATACAATTCGTTAAAAGGTTTAAAATCCCCTATGAAGAGACTATCAAACTCAAGATTATTGGGTAACACTAGGTAGTATTCATTACCATCAAATGAATATAGATTACCAAAGCTAACACTTGCTTTTGATTTTGGTTTGTAATATTTTGTATTTCATATGTTTTTGAATTATTGAGCTTCACCTCTGGTCTAAGCAAATGGTGTTATACCTTAGCAAAATTATTTACACATGTAGAGTACTAGTTAAAAGGTAGTTTTACTATTTCATTTAAGAATGGATCACTAAAGATTACATGAGTATTTACACTTTTGATGGTGGAAGGTATAAATGTATTGGCTTTATAATCTAGATTTAGAGTAGGAGAGACTTTTACTACCAACCCAACTCTATCATTTTGATTAAATTAGGTTAGAGTCATATTCTCTACATACTTTTTTAATCTTTCAAAGGAAGTCTTTTTTAAATTATCTTCTTCAGCAATTTGGACCCTGTCCTCATCGCTATATACTTCTATAAAAATTTTAAACTTTAGCTTTTTAACAATATTTGTATATTCTATAGCATTTTAGTTTTTCTCAAACATAAAATTTGTCCTCGAAACTAAACTCTTAATAAATATGTAATACATGTATTTTTATTGACATATTATCTTTTTCTTTATTTTGATATTTCTCATTTTTCCCTCTAGCTCCTTGAGCCCTTCTATCAGCTCTTTATGCATGAGGGGAAGGATGCAATGAACATTCTGTTCAATGCTAGGATGATTTATTTTCTCTTTCTCCACTTCTTATTTTACTTCTACTTTTTTTTTCTTTTTCTTAAGATGATTTCAAGTTTCTAGAGAAGATTGTTTGCTTTTTCAGTAGATAATATGTAGCATCTTCATATATTCCTACTTCATGAATTGAGAATAATTATAATAAATCACCTTTAATATAGTGTTCAACACTCTTACAAGACTCTTTAATACATTTATAAAGGATGGAAGGAACCATTCTATACTTGTGAAGCTAAGTTCTACCAAGAAGAGCATTCAAAAAGCCTCCAAATCTATTATATGAAACTTAGCTTTAGTTTTCAAGCAATCTTTTTTAAGAAGAAGGGTTATAGAAACCAAATCTCTCTTGATCTTTTCACATAATTCTTTTAACAACATTTTATTGAAACTAAATTTATGAGTATATACCCTTAGGTAGACAAGAGTTTTAAGAGTGATTATGTTGACTAATGCACTCGAATCAATAAGGACACGTGATAACTTAAAGGTATCCACATTTATAAAAATGTATAATGGGCTATATGATTAGCGGTTCCCAATAATAAGCCTTCTTATGAGAACATTATTCATGGAGCATTTTTGAAGTATAATGCTTCTTCATACTACATTGATGCTAGCTAAGCTATATAAATTTTTGGATGAGTAAAGATTTGATTAAAGTCTTTCTAATTTCCTTTCAAAGGACTAAAGTATAATAAATACTTAATTTCATAAGGTTTTTTAAGGTGAGTTAGAATGTTATAGCCTGCTTTTAAGAATTTTTGGATTAGCTGCATCTTATGGTTATACAGGTTTAGACTATGTTAAAGCTTCAAGATTATCTATGACTTGTTTTTTTTTTTCTTTTTTTTTTAATGGTTAATATTTATGGTAGTAGAGCTTTACCACTATGAAGATTTACTTGAACTAGCTCTTCAAGGAATGAGATATATAGTAGGATAATCTATTTCTTGATCAATTATTACTTTTAGATTTTCATCCGTTGAAGTATTAGAATTGGACATCTCAATTTCTATGTTGATAGGTGCACCCTGAATGTTGAGAATAAGGGCATTACCATCATAGGAAAATTAATGATATTATTTTATCTTATTTAAGTTT
Source organism: Dendrobium nobile (assembly GCA_022539455.1). Lineage (NCBI taxonomy): Eukaryota > Viridiplantae > Streptophyta > Magnoliopsida > Asparagales > Orchidaceae > Dendrobium > Dendrobium nobile. The sequence goes on from CM039727.1 coordinate 33,369,593, forward strand.
ATTTCAACTTCATGATAATTATTTTTTTAACCTATTTGAATTATTAGTATACTAATCATCAAATATATAGACATGATATACACATGATCGTTCTTCATTATTTTTTTGATCCCAGGAGGGACAAAATATAAGTTATACAAAGTGAGTGGCACAAGGGATTTAGGTCCCCCATCCATAGAGATTATAACTTTATTTGATATAATTTTATGTTTATTCTTATTCTTCTCCTCCTTTGAAAATATAGAAATCTGACTAGCTTGCACTTCCTTAGAATCTTTGGTTAGAGTTATCTTCAAGTTCCCTTTCTCAGAAGCTACCAGATCAACCTAGATTAGACTTTGTAGTCCTTGCATACATGATTAGGTGAGCAATAAACTCTTAGGATTCTTTTGAAGGAATAGGTGATGGTGGCTTATAGGGGTTTATGGGGGCTTATGGTATGGATTAGCATGTGACTTGTTGATTTGAAATATGCTTAGAGTTTTTTTATCTAGAATTAATGAAAGCCCACTAAAACTCACAAGTATACATCCTAAATCCAAGTAAAAAAAGTGATAAATAGAGTGTTAAACTATAAGAAAGTGTTATGCTTAATTGCAATTAAATTAATATTGCTTACGCAAACAGGCTAAGATCTCCATAATGAAAGTATCTTGCACTTCCCTAGCCTCCCTTAGACTTTACTCTAAGAGGGAACTAAAGAAACACAATTAAAATTATAGAATTTTACTTAATTGATAGAACTCTCTAAATAATAGAATTGAGAAGATATTTATAGGAAGTGTAGGGATGAGCTTAGGTGCCACGATACTCAATAAGGTGGTGCTGTAATGGTATAAAATGAACTAGCGCCTTGGTATTATAATGTTGGCTCCACTATGGTGCTGGATGACATGACATAGTTAATGATTGAAATTGACATCATTTGATTGAGTCAGCTTGGCTCTTTGCATTAGCAATCGCTCCACCATGATGCTATAGAATTTGAGCATTGTTGCACTTGAATGTGAATTTTTACATTAAGGCTTTATAAGGCTTAGTGCTCCAATACTCATTTTCCTGAGGCTCTAATGTTGCAATGTTGAATTTGGGTGTAATGATGATGCGAGGCATTAAGATGCTGACCTTTGGGATGCTGCGATACTTAAAAATAGTGAAACTAGCACTGCAATGTTTGAATTTGGCATCAGCATGCTGTGAAAGCATATGTTGCGACACTTCTGATGTTAATGATATGGTGATATACAACATTTATAGTTTTTGCCTCTTCATGTATATTTCTTATAAAATATAACCAAAATAATACATTTTTACTCAAATTAAATGTAATAAATGGCATATAATTTACACAACACATTCTCCCCAACTTAGTCTCTTGCTTGTCCCCAAGTAACAGAAATATTTAACTATTAATCACTAATAGCCAAAGTAAAATTGATAATTTAAATTTACTAAAATATAAGATAATACATTATAGTCTAGGAGTAGTTTGAAATGAATAGGTTATAATTGTAATTTAAAAAGTGGAGTCTCCAAAAAGATTCTGCTTATGGGGAACATAATGTAAATGGTATTATCGCACTATCCTGTTGGACAAAATGGTCTTAGGCTCTTACACTCTATGCAAGTAGGCGATGGAAAAGCAGATGAGATTATATATATGATTAACCATGGAGGATAGCAACTTTCGCCTACACACCTCAATAGGTAATAATATATATAACCTAATCAAAGTCACAGAATTTCCCTCATCCGATACATCAGCTCAATGGGATTTACTTGATATGGGGATCAGTTTCCCACAAGCGCAAGCTCCCGTGGTTAATTACATCTTAGGCCTTGACCTAGGAAAACTCTCGATTAAAAATGTTGAATTATTCTCATCTTAATTTGGTGCCCAGATAAAGTTCTTATGTTCTATTCCAAAGAGGATAAACTCTTCTGTGTATCCTTAGTGATGATTAGACCTTTTTAAATGAATAAAGATATGATTAACATTTTGAGTTTAAAATATCAAAGATTAAATTATTATCTTAGGAGAAATAACAGGTTCAGAATTCATCAGAAATTAACGTCATAAGGGGACTTATAGCTTAAATCCCACAAGGGATCTAAGCAGTTCTGACCTGGATTTACCACCCTGCTCAAAAAGGGGTACCAGCTAAACTCAACTTAGCATATCAAATCCATATTGTCTGGCCTTATGCAAATATAAGAGTGATGAGAGGCACATAAAAGGAAATGGGTATCAAACCCAATCATGAATGGTACTATGCATATGTGAAGTGAACTATCCCATTATATTGCAAAAGAAAAATCTATATGCTGACTCAAGGCTATGCATATATAGGTTGGGCCAATCATGATTGGCCAATAGTCATTACGAAGTAAACAAGGCTTACTTATTATAATTTTAAAAAGTGTCCCTTTAAAGGAGTCGTGCATTAATTTTTTAGAAAAATTGGTTGATTTTAATCCTATGTTCACTTTTTATCTTACTTAAATAAATTTTAACTTTATAGAAAATTTAACATTCTAAAAAGCCTAATTTTGACTCCATTTGAGCTATACCCAAACAAAGCAATTTAAACAATCTAGAAAAAAGAATGTAGTTCTAATGCGCAATCAAAGTAAATACATCATCACATCAATAATATTAATCAAAGTGTCCAAAAGTCTGTTGCAAGTGCCAATCATTATACAACCCAAAAAGTACTAAAAAGTAAGGGTAGCCAGGCTCCACTGACAACAACCTGGATTCTATCCCTATGAAGTAACGCAAGTCTTAGAAATGAGGTATTTTTATCTTTGTCTTCTTTCCTTGATGCTCCTCATGTTGCATCATCCAGTAGGATATACAAATGAGAAGAAATTTACAATAAAAAAAATTACATTGAGTCCCTATAAAAAATAAATATTAGTGCAGTTCTAATAAATAATCACATATCATCCATAACCTAATCCTTAGGGCCATATTCCCTAGGGTCTTTTTAGCATTCCTTGTAGTACCTATTAAAGAGCGCATTTATAATAATAACTTTTTTATATTGTCCTTTAGGAACATGGCCACATGCATAAGATATTTCTACAAAATCTAATCATTTAAGGGTAAGTGCACACTCATCAATCAAAAGGAAAAGAAAATAACAAAAAACTAAGCCAAGCTAGAAATAATCATCACATCATCACATATGCAAAATATAAAAGAAAGAAAGTTTAAAAGGTTATCCTAGCTACAACCTACCCTAGGATACCTATAAAAAGTGTCATATCCAGCACCAAAGTGTGTACAAAAAGGTATACCTATTTACCCCAAATGAGGTGAGTGGTTTGAGTTACAAGATCGAGTTCTTATTATTTAATTTATTAACCCTCGAGTTTATATTTAAGTGATTAGCAATTTAGGATGAATTAATTAAAGCTTAATTTTGAGATTAAAATTTTAGTTATTAAATTATTAAGAGTCCAAAGGAGCTTAGACCCTAACCTATACTAAGATTATAAAGAATTGAGGGGAAAATGGCCCATCCTCAATCATACTCCTAATCAAGGCTGAAATCATTCAAAAGGTGGTGAGGATTGGTTAGCCCTTCCCTTGGTAGAAATCTAAGACTCAAGGAATGCCTATAAGGTGACATCACTATGATGGGTCTACTACCCACTTTAAAAAGAAAATCCTAAGCTTCATATGTCTAAGGTAAATTCATTTTTTAAAAGTTGACATAAGAATAAAGTGACACACTACCTATAGATGTGTATAGGCTCTACTTGACTCAAGGTGTAACAGTTGGGTGGTTAAGGTAAGTAGATTAGATCCCTAAAGGTATCTTTAAATTTTTAAAGAGGGGGGCGACTTATATAAACCTTTTTATTATTTCTCCTTAATTTATGAGGTGCGTGGTGTTGTCACAGTGGGCTCGAGAAACTAGCCTCCTTAGGACACTTAGCCCCACAGCTCAAGGTAGTCCATCATATATACCTCATGTATATTAAGAGAGAATGTATAAAGGTGAATATAAATTCAACAAAGGTTAAGGCACTAAGGTATGACTTAAAATTCATTTCCTCCTCCACTATATTCATTTTAGTTTTCTTATAGTTAGGAGATTTAGTTAAAGTTCAAATATCATTGTCTTAATGCTTTATTAAACACAAGAAAGTTAGTTGAGAGGATTTTAATGACCTTAATTTAATTTCATCTTACTTAATGTTGATCATTATAAATGATTGAGTTAAGGATTGATGAGAGGCGTGTTCTATATAATTTTAGGATTCCATTTGATTAGTTAATGATCCATGGCATTTTTTCACTACTAATGATCTAATTAATTACTGTGAATGGTAGGTTTTGCTTTTCCTCGCTCTTTTTGCACAATGGAAATGCTGCGGCTGCACACTCATGCCTTAGTACGAGAGATCTCATCTAAAGGATTTGGCTAAAGCTAAAATTGAAAGCCTAAAGGGGCTTAAAGCTGAATGTTTTAGTGGCTTCATAGAGCAACAAGTTCACCAACGAGAAAATCTGCTCTAATTTTTGTAATTCTTTTTTTTTTTAAGTTATTTATTAATCCAGATAAGCCACCAACATTTTTTCTGGACACATGAAAAGCATCAATGGTTTATTTTCCCCTTTACTCCTCTCTCACGACTCATGAGTCACAACCTCGAGCACGGCTTTCATTTTCCCTTTTGCTCCTTTCTCGCCCTAAACAAAGACTACTCGTGACAAATGGTTATGTCTTCTAAGTTCTAAGGGTCAATTTATTTGCATTCTTAACTTTGATCTTATATCTCCTCTTGGCTCTGGTAATGAAATGGCAAACGGAACTATTTTAATATATTTTATCCTTTTAAATGAGACAGCAAACATAACTATTTTAATTTAGCACCCCCCTCCCAGCGAAATTTTTTTTGGATCTGCCACTGCAAAAGGCTATATATACATGAAAATATTGGAGTAGCTCCAATAACAGATAAAATTACAAAAAATCATCTTAGATGGTTTAGTCACATAAAATGTCAACCTTCTGATGATTATTTTAGCATTTTAAATATGCAAGATTTAACCTATGTTTAGAAGATTAAGGTAGAACTAAAAAGATTTGGTTAGAAAGTATTTAAAGAAACTTTTTTATTATATTTAAATGAAAAATTAACTTTTAATAATACACAATAGTGGAAAAGTATTCATATGGACTCAAATAGTGGGATAAATTCTTTTTATTGCATTGGTCAACCGGTCAAATCAATTTAATTGTGAATCGATGCACAAATTAGTTCAATCCAATTTATAAATCACCATGCATCATATTACATCACAAAAATAAAAATAAAAAAAATATCTAAAAAAATCAACCTATAAAACCATAAAACCACAAACCCTTAATACATATATAATATAGGTTTAACAATCCAAAGCAATGTGGCTGACTCGATCATATTTAAAAAGGTATTTTTAGGCGGAAATATGCCCCTTTCTAAAATTTTAAGAGAAGTTATTATTAAACGGTAACATTTTTAAAATTTTGGGGGAAAAAAATAAAGAATCTCAGTTATTTTAATAATTTTTCAGAATTTTTTTCATATGAAAAGATTATCATCATAATAACCTCATAACTTGCCCTCTTGCACTTATTTATTATAACATCTCAAACATTTTAAATTTATAATAGTTAAATCTCACCGTACATTCTTTCTCACCAACTCGACCCCCAAATTCCCCCCAAGCACCGACTCTAAGCCGATCCGGCCGAGACCCTGAGCCGGTAAACACTGAACCGGGCTTTGGGCGCCACCGCCGAAAATAAAATCCTCGCCGTCTCCTCCTGCGACACCGCCGCCCCTTGTCTCTCCGCCAGTACCCCTGCCACTATGCCCTCTCCCACTCCTCCGCCACCACCGCCGCCTCCGGCTGCCAGGTAAGCCACAATCGCCGCCTGAACCGGCCCCAGGCTAGGATTATACGCCGCCGATTCCGTGTACGATCCCGCATACACCCTACCCTCGCCATCCGCCAGCGCGAATCCGGACGCGCTTCCACTGTACGGCGCATGCGACGCCCTTGCAACCTTCAAGGCCGCCATCTTCAGCCGCTCCTCCAATCCGCTATTGATCACTCGAACTTCCTCTACCTCCTCGATTAGATCGTTGAAATGGGGCTCAAGGAGCAGGGGAGTATCTCGATGCAGCAGATCGGAAGGGCTGAAAGGGTTTGGTAGGAAATAGGAAACCGGTCGGAAGTCGCCGGAGCCGCCGCCTGAACCGCCAGTTATGAGGATCTGTATCTGAGATGCGGATCGGATCTCCTGCAAGAACTGCCGGCAGTGGCCGCAAGGGAACTCGGAGACGGCGATGAAGCGGATCGAGGGTTCGGCGTGTAAGGCGGCGTTGGTGATGAGGAATTGCTCGGCGTGGATGGAGTGGTGAAGAGGGACGCCAGGGAACTCGATGTTGGCGCCGAGGTAGATCCGGCCGGAGGTTCCGAGGGCGGCGGCGCCGACATGGAATCGGGATATCGCGGGACGGGCGAGTTTTTGGGCTTCCGGAAGAAGCGCCGGAAGGAGATCGCGGAGGGCGGCGATGCCCATCTCCTGACGCATCGACTCCGCCTCTTCCGGATCGATCACGAAGCGCGACGGACGAATCTCCGCCGTCGGTGTTGACGTATTTTGTGCCATTTTCTTGGTGTTGAGAGGGGGAACAAATTTTTTTTAGTATTTTTGTGGGCTTTATTTTTTAATAACCTTTCGGAGATCACCCAGCTTAGTAGGAGGTGGAGAAGTATCGTTTTGCTAGCGCAGGGCGCTATTTAAAGACTCCAGGACCCTTAGTTATTTGCGAATTTGTAAATTATATATTACAATAATAATATGAACATTAACATTTATTCTAAAATTTTAAAATTTTTTATTAAGGAGATCAAATTTAATTCATTAGTAATTAATCGTAAGTGCAAAAAATTCTTATTATCAAGATTTTCATTATATTAAAAATATGTTCTAAAAAAAAAGTAAACAAGAATATGTTTTGAAAATTTTAAAATAAAATTATTTTATTTTTAATATTTATTTAAAAATAAATTTTATTTAAGATTTTTAATTATAACAATTACTTCAATTAATAACAATAGTAATTATGATTGTATACTTATATATGCTTATGTAGAGAACACGTGTACGCATATAATAAGTTTCTCTCAAGGAATTCAATTAGGGGTTCACATAGTCAAATTGACACTCACCGAAAAGGAACGTATCCACTTTCTACTATCGAGATTACATTGACATGCTTGTACTAAGAGAGCGTATTAATAATTAAATGAGTTTTTGGGTTGGGTTCTGGACCAACCCGAAATTGACTCGCCCATAATTGATCCAACTCGAATCCGAGCTGATTGCACAAATGGGTAAGAAATTTGAGCATGTCACATTGACCAAGTGAGCATAAAGCACGCGATAATCAAAGCCCAGGCTGCGAGGATGAGGGGTGAGTGTGACTGTGATTTCAAGTGGGCTAGCAGGCGCAGGTATGAGGCTGCTAGCACGAGTGTGGGGGGTCGAGAGATAGGTAGGCTGCAGGAAAGCAACATGTTCTTGATGTGGTGCGAATGAGACTACGGGATGTGTGGGGCTCCATGCGGGTCATTTCTGAGTCATTTTTGGGTGAACGGGTTGATTTGAACACGACAAATTTTTTAAATGGGGCAAGAATTAGAATATGAACCCGACCCAATTGTTAAACAGGTCAACCCAAAATCAAAATTTCTGGGTTGTGTCAAAAGTTGACACCACTATAAATAATGTAGACATTCTTAATGAGCTCCTTTAAAAGGGCCCGCTCATAATTGTCCACACTTGAGGACAACTTGCCTCAATCAAACCCGCTCACCTATAATTGTTGGGCTCTTAAACAAGGTCATTCACTAATCGCAAGCATCCCCTACCAACTTACAAGAAGCTCACACATATGAAGGCTATGACTACAACTCACTAATTGGAATTATACATTGCTTGTAGTTGCCATTATCAAGGGAACTATCTCCTCACTTCTGAGAATTTGACGTTTAATACCGAGAATCACCTTTTATTCCTAAGAACTTTCCATCATAGTTTTACTCTACAACCTAGATCCTAAAGACTCATTTAGAATGCTTGCCGTCGAATACTCGCCTTAGAGTAGGGGGTACATTAGAGATATGGATCTACATCTATATCATATTGCTAGTCCATATTTCAGTGGCAGTCTATAAGAGTTATATTAAGTTATTATATTTTGGTTTTCAGGTGTATTATTTCTTTTAGTCATTTTAATCTTATAAATAAATAATGAAGAGGCATATTTTGGATATTCATATTGTTGAGAATATTTATAGAGATACTATAGCTTACTACTAACTCTCCATATTTTTTGATTTTCTACACTTAGTTATCATGCTCCAACAAATCAACAACTTACTAACAGAGTCATGTGTCATCCATAAACAAATTTGAATTTAATAGTGAATATAATGGTTCTACTTTTAATAGAAATTTAATGTATTTATTTATGTAATAAGGGTGAATATTAAAATCTAAAAATTTTCTTAAAATAAAATTGGAATTAAAAAAATATTAGCTTATATGCTAATTTTATTTACAAGAAGTGCCCAAGAATTTAAGAAAAAAGGAAAGTATTTGCAAAGGGATCATGGGAACTTGGTTAAAGATGGCTTAAGTCATTATTTTTGGCTCATCATCTTGTGAGTGACATCAATTCAGAGATAGAGGGAAAGAGAGAATATAGAATGTTGCAACTCAAGCTCACGAGTTTATGTTTTTGATGAAAATAAACATTGTGGCTCACATCTTGTGTCTAGTTATATTTACAATGTATTTTTGTTTGTGTGAGTACTAATATTTCAGGAACATCATGCATCATCCAACGAAGATTCAAGGCTTAAGATTGAGTAGAATAAGTTATGTTTTAAATATTTTTTATATTATTCATTAATGTATTTTTGATTTTTTGAGTCAAGTACTATATGGGTGTATGCTAGCTTGGTGACCTTGCACACACACACTCAGGGGGGAAGAGATTGAGTTAAAACCAGAAGTCCAATTTTGAACTAATCATACTATATAATCAGCTCATCTAACTAATTGTATAAGAGGATTTGGATCGTCTGGGATGATCAGTTATGATCATAGAAAATAACCGACAATCATAATTTATGTAAGATTTTGGATTTCATATTTTGTTCTAATCATCCAGGATAATGTATATCATACTGGATGATTTATTAGAATCATGCCTAAATTGATATCATGATTAGTCAATTAAATCTACTTAATTTAGATACTCTAATTGTATTGTATAAACTAGATCGTATTGTACGATCAATAGAGATGATTTTGATCATCCCATATTTCAGCCTGGATGAATTGTAATTTGGTTGTAACTAATCATCTCAACGATCTCATAATCATATTGGACGATCTATGCCAATACTTTAACTGATCGTATAGGGAAATGCTGATCGTACTAGCTAAAAGGGCTATTTTGTAATAATCGTACATGACGATCTCAGGATTGTACTGGACAATCTTTGTTGGTAGAATTAATTTTAAGGGTTTTTCAAAGCCCTCTATTTAAGCTTTCTCTAAAGTCATTATAAGTGTCTTTGTCATGAATTGAGTCTCCATTCTTCTGGAGAAAACTTGAAGAGAGAGCCTTGAAAGGGAGAGAGAAAATGGTGGAGCTTAAGAGGGAGAAGATCCTGGTGGGGTTTAAGGGAGTATGGAGGGGGCTTCACACGATTTCTCCGGCAAGCTTGCATCTTAGTACCATCAAATTCAAGGTAAATTTTTTACTATAACTCATGTGATAAATGAAAGTTTGTGAGGATTATTAAACACTAAAGAACTAGTCCCGAGGCTAACCAAGAGAGGAGGTGAATTAGTTATTTAAAAAATTTATTTAAACACAAAGAAAAAATCCTTTTATAACTTGACACGGAAATGAATTAAATTCATAATAAAAAGATAAATCAATATTTTCGCCCACGTAGTTAATCACAAGAAAAATAAATGCAAAAATAATAAAAGGAAATAACACATCAAAATTTATAGTAGTTCGGTCAACTTGACCTACATCCACTCCTTGGAGACTTCCTCTCTCGAAGTATTACACTAAACAGAAGTGACTCTCCTTTTTCTCCTATAATGAGGAGAAGCTTGTACAGATGCTGTTTCACCTTGTCGGTACGGCAGAGAACTGTGACTCTTTTACTGGCAGAGAACTTCAACTCTATTTTTTCCCTCCTAATGATGGTTAGATTTCCACAACTCTATTTACGGTCAAAGAACCACGATGTTTGCTAAATAACTTCTTCTCCGAAGTCACAGAGATTTCAGGCAGATGCTTGTAAGTACTAGGAAAGATTCTTGCTTATAGCAACCTTGTAAACCCCCTTATAACTTCTCCCTTACAAAATCTCCCTCTCTTCTCTCACCATACTCTCCTTCTTCTCTCACTCAAGCTCTCTCTCAAGAAGACTAAACTGTAAAAGATTTTTCAAAAGAATATTTGAAACTCTTAAATAGCGGGCTTAAAAAAACTTTAAATTTTAGGTCATGCTTCTTTTTTCCGTACAGTATGATAGATGTATCGTACAATAATATCAATTCAATTCAGACTCATACAACAAGATCATTTAGATAAGCTGTTCAACTTTTATTATATTGTGCAGTATAATCAAACATCGTATGATACGATATGCAAAAATTCCTTCTATTCATTTGGGACGATCCTTTGGATGGCCAACTTCATACACAGGTGATCATCCAACATTGTGGAAATCATACGGTATGATCAGTAAAAAAATCATAGATTTCATTCGGTATAATCCAAGGGACGATGAATTTTATATACAAGAAATTGTAAAATACAAACTATTTTATACATTATGAATAATAATTTTCCATGATTTGATTGCATGATATTACGTGATTAATTAAGAAAGATTTTAATTAGGGCTTACATTACAATCAAAATCATAATGTACGATCAGTTCATAATTAGTATCTTTCTTAATCTTTAGCAGCTATGGTTTTGATAAAGAATAACACTTCATATAGTACGAGTTAACATCGTATAATATGAAAAACTTCATACAATATGAAACCAAGATCATACAGTATGAATTACTTAAAAAAAAACTCTCTCAAAAGCATTTTTATCTCTCCCCTTATGTGTGTGTAAAATTACTCAACAATGATATCCACCTAAATAATGATCTGACTCAACAAAGTAGAAAATACATAATAAAATAAAAACTGACTGTAACTTTAGTCTACCCGGTATTGAGCTAATAAACATTGTAAGTTAATAGTTGACTAATTTTATGAAACGTTAGTATGCACAAATAAAAAATAAAATATCACAGAAATAAGAGAAAATAATAACATACATAATAATATTTATTATCATCAAAATTATAGTGCTTAAATATGGTTCACAATAATTTCCTCCTTTTTGATGATGACAAATATTGTTATTTTTAGATTTTCAAAAGAAATTATTTTCCTCTAAACTCCCCCTTACATAATAACAACCTGTAGGAAAAAGGACTGTAAAAATCATTTTTTTAATTTAAAAAAATGCAAACAACACTATTAATAATAAAATAAAACAACAAAATACTACTCCCCCTTTTAACATCACAAAAGAGGGAAAACAATAAGAAGAAAAATAGAAAATAGAAACGCCAAAGGCATAAGACAAACACACTCAAAACAACAAACAACTCAGGTAAAGAAAAAACATCACAAATAGAAGAAATCACGTGGGAATTTTCAGAATAAAATAAACTTACTCTTACAGTCAAAAAAGACAAATAAGATAAGTGTTGACTTTATTACAATTAGAGGATTTGAATTTTAGAGTTTGCACACTCAGCTTAAAATCTTCACAAGCTAAAATCATTATTTTAAACAAAAATCTAAATAAAAAATTACAATTTGATAGGGAAACTTAAACTTTTTAGACTTCTAGTATAAAATATATAAAATAAAATATTACTGTAAAAGTGATAATGAAGAACCAAGATTTCCTAATATCAAGTATAAACCATATTCTAAAACATAGAAATTTTCTAAGATTTAAGGATTTACTAGAAAGATAAGCTAATTTATGTTGGGCTCATTTTTTGCCTCTTTTATCTGCTTTTGATTACACATCTTTTATTTTTGATACACTTACTACATCTTTTTATTTTTGGCGTCATTGCGCATCTTTTGATTTTGGGCTCATTTTCTACCTCTTCTGAATTTTACAAATTGCTTCCTTTCTAAATCTTTAAGAATCTCAGTTGTAAAGATTATTTTCCAAATAGAAGAGAGGAGTAGCTCACTATCTTATATAGGGAGTAATAACCTACAAACCAAATCCGATATTTCTAATATGAATAAAGAGCCTGATTTATTAAAAATAATGAATCTCATTTATCAAATTATAGAAAATACTCATGATATAAAAAAATGCTGTAGAATGAAAGTGTTTTAATTTCAACGATCTCAACTCTAATTCAATTTAGATTTCAAGTTCATACAAGGAATTATGATGCAAAGGAAATAAGAAGGGATGAAAAATTTTTAAAATTTTTTTTTGAGTTTCAACAATGCTAGCAATTACTTATTAAACTTTTAAGTTATAATATAAGTATGTTTATTACAAATAGCAAAGTGTCTTAAAGAGAGTTCATTCGTACAATACAATCCAAGTCATATTGTAAGAGTTAAATCATATAGTATGGTCCGAATCGTTTAGTATGAACACCAGAAACACATTTTTCATTCGTTACAGATTTCATAAGTAAAAAAGCATATAAACAAGATCTAAGAACACAAAACCAACTAGAAAGAAAAAGTACCACTTAAAACAGAAGAAATAAGCACAAGGTAATTTTTTATTAAACAAGATAACGTAAAAAAAAATTGGAAGGAAAAGTGCAATACAAACAAAAAACAACAAACCATAAAAGAAAAATATAGACATAAAAAATAAAAATATAACATACACAGACTTTTATAGAGATGGATCTTGATTAGAAGGTGGCTATGGAGGTGGTTGGAAGAACTGACTAAGGCTATCATACTACTATTGGATTTTGGTAAATTACTGTTGGATGTTCCCAAATTGCTCCCTGAATCAACCCATATCATTATCATATTGGGTTTGTTGTTGATTCAGACGAGCCTCAAGATGGTCAAATCTCTGAATCAACTCCTCATATTGGTAGTGTTGAGGAGGTGGAGTAGGTGTAGGATCAACTGCAAGGGCAGCTTCTCTTTCTTCATCAAAGAGATGATCTTTAGGCTCATGATCCTTATAAAATAGCATCTGAAAGGATGCATAAAAAAAAAAGATTGGAGTGTGATTAGGAGGAGCAGGATATGTGATGTTGTACTTTCTATAAAGGATATATCCAATCACATGCTCTAGGTGATGTTTTGCTTTCTCCTAGTGACTGGAAGTTAAATGAAAGTGAGGCTTTAGATGTATTCAATTAGCATTTGAGCTTCATCCATTTGAGTATTTGATATGATGAAGTAGGTGACAATTGATAGTAGGGGAGTCATATTTATCTAGTCTCCAGCTTTAGGGATAATAGATGTTCTCAAGATGTGCTAGATAATGTTGAGTCCAGTAATTAGGTTGTTAAGCCTAAGTAAGTGTCCCAAGGCTACCAAGAAGGGGGTGAATTGGTAGTTTTTAAAATTTTAAACCCTCTTAAAAATAAAGTTGAACCGAAATAAAATTTTCTTTTTAAAGTTAGTAGAAAAATATTTTTCAACCACAGAGTTGTTAAAACTGAATTTTAAAAGTGCGGAAACGTAAAAGCTATAAAGTAAATGACACCAAATTTATAGTGGTTCGGTCTATAACCAGACCTACATCCACTCCTCAGAGGCACCCTCTGAGTATTGCACTAATACCAATAGTGACTCTCCTTTTGCACCCACAGCAAGGCGGAGAAGCCCTTACAACACACTCTTTTCACCACTCCCCGGTGCGGTAGAGAACCGTCCGTCCTTTTACACAAAACCCAGTGTTGGCAGAGAACCGTCGTCCTTTCACACCCTCCAAGTGTAGGCAGAGAACCCTTCGTCCTTTCACACTCTCCTAGTGTGGGCAGAGAACCCTTCGTCCTTTCACACTCTCCTAGTGTGGGCAGAGAACCCTTCGTCTGTTCACACTCTCCAAGTGTCGGCAGAGAACCGGACCTTCTTGAATGATCTTCTCACAAGAATCTAGAAGGAAGAAAGAAAAAGAGTGAAGAAATCCAATTTCACAAGTAGAGACTCTTACCTTAGCAATCCAAGTGAAGCCTTCTAGCTCCAGTGGTAGGAATCCTCCTTTGAATGCTCTCTTCCACTCTCTCCTTGGCTATTCTCTCAAAAGGCACGAAGATCAAATGACAAAAAGATTGGGTGGCAGTCTAATTTGGACTATTTATATAAAAGACAAGTGAAACCGCCCAAAAACTGCAAATTTTCAATTCTGTACGCAGTGGATCGTCCTGTACGATTCTGGATCGTCCTGGACGATTTTACTTAAACGATCTGAAACGACCCAATTTGTATATGTGTACGAACTGACTTCGTACATCTGATCGTCCTGTACGAACTTGGTTCGTCCAGTACGAACGGTTATTACAAGGTCGGTTCTAGAAACTGCTGAAAACTGTTCTAAGTCGGTTTGTCGTTTGAACGAAAATGTGGTCGTCTGGACGAAAATTTTCCAGAGAGCCGATCGTCCTGGACGATTATTTATTTCGTCTGGACGAAAATTTTCCAGAGAACCTATCGCCGCGGACGATAACTTGTTTTCGTCTGTACGAAAAAAGTTCCAGAGAGCTGATCGTCCTGTACGATATTTATTTTCGTCGGGACGAAAATTTTCCAGAGGACTGGTCGCCTCGTACGATGGTAAAATTCGTCTGGACGAAAATTTTGCAGAGAACCCATCGCCTGGGACGATGATAAATTTCGTCCTGGACGAATAGGACTTAGAAAATTTTTCAAGGCAAGTTCCTATTCGTTCCAAGTGCTCTATAGGAGATAACTGACAGATCGTCCAGTACGATAAATATCGTCCTGTACGATCAGTATAGAATTTCAAGATCTCCTTATTTGTGTGTGTGTGTGAGATTTTATTCACTCAATTACAATCACTCCCTTTCAAAGTTAATTCAAAGAAAAGATAAACATCAATTATACATAATATCTCATGTTGAATTTGAATTGAAGTTTTCGTAGTCTGGAGTCTGATTTTCCTGAAATGTTAGTACACACAAGAGCAAGTGCAAATCTTCTGAAATTGTTAGGAGATAACTATACATTTGAACAATAATGTTTGGAATCATCAAAACTACATAAGTTGCATAAATATAACTCATTCAAATAGCAACTATTCAAACAATCTCCCCCTTTTTGATGATGGCAAAACAATTATTATTAGTATGGTTTCAAGTTAAAACACATTTTTTATCTCCTAAACTCCCCCTGAATTTATGAGTACATTAAAATAAGGAGGCATTAAAGAACAATATTTTTTTTTTTTTTTTTTTTTTTTTTTTTTTTTTTTTTAAAATTGCAAACAGAACAACTAAAAAAGAGAAAACACAAACATACACAAACTAATAATTTCTCCCCCTTTTTTTGACAGCAACAAAAAGTGAAGAAGAAAAAGACCAGAAATGTAAATAATTATATGAAATTCATTGTTAAAATTTAATCTAAATGGTGATTGACATAGGGTATGCAATTTTAAACTAAAAACATTAGGTCAATCATAGAAATTCAGGAGATTTAAAAAGTGATATAACATTGTAAGTAAGAAGAATTTAGCAAAGACATGATTCAATTTAGACATTTGAATATAGAAAATCATTACAAGAGAGATGAAGAAAAAATTCTATATTTCAAAATTCAATAGAATATAAATGAACATAAGATCAATTTGAATTAAGAGATTGAAAGAATTTGGAAAGAAGAGAATTACCACATGTGGCGCTTTGCGCATCTTTTTCAACTTTTTGAGCACATTTTTGTGCATCTATTGATATTGAGCTGATTTTGTGCCTCTTTTTCATATTTGCGAACCATTGCGCATTTCTTTTGATTTTTTTGTACTTTTTGTACAATTTTCAAGAGTACTTTACACCAATTCTTTCCAAAATCAATAATCTAAAATTTCAAATATTTCTAAGTACATAAATATTATTTGAACAAAGAAATACAAAATAAGTAAACATCTAAATTGCAATAATAATTTTAACTTTTATGTAGTCTAAATGAATAGACATGAATTTAAAAATTCTAATTACAACAAGTTATAAACAACTTTTAAATTTTGAAAGACTAGATTTTCTAATGTAGATAATCTCCAATTACAATCTAATTTAAGCACTATGAAGATTAAATAATACTAATGAAATTCATAAAAAATTAACCACATTTCAATAACAAATCAATACTGAAACAAGTGTGAAATGCATTGATTTATATGAAAAGATTACATTTCACAAAAGCTAAACACAACATAAAATAAAAGACAAATACCTACATTTAACAAAAACATTAACATAACAAGAAAAAAATGAGTAACAATCACAACAACACAACAAAAAATACAACACAAGTACTACAAAAACACATAAAATCATCTCTACTGTTCTGGAGGAGGAGGAGGAGGAATGCCACCGAAAAGGTTAAAGTAGGAGGCCATCAACATTACATTGGTATTGATATCATGTACTTCATTTCTAATAACACCAATGTCATGTTGTTGCTGCACAAGTTGAGCATCAAATTGATCAAATCTTTGATCAATATGAGTCTCTAAACGATCAAATCTCTCAATCAGATTCTGATAATCTGACTGAGGTGCAGAGGTATCTTGAAAACCGTCCCCTACAATGAAACGACACATGTTCGTCTGGACGAACGAAAATTTCGTACAGACGAAGTTCGTATTAAAAACTATCTTATCCACTCAACCGCTGCATTCAATCGTCCCGACGTTTGAGAGAAAAAAAATTTCGTCCTGGACGATCACAGATCGTACAGACGATCCAATAAAAAACTGCTCTAAAACGGTTTAAATTTTCGCAAACTGTTCCTTTACACATCGTCCCGTACGAAAATATTTCGTCCTGGACGATTTCCTCCAAAAATTAATTTTGATTTTTTAAATTTTTAAATTTACAAAATCAACAAAAACAATCAGAAACACAGAAAACATAAAACAAAATCATAAATCCAAAAACAATTCATTAAAAAACACACAAAATTCACAAAATTTCAAAAACAAAACATAACAAGTATCAATGTTTGCAAAGACATTTGAGTTAAGCATTCAAATCAATAACACCAAGCCTTGTTCTTAAAGTACTGAAGGTATCAAAGGCTAAAGGTTTTGTAAAAATGTCTGCAAGTTGATTTTCAGTTGAAACATGTATGAGTTCAATTTCTCCTTTGGATACGTGATCCCTTATGAAATGATGCCTTATATCGATGTGTTTGGTTCTAGAATGTTGAATAGGATTTTTTGAAATACAAATAGCACTAGTATTGTCACAATAAATTGGAATAGTGCCTATAGTTAATCCTAAGTCAATCAACTGTTGTTTTAACCAAAGTACTTGTGCCACACAACTTCCTAATGCAATGTATTCTGCTTCTGCAGTAGATAGTGCCACTGAATTTTGTTTTCTACTAGACCATGAAACTAATGAATTTCCAATGAATTGACATGTTCCAGAAGTGCTTTTCCTATCCACTCTACAGCCTGCAAAGTCAGAATCTGAGTAACCAATAATTTCAAATGAAGAGCTAAACTTAGGATACCAAATTCCTAAGTTTTGAGTTCCTAGTAGATATCTTAAAATCCTTTTTACTGCTGTCAAATGTGATTCTTTTGGATCTGATTGAAATCTAGCACATAGGCAAACACTAAACATAATATCTGGTCGGCTAGCAGTCAAGTAAAGTAAAGATCCAATTATCCCTCTAAATTTCTTTTGATCAACAGATTTTCCCTTAAGGTCCTTATCCAACTGAACTGAAGAACTCATTGGTGTACTAACAGGTTTAGCATTGTCCATTTCATATTTTTTGAGGATGTCCTTAATATATTTGTTTTGACTAAGAAAAGTACCTTCCTCAAGTTGCTTAATGCTAAATCCTAGAAAGTAATTTAAATCTCCCATTAGACTCATTTCGAATTCATTACTCATTGTTTTAGAAAAATCATCACAAAGATGTTTATTTGAAGATCCAAAGATGATGTCATCCACATAAATTTGAACAATAAGTATATCCTTTCCAATTTTTCTTAAAAAGAGAGTTGTATCCACACTTCCTTTTTCAAAAGATCTTTCAAGTAGGAAGGTGCTTAACCTCTCATACCAAGCCCTAGGTGCCTGTTTCAATCCATATAATGCCTTTTTTAATTTGAAAACATGATTTGGAAATTTTGAATTTTCAAAACCTGGAGGTTGTTCTACAAAAACATCTTCTTCAATTACTCCATTTAAAAAGGCACTTTTAACATCCATTTGAAACAATTTAAAACCTTTAAAACAGGCAAAGGCTAGTAAAACCCTAATTGCTTCAAGTCTAGCTACAGGGGCAAAAGTTTCCTCAAAATCAATTCCTTCAATTTGATTATACCCCTTAGCTACTAATCTAGCCTTATTTCTAATGACTACTCCTGAGTCATTCATTTTATTTTTGAACACCCACTTGGTTCCAACAACACTTTGATCTTTTGGCCTTGTAGTTAGTTCCCAAACTTTATTTCTTACAAATTGATTTAACTCTTCTTGCATGGCCAATATCCAAAATTCATCTGAAAGTGCTTGATCAATGTTAGTGGGTTCAATAGTTGAAATGAAGGCTGAATGATTGACTTCCTTGTTTAATCCACGCCTAGTTCTAACACCCTCACTTGGTTCACCTATAATTAATTCCTTTGGGTGATTTTTAGAGAATCTCAAATCTCTAGGCAAAGGGTCTTCTCTTTCTATATTTTCTTCCACATTTTCTTCCAAATTTAATCTATCAATCTTTTGGGAGTTTTCTTCAATTTCTTCTTCAACAACTTTTGGCTCTTCTATGTTTCCATTTTCATCAAAAACAACATGTGTGGTTTCTTCAATGACTAAAGTTCTTTTGTTGAATACTCTATAAGATTTTCCAACACTTGAATATCCAACAAAAATTCCTTCATCTGATTTTGGATCAAATTTTCCTAAGGCAGATTTTCCATTATTATGTATGAACACCTTGCAACCAAATACATGTAAATGAGACAAATTTGGTGTTCTACCTTTTACCAATTCATAGGGTGTTTTATTCAAATTTGATCTCACATTTACCCTATTCAGAACATAGCATGCAGTGCTAACCGCCTCAGCCCAAAAATATCTAGGAAGAGAGTATTCTGCTAACATTGCTCGGGCGGCTTCTATTAATGTTCTGTTCTTTCTTTCAACTACTCCATTTTGTTGAGGAGTTCTAGGTGCAGAAAAGTTGTGATCAATCCCCTTTTCTTTACAGAAATCTTCAAATCTTTCATTTTCAAATTCTCCTCCATGATCACTTTGTATAGAAATTATTTCACATCCTAGTTTTCTTTGTATCCAAGTTGAAAAATTTCTGAATTCCTCAAATGATTCACTCTTATGAAAAAGAAATTTAACCCATGTGAATCTTGAAAAATCATCTACTATTACAAATCCATATACCTTTCCTCCTAGACTAACCGTGCTTACAGGTCCAAAAAGATCCATGTGAAGAATTTCTAAAGGTTTACTGGTCCTAAGATCTTTATTGGATTTAAAAGAGGACTTCACTTGTTTTCCTAATTGACATGCATCACATAAGTGGTCCTTAGTAAAGTCTAGTTTAGGTATTCCTCTAACCAAATTCTTTTGGGTAATTCTTCTAAGATTTTTCATACTAGAATGACAAAGTCTCCTATGCCAAAGCCATGATTCATCAGAAACAGTTTTCAAACAAAAAGCAGTAGGAGATTGAATACAATTTAAATCTAGCATGTAGACATTGTTCACCCTTTTTCCATTTAAAACAATTTTCCCATTTAGGCTAATTATGCAGCTAGTAGGTAAAAATTTTACATTATAGCCCTTATCACATAGCTGACTTATGCTAAGCAAATTATGTTTTAAGCCTTCAACTAATAAAACATTATCTATGAAAAAGTTTTTCAAATTTCCAATCATACCTGATCCAACCACCTTCTTTGTGGTATTATCTCCAAGTGTAACCTTGCCTCCACTCCTGGCTTCCAGCGTTATGAATTGAGCAGTATCTCCAGTCATGTGCTTAGAACATCCGCTGTCCAGGTACCATATACTCTCACGAGGTCTTGTGTGAGAGTATTCCTGCAAAATTCTCAATTGTTAGACCTGGGAACCCAAACTAGTTTGGGTTCACCTTTATGAAATTTATAATCAGATGCATGTGTGATATGTCTAGGTTTATGCATCTTAGTTCTCCACACCAAATTAGGTTTCATCTTTAAAGTGCAGGTGTGAGATATATGTCCCAAAAATCCACAATTGTTACATTTAACATTAGGAAAAATATTCCTATGTTTTCTTTCATATGATTGTCTTCTAAGGGATTTCATGAATTTAGGATAATATTTAGGATTTGTAAAATCTTCAAGTTTAGGGGGGTTCCTATTATCCTCGAGAGCTCTTATAGTAAGTTTGTAAAATGAATTCATATCCTCCAAGATTCGATTTGTATAATTGATTCTATATGTCTTGTGCTCAGATTCATCCTTAAATTTCTTAAATTCTTTTTCAAGTTCAGCATAGGATGATTTTAAATTTTCAAAATTTTTATTCAAGTCATCATATTCATCAAGTAGTTTCATGTGGTTGCTATCAATTAAAGCATGATCTTTCCTAAGGATTTCGTGTTCTTTATTAAGCTCTTCCAATTCTAAAATTAAACTAGAATGCATCTTTTTAGTTTTCCTATATGCATCATGCATGTGTTCAGAAACTTCAAACAGTTCATCATATGTTAAATCACATACCTCTTCTTGATCTGATTGTTCAGCTTTATCTGCCATCAAGCAAAGGTTGGTGACTTCTTCTTCGTTTTCAGTCTCAGATGAGTCTGAAGCTGAGTCAGCCCAAAAAGCCTTTTGAAACTTCTTCTTGCCCTTTTTTACCATTGGTTTCTCCTTTACCTTCTCCTTGCTAGGAGTGGCTTTAAGTTTTGGACAATCAGTTTTTATATGACCTGGTTTCCTGCATTCATAACAAATCAATTCATTAGAAACCTTGCCATTTTTGTTATACTTACCTCTATTCCATTGCTGGCGTCTCTTCTGCTTCCTCTTTAAAAAGCTTCTGAATTGTCTAGTCATCAGTGCTATATCGTCTTCATCCTCAGGTTGTGAGTGTTCACTTTCTGACTCTTCCACATTTAATGCAAGATTCTTGTCCTTTCTTGGTTCACCTGCATCAATCTTTCTTTGACTTACTCCTTGCTCGTAAGCAATGAGTGAACCAAGAAGATTGTCAATTGAATAAATGTTCAGATCTTTTGACTCTGTAATTGCAGTAATTTTAGCATCGTATGTAGTAGGTAAACAACGAAGAATCTTATTAACCATTTCAGCATTAGTTAATTCCCTACCAAGTGCATGCAAAGAGGTGACAATTTGAGTGAATCTTGTGTACATGTCAGATATAGATTCATTAGGTTTCATGCGAAATAATTCGTAGTCATGTAACAAGATATTGAGTCTTGATTGCTTAACCTCATTTGTCCCTTCATAAGTAATACAAAGTCTATCCCATATGTCTTTTCCGCTTTTACAAGTGGAAACTCGCATGTAGTCTTCAGATTTTAAAGCACAAAAGAAACTATTTAAACATTTCGCATTTAATTGTGCTAAGTCACGTTCTTCTATAGTCCAATCTGCATAGGGTGTATCTACCCTAATTCCATCAACTAATCTAGTTGGTTTTGTGTAACCTTCCTGGACTAGCATCCACATGCGATAATCAAGTGACTGTAAGAAAGTAGACATGCGTGTTTTCCAAAAATCAAAAGGAATATTATCAAACAGTGGAGGTCTAGTGATAGAGTAACCCTCAGGTGTGTTTCGGTTTCCAAATGTAGCCATCTACGTTAATCAAAAAGTAGTTCAAACTTATGATTTTGAAACTCTGCTCTGATACCACTTGTTGAGTCCAGTAATTAGGTTGTTAAGCCTAAGTAAGTGTCCCAAGGCTACCAAGAGGGGGGTGAATTGGTAGTTTTTAAAATTTTAAACCCTCTTAAAAATAAAGTTGAACCGAAATAAAATTTTCTTTTTAAAGTTAGTAGAAAAATATTTTTCAACCACAGAGTTGTTAAAACTGAATTTTAAAAGTGCGGAAACGTAAAAGCTATAAAGTAAATGACACCAGATTTATAGTGGTTCGGTCTATAACCAGACCTACATCCACTCCTCAGAGGCACCCTCTGAGTATTGCACTAATACCAATAGTGACTCTCCTTTTGCACCCACAGCAAGGCGGAGAAGCCCTTACAACACACTCTTTTCACCACTCCCCGGTGCGGTAGAGAACCGTCCGTCCTTTTACACAAAACCCAGTGTTGGCAGAGAACCGTCGTCCTTTCACACCCTCCAAGTGTAGGCAGAGAACCCTTCGTCCTTTCACACTCTCCTAGTGTGGGCAGAGAACCCTTCGTCCTTTCACACTCTCCTAGTGTGGGCAGAGAACCCTTCGTCTGTTCACACTCTCCAAGTGTCGGCAGAGAACCGGACCTTCTTGAATGATCTTCTCACAAGAATCTAGAAGGAAGAAAGAAAAAGAGTGAAGAAATCCAATTTCACAAGTAGAGACTCTTACCTTAGCAATCCAAGTGAAGCCTTCTAGCTCCAGTGGTAGGAATCCTCCTTTGAATGCTCTCTTCCACTCTCTCCTTGGCTATTCTCTCAAAAGGCACGAAGATCAAATGACAAAAAGATTGGGTGGCAGTCTAATTTGGACTATTTATATAAAAGACAAGTGAAACCGCCCAAAAACTGCAAATTTTCAATTCTGTACGCAGTGGATCGTCCTGTACGATTCTGGATCGTCCTGGACGATTTTACTTAAACGATCTGAAACGACCCAATTTGTATATGTGTACGAACTGACTTCGTACATCTGATTGTCCTGTACGAACTTGGTTCGTCCAGTACGAACGGTTATTACAAGGTCGGTTCTAGAAACTGCTGAAAACTGTTCTAAGTCGGTTTGTCGTTTGAACGAAAATGTGGTCGTCTGGACGAAAATTTTCCAGAGAGCCGATCGTCCTGGACGATTATTTATTTCGTCTGGACGAAAATTTTCCAGAGAACCTATCGCCGCGGACGATAACTTGTTTTCGTCTGTACGAAAAAAGTTCCAGAGAGCTGATCGTCCTGTACGATATTTATTTTCGTCGGGACGAAAATTTTCCAGAGGACTGGTCGCCTCGTACGATGGTAAAATTCGTCTGGACGAAAATTTTGCAGAGAACCCATCGCCTGGGACGATGATAAATTTCGTCCTGGACGAATAGGACTTAGAAAATTTTTCAAGGCAAGTTCCTATTCGTTCCAAGTGCTCTATAGGAGATAACTGACAGATCGTCCAGTACGATAAATATCGTCCTGTACGATCAGTATAGAATTTCAAGATCTCCTTATTTGTGTGTGTGTGTGAGATTTTATTCACTCAATTACAATCACTCCCTTTCAAAGTTAATTCAAAGAAAAGATAAACATCAATTATACATAATATCTCATGTTGAATTTGAATTGAAGTTTTCGTAGTCTGGAGTCTGATTTTCCTGAAATGTTAGTACACACAAGAGCAAGTGCAAATCTTCTGAAATTGTTAGGAGATAACTATACATTTGAACAATAATGTTTGGAATCATCAAAACTACATAAGTTGCATAAATATAACTCATTCAAATAGCAACTATTCAAACAGATAACCCTGGCATTTGGATTTAGACTTTAAACTAAGGGTTGGTGGAAGTTTAGAGAAACATTTCTAAGCAAGAAGTTTACAACAGTCTAGTAAAAATTAGATCTGGAAGCTATGGCAAGGATTATTTTGTGAGAGCCCTCAAATCTAAAAGTTATAAAAGAATAGTTTTGGGAACCCAAGTTAGTTTAGGTCCCTTCTTTAATTTGGATAAATCATCATAATGCATGTCATGCTATGTTTGATGCAGCTTTAGCTTCCATACTAAGTGTGTTCTATGATGAATGGTGTTAGTGTGGCTAATATGTCCTAATATGCCACATGAATAACATTTTGTTGAGTCTAGTGAATATGTTGTTAGACCTAAGTTAATGTCCCAAGGCTACCAAGGGGGGGGGGGGGGGGGGGGTGAATTGGTAGTTTTAAAAACTTAACCCTCTTTGAAAAAGTGTTGAACCGAAATGAAAAATTTTTTTTATTAAATTTTATAGAAAAAGTTTTTCAACCATAGAGTTTTTAAACAAAAGTAAAATATGGAAAATAAAAAGCAGTAAAATAAATGACACATGATTTATAGTGGTTCGGTCTAAACCAGACCTACATCCACTCCCCAGAGGCACCCTCTGACTATTGCACTAATACCAATAGTGACTCTCCTTTTGTACCCACAACAAGGCGGAGAAGTCTTTACAAACACTCTTTTCACCACTACCCGGTGTGGTAGAGAATCGTCGTCCTTTTACACAATCCCCAGTGTTGGCAGAGAACCTTCCGTCCTTTCACACTCTCCTAGTGTGGACAGAGAACCCTCCGACTGTTCACACTCTCCAAGTGTAGGCAGCGAACCCTTCAGCTGTTTACACTCTCCAAGTGTAGACAGCGAACCCTTCGGCTGTTCACACTCTCCAAGTGTCGGCAGCGAATCGGATCTCCTTGACAGATCTTCTCACAAGAAATCTATAAGGAAGAAAGAAAAGAGTGAAGTAATCCTAATTCACAAGTAGAGATTCTTACCTTTAAACACCAAGTGAAGCCTTCATGCTCCAGTGGTAGGAATCCTCCTTTGAATACTCTCTCACACTCTCTCCTTGACTTTTCTCTCAATAGGCACGAAGATCAAATGACAAAAAGATTGGGTGGCAGTCTAATTTGAACTATTTATACAAAAGACAAGAAAAACTGCCCAAAAACTGTAAGTTTTCAATTTTGTACGCAGTGGATCGTCCTGGACGATATTACTTAAAAGCCTTGAAACGAACCTCTTTGTATATGTGTACGAAATGTTTTCGTACAAGCTGATCGTCCCGTACGAACCAAGTTCATCCGGTACGAACGGTTATAGTAAGGTCGGTTCCAAAAACTGCACAATGAATATAAAAAAACTGTCCTAAGTCGGTTTATATCATCTGGACAAAAATATGTTTGTCCGGACAAAAATCGTACAGAGACCAAATCGTCCTGGACAATATTTAATTTCGTTTGGACGTACAGAGAGCAAATCATTCCTGACGATAATTATTTTCGTCTGGACGAAATTTTTACAGAGAGCAAATCGTCCCGGACGATATTTAATTTCGTCCCGGACGATATTTAATTTCGTCCCGGACGAATAGGACTTAGAAAAATTTTTCTAGCTAGTTTCTATTCATTCCATGTGATCTTAGGACTTAGAAAAATTTTTCTAGCTAGTTTCTATTCATTCCATGTGATCTTAATAGGAGATAACTGTCTGATCGTACCGTACAAACTTATATCGTCCCGTACGATCAGTATAAATTTTATATGATCTTTTTATGTGTGTGTATGTTTTTATTCACTCAATTACAATCACTCTCTCTCAATTAAAAAGATAATTTTAAGCTTCAAAAACTAAAGGTATTTCTTACTGAATTTGATTTGAAGACTTCGTGTTTGAGAGTTTGATTCACCTGAAATGTTAGTACACACAAGAGCAAATACAAATCTTCTAAAATTGTTAAGAGATAACTACACATTTAAACAATAATATTTGGAATAATTAAAACTATACAAGTTGCAAAAATGTAAAACATGCAAATAGCTACTATCTTAACAATCTCTCCCTTTTTGATGATGGCAAAACAATTATTGTTTGTATGATTTCAATTTATAAAATCTCCTAAACTCCCCATGAGATGATGAATACATGAAAATAAGGAGGCATTTTGAACTAAAGAACACAATTTTTGTTTTTCAAAATTTTTTAACAAAAAAAAATAAAAAATACAAGAGAATACTAATAACACAAGCCAAATGACACAAAACCAAAATACAATACAAAACCAAAATACAAACATACAAAAACAATAATCTCTCCCACTTTTTTATAACAACAAAAAGTGAAGAAGAAATAGACAAGAAATGTAAGTAATTATATGAAATCCATTTGAAAATTTAATCTAAAGAGTGATTGACATATGGTATGCAATCTAAAACTAATAACATTAGATAAATCATAGAAATTCATAGAATTTAAGAAGTGATATAACATTGTAAGTAAAAAGAATTTATCAAAGACATGATTCAATTTAGACATTTGAAATAAAGAAGATCATTACAAGAGAGATGAATAAAAATTATATATTTCGAAGTTCAATAAAAATATAAATGAACATAAGATCAATTTGAATTAAAAGATTGAGAGAAACTGGAAAGAAGAGAATTACCACATGTGGCGCTTTGCGCATCTTTTTCAATTATTTGGCACATTTTTGTGCATCTTTTTACATTGGGCTTATTTTGTGCCTCTTTTTCACATTTGCGAACTTTTGCGCATTACTTTTGATTTTTGTACTTTTTGTACAATTTTCAAGAGTAATTGATGCCAATTCTTTCCAAGATCAATAATCTAAAATTTCAAATTTTTCTAAGTACATAAATATTATTTGAAAAAAGAAATATAAAATAAGAAAACATCTTAATTGCAATAATAATATTAAATATAATGTAGTCTAAATGAATAGACATGAAATTAAAAATTCTAATTATAACAAGTTATAAACAAATTTTAAATTTAGAAAGTCTAGATTTTCTAATGAAATTAATCTCAAATTACAATCTAATTTAAGCACAATTAAGATTAAAAAGACTAATGAAATTCATAAAGATTAAACACATTTCAACACCAATTCAAGTCTAAAGCAAACAAACAAATATTGATATTACAATATCAA
Source organism: Dendrobium nobile (assembly GCA_022539455.1). Lineage (NCBI taxonomy): Eukaryota > Viridiplantae > Streptophyta > Magnoliopsida > Asparagales > Orchidaceae > Dendrobium > Dendrobium nobile. The sequence goes on from CM039727.1 coordinate 33,396,842, forward strand.
TTCATAATATCAATACTAAAACAAAAGAAAAAAATACACTGAACTTTTAAGCAAACACAACTAAAGCAAACACTGATACAAGAAACATCTAGAAAATCAAAATCCAAATTTCTATTCTTCTGGAGGAGGAGGAGGAACACCACCAAATAAGTTGAAGTAGGTACTCATCAAAATAACATTGGTATTAATTTCATGAACTTCATTTCTTATGAACTTCATTTCTTATATTACCAATGTCCTATTGCTGCTACTGAAGTTGAACATCAATTTGATCAAATCGTTGATCAAAATGAGTCTCAAGTTTATCAAATTTCTCAATCAAATTCTGATAATTTGGTTGAGGTGCAGATGTTTGCGCTCATTCTTCTTCTTCTTCAGAAGCACTGGCATGTGCTTTCTCTTTTTCGTCCTTGAAGATTGCTCTAAAAGAAGCATCATTGTAGTAGACCGGCTCTTCATATTCTTTATCAGGATACACTAGATTGTATTTCTTTTCCAAAATAAATGTAACTAAGTGACCTAATGAAATATTCTTTTTTCTTTTCTGATCAGCATGCCCAATTTCGAAAAGACCATAAAGATAGTCTAAGATAAGTTGGGCTTCATCAATAGGACTATCTCTCATAATAAAAAATGTCACAATAGAAAGGAGTGGAGTAATGTTGATTCTATCACCAGCTTTTGGAATAATAGAAGATCTAAGAATGTGCTGAATGATTCGAGCATTTTTGGTCATTCCAGAAATTCTAGCAACATGATGATCTATGCTATTTCCTCTAATCATCTATTGATTTGAAACCACTTGAAGGTGTTATCGTTCATAAGGGTGTGGGCTCTAAAACCTTCAGTTCTTAAGTTGAGAAAAGCACCTAAGTAATGCTTTGTGATTTCAACCTTTTCTTTAAAAATAAAAGAATTGACAGAGGAGTGGTCAGAGTTGAAACTCATATTTGCTAGAAAGTAAATGAAGGTCTGTTTGTTGTAGAGGTAGATAAGAGTTAGGATAAATTCAAACTTAGTGGAAGAGAAAAGATGCATTACCTTGAAGTTTATCTCACTCTGGATTATAATGCGAGAAGGAGTAATTTTTATAGAGGCAAATCGAGGAAATGATTCCTCATTTGCTTTTGAAAGAAAGTTCTGGGAAGAATTCCTATGGGGTTTCTTTGCTAAAACCTTTTGTCGCTTACTAAAGGAGGCCATTGTTGATCTAGAAATCAAAAGGGATTGAAAGAGATGTTTGGAAATGTGATTGTTGAGTTAGAAAGCCATCTTATTTAAAGAAAATGATACGTTCATCCTGGACGAAAAATGTTCGTCCTGGATGAAAATAATCGTTCGTCTGGACGAAAAAGTTTCGTACAGACCATCAAATTCGTCCAAAATGTAACGACTTTTCGTAATCAACACAACTTACGATACGTCCTTTCGTACAGACTTTTGACTTGACCGATCGTACAGACGATTAATGTTCGTCCAGAGGATCACACTTGTGATCGTTTTAATGATAGTTTTAAAATCGTCCCATACATTGAACCGCCAGATTTTCGTATAGACGAAGTTCAGGTTCGTACAAACGAAGTTCATAATAAAAACAGTCTTATCCTTTCAACTGCTCCAATCTATCATCCCGACGTTTGAGAGAAAAAAAAAATTTGTTTCGGATGATCGTGCAAATCATACAGACGAACTACATTAATAACTGCTCTCAAGACGGTTTGAAATCACGTAGATTGATATTTTACACACATCGTCCCGTACGAAAATTTTTCGTCCCGGACGATTACCACAAATTTTTGGATTTTTGAATTTTTATTAAAGAAAATCAAACTAAAACACACAAAGCACAATAGAAAATAACAAATGCACAAACTCTAAAATAAAAAGTATTCAAAAAGCAAACAAAGCAACAAAAAAAATCTCAAAAATAAAATCATAAAAACGTAAACTATGAAAACAGAAATATCAATGTTGCAAAAACATTTTTATTTAAGCATTCAAATCAATTACACCAAGCCTTGTTCTTAATGTACTGAAGGTATCAAAGGCTAAAGGTTTTGTAAAAATATCTGCAAGTTGATTTTCAGTTGAAACATATATAAGTTCAATTTCTCCCTTGGATACATGATCCCTTATGAAATGATGACTTATGTCAATGTGTTTGGTTCTAGAATGTTGAATAGGATTTTTGAAAATACAAATAGCACTAGTATTATCATAATAAATTGGAATAGTGCCTATAGTTAATCCTAAATCAATCAACTATTGTTTTAACCAAAGTACTTGTGCCACATAACTTCCTAATGCAATGTATTCTGCTTCACTACTCGTTGTTTTAGAAAAATCATCACAAAGATTTTAATTTAAAGATCCAAAAATGATATCATCCACACAAATTTGAACAATGAGTATATCCTTTCCAAATTTGTTTAAAAAGAGAGTTGTATCCACACTTCCTTTTTCAAAAGATCTTTCAAGTAGGAAGGTGCTCAACCTCTCATACCAAGCTCTAGGTGTCTGTTTCAATCCATATAATGCCTTTTTTTAACTTGAAAACATGATTTGGGTATTTAGAATTTTCAAAACTAGGAGGTTGTTCAACAAAAACATCTTCTTCAATTACCCCATTTAAAAAGACACTTTTGATATCCATTTGAAATAATTTAAATCCTTTAAAACAGGCAAATGCAAGTAAAACCCTAATTGCTTCAAATCTAGCTACATGGGCAAAAGTCTCCTCAAAATCAATTCCTTCAATTTGATTATACCCCTTAGCAACTAATCTAGCCTTATTTCTAATGACTACTCCTGAGTCATTCATTTTATTTTTGAACACCCACTTGGTTCCAACAATACTTTGATCTTTTGGCTTTGAAGTTAATTCCCAAACTTTATTTCTTACAAATTGATTCAACTCTTCTTGTATGGCCAATATCCAAAATTCATCAGAAAGTGTTTGATCAATATTAGTGGGTTCTATAGTTAAAATAAAGGCTGAATGATTGACTTATTTATTTAATCCACGCCTAGTTCTAACACCCTCACTAGGTTCACCTATAATCAATTCCTTTGGGTGGTTTTTAGAAAATCTCAAATCTCTAGGCAAAGGGTTTTCTGTTTCCAAATTCTCTTCCACATTTTCTTCCAAATTTATTTTATCAATCTTTTGAGAGTTTTCCTCAATCTCATCTTCAACAACATTTGGCTCTTCCAAATTTCCAGATTCATCAAATATAACATGTGTGGTTTCTTCAATCACTAAGGTTCTTTTGTTGAATACCCTATAAGATTTTCGAACACTTGAATATCCAACAAAAATTCCTTCATCTGATTTTGGATCAAATTTTCCTAAGGTAGATTTTCCATTATTATGAATGAACACCTTGCAACCAAAAACATGCAAATGAGACAAATTTGGTGTTCTACCTTTTAGCAACTCATAGGGTGTTTTATTTAACTTCGATCAAACATTTACCCAATTCAGAACATAATATGCAGTGCTAACCGCCTCAGCCCAAAAATATCTAAGAAGTGAGTATTCTGCCAACATTGCTCGGGCGGCTTCTATTAATGTTCTGTTTTTCCTTTCAACTACCCCATTTTGTTGAGGGATTCTAGGTGCAGAAAAATTGTGATCAATCCCTTTTTCTTTATAAAAATTTTCAAATCTTTGATTTTCAAATTCTCCTCCATGATCACTTTGTATAGAAATTATTTCGCACCCTAATTTCCTTTGAATCCAAGTTGAAAAATTTCTAAATTCCTCAAACGATTCACTCTTATGAAAAAGAAATCTAACCCAAGTGAATCTTGAGAAATCATCCACTGTAACAAATCCGTATACCTTCCCTCCTAGACTTACAGTTCCTACTGATCCAAAAAGATCCATGTGAAGAATTTCTAATGGTTTACTAGTCCAAAGATTCTTATTGGACTTAAAAGAGGACTTCACTTCTAATTGACATGCATCACAAAGGTGGTCCTTAGTAAAGTCTAGTTTTGGTATACCTCTCACTAAGTTCTTTTAGATAATTCTCCTAAGATTTTTTATACTAGAATGACAAAGTCTCTTATACCAAAGCCATGATTCATTAGAAACAGTTTTCAAACAAAAAGCAGTAGGAGATTTAATACAATTTAAATCTAGTATGTAAACATTGTTTACCCTTTTTCCATTTAAAACTACTTTCCCATTTAGGCTTAATATGCAGCTAGTAGGTAAAAATTTTACATTATAGCCCTTATCACATAGCTGACTTATACTTAACAAATTATGTTTTAAGCCTTCAACCAATAACACATTGTCTATGAAAAAGTTTTTAAAATTTCCAATCATACCTGATCCAACCACTTTCTTTGTGGTATTATCTCCAAGTGTAACCTTGCCTCCACTCCTGGCTTCCAGTGTTATGAATTGAGTAGTATCTCTAGTCATATGCTTTGAACATCCGCTGTCCAGGTACCATATGCTCCCACGAGATCTTGTGTGAGAGCAACCCTGCAAAAATATCAAATGTTAGACCTGGGAACCCAAACAAGTTTGGGTTCACCTTTTAGAAATTTATAATCAGATGCATATATGATATGTCTAGGTTTATGCATCTTAGGTCTCCACACCAAATTAGATTTCATCTTCAAAGTACAGGTGTGAGCTATATGTCCCAAAAATCCACAATTATTACATTTAACTTTAGGAAAAGTATTCCTAAGTTTTCTTCCATTTGTTTGTCTTTTAAGGGATTCCATATATTTAGGATAATATTTAGGATTTGTAAAATCTTCAAGTTTGGGGGGTATCCTATTTTCCTCAAGAGCTCTTATTGTCAATTTATAAAATGAATTCATATCTTCCAAGATTCGATTTGTATAACTGATTCGATATATTTTCCTCTCAGATTCATCCTTAAAAATTTTAAAATCTCTTTCAAGATCAGCATAGGATGATTTTAAATTTTCAAAATTCTTATTCAAGTCATCATATTCGTCAAGTAGTTTCATGTGGTTGTCATCTATTAATGCATGATCTTTCCTAAGGATTTCATATTCTCTCTTAAGCTCTTCCAATTCTAAACTTACACTAGCATGCATCTTTTTTATTTTCCTATATGCATCATGCATGTGTTCAGAAACTTTAAATAATTCATCATAGGTTAAGTCACATACCTCTTCTTGATCAACATTATCTGCCATCAAGCAAAGATTGGTGACTTCTTCTTCTTTTTCAGTCTCAGATGAGTCTAAAGCTGAGTCCGCCCAGAAAGCTCTTTGAAACTTCTTCTTGCCCTTCTTTACAATTGGTTTCTCCTCTACATTCTCCTTGCTAGGAGTGGATTTGAGTTTTGGGCAATCAGTCTTTATATGACCTGGTTTCCTATATTCATAACAAATCACTTCATTAGAAACCTTGCCATTTTTGTTAAACTTACCTCTATTCCATTGCTGGCGTCTCTTCTGCTTCCTCTTTAAAAAGCTTCTGAATTTTCTAGTCATTAATGCAATATCGTCTTCATCCTCAGGTTGTGAGTGTTCACTCTCTAACTCTTCCACTTTTAGTGCAATATTCTTCTCCTTTCGTGGTTCACCTGCATCAATCTTTCTTTGACTTACTCCTTGCTCATAAGCAATGAGTGAACCAAAAAGATTGTCAATAGAATAAATGTTTAGATCTTTAGACTCTGTAATTGCAGTAATTTTAGCATCATAAGCAGTAGGTAAATAACGAAGAATCTTATTAACCATTTCAGCATTAGTTAATTCCCTACCAAGTGCATGCAATGAAGTGACAATTTGTGTGAATCTTGTGTACACGTCAGAAATAGATTCATTAGGTTTCATGCGAAACAAATCATAGTCATGTAACAAGATATTGAGTCTTGATTGCTTAACCTCATTAGTCCCTTCATAAGTTATACAAAGTCTATCCCATATGTCCTTTCCACTTTTGCAAGTGGAAACCCGCATATAGTCTTCAGATTTTAAAGCACAAAAGAAGCTATTTAGACATTTGGTATTTAGTTGTGCTAAGTCACGTTCTTCTATAGTCCAATCTGCAAAAGGTGTTTCTACCCTAACTCCATCAACTAATCTAGTTGGTTTTGTATAACCTTCCTGGACTAGGTTCCATATACGATAATCAAGTGACTGTAAGAAAGTAGACATGCGTGTTTTCCAAAAATCAAAAGAAATATTGTCAAACAGTGTAGGTCTAGTAATAGAGTAACCCTCAGGTGTGTTTCGGTTTCTGAATATAGCCATCTACGTTAATCAAAAAGTAGTTTAAACTTATGATTTTGAAACAAAGCTCTGATACCACTTGTTGAGTCTAGTGAATAGGTTGTTAGACCTAAGTTAATGTCCCAAGGCTACCAAGAGGGGGGGTGAATTGGTAGTTTTAAAAACTTAACCCTCTTTGAAAAAGTGTTGAACCGAAATGAATTTTTTTTTATTAAATTTTATAGAAAAAGTTTTTCAACCATAAAGTTTTTAAATAAAAGTAAAATGCGGAAAATAAAAAGCAGTAAAGTAAATGACACACGATTTATAGTGGTTCGGTCTAAACCAGACCTACATCCACTCCCCAGAGGCACCCTCTGAGTATTGCACTAATACCAATAGTGACTCTCCTTTTGCACCCACAGCAAGGCAGAGAAGCCTTTACAAACACTCTTTTCACCACTACCCAATGCGACAGAGAACCATCGTCCTCTTACATAATCCCCAGTGTTGGCAGAGAACCTTCCGTCCTTTCACACTCTCCTAGTGTGGGTAGAGAACCCTCCGGCTGTTCACACTCTCCAAGTGTAGGCAGCGAACCCTTCGACTGTTTACACTCTCCAAGTGTAGGCAGCGAACCCTTCGGCTATTCACACTCTCCAAGTGTCAGCAGCGAACCGGATCTCCTTGACAGATCTTCTCACAAGAAATCTAAAAGGAAGAAAGAAAAGAGTGAAGTAATCTCAATTCATAAGTAGAGATTCTTACCTTTAAATACCAAGTGAAGCCTTCACGCTCCAGTGATAGGAATCCTCCTTTGAATGCTCTCTCACACTCTCTCCTTGACTTTTCTCTCAATAGGCACGAAGATCAAATGACAGAAAGATTGGGTGGCAGTCTAATTTGGACTATTCATACAAAAGACAGGAAAAACCACCCAAAAACTGCAAGTTTTCAAATCTGTACGCAGTGGATCGTCCCATACGATCGTGGATCGTCCTGGACAATATTACTTAAAAGCTTTGAAACGAACCTCTTTGTATATGTGTACGAAATGTTTTCGTACAAGCTGATCGTCCCGTACGAACCAAGTTCGTCCGGTACGAACGGTTATAGTAAGGTCGGTTCCAAAAACTGCAGAATGAATATAGAAAAACTGTCCTAAGTCGGTTTATATCATCTGGAAAAAAATATGTTTGTCCGGATGAAAATCTTACATAGACCAAATCGTCCTGGACTATATTTAATTTCGTATGGACGAAATTCTTACAGAGAGCAAATCGTTCCTAACGATAATTATTTTCGTCTGGACAAAATTTTTACAGAGAGCAAATCATCCCGGACGATATTTAATTTCATCCCGGACGAATAGGACTTAGAAAAATTTTTCTAGCCAGTTCCTATTCGTTCCATGTGAGCTTAATAGGAGATAACTGTCTGATCGTCCCGTATGAACTGATATCGTCTCGTACGATCAGTATAAATTTTATATGATCTCCTTATGTGTGTGTGTGTATGTTTTTATTCACTCAATTACAATCACTCCCTCTCAATTAAAAAGATAATTTTAAGCTTCAAAAACTAAAGGTATCTCTTGTTGAATTTGATTTGAAGACTTCGTGTTTGAGAGTTTGATTCACCTGAAATGTTAGTACACACTTACAAACAAGTTTATTTTTAAAATCCTTTACTTTTTATAATAACATTTTATTAGCACTTTCAAGTGCAGATATTTTAATTTTTAAAGAGTGTTCACTCATATCTAAAATTTTAACACATGCTTCTAATTCTTTAAAAGATTTTTCTAAATCAAGATGCAATGCTTTTAAAGAATCACGTGTTTCAAATAAAGTAGAATATTTTTTTGTTCAATTCATCAAAATCATCCAGTAAAGCAATTTGATCCTTATCAATATCAAAACCATCTTTTTTATGTATTTCATTTTCTTTTTGGAATACTAAACATTCAATTTTCAAGCTAGCGTGCTTCTTTTTGAATTTCCTGTAAAAATCATGAATCTCTTCTGAAATAGCAAGAAATTCATCATATAAAAGTTAACTTAACTCATCTTGATCAAACTGATCAAGATAGATGTTTTCCATTAAGCACAAATTTTTCACTTCCTCTTCTACTTGTATTCTAGATGAATCTAAAGCGAAGTTAGCTTAAAAGGCTTTCTAATTTCTTTGCTTGCCTTTATAGTACTTTACTTTTTCTTCAACATTCTCCTTGCTTTGGTGACCTTTGAGATTTGGGAAATTAGATTTTAATGTGCTATGGTTTCCTGGATTCATAACATATAATATCATTAAAAGCTTGAGAATTTCCATAATTCTTACATTTGCTCCATTGCTGATGATTCTTTTACTTTTTCCTTAGAAAGCTTTTGAGTTGTCAAGTCATCAATGCAATTTCTTCATCTCCTCCTTCAGAGGATCTTTCTAAATCATTAGCCTTTAAGGCTATCATTTTCTCTTTCTTTCTTTCTCCTACATCAGATTGCCTTTGTCTTATGCTTTGTTCTTAGGCAATTAGAAATCTAACTAAGTTGTCAATAGAATAAACATTTAAATCCTTGAATTTTGAAATAGTTATTATTTTGGTTTCATATGAACTAAGTAGGCATCACAAGATTTTATTGGTTTGTTCAAAATATGATAATTCTCTACCTAAAGCATACAAGAATGTTATAATTTGTGTGAACCTAGAATACATTTCAGATATGGTTTCACTAGGTTTCATACGAAAGAGTTCATAATCATGGAACAAAATATTTAACTTAGATTATTTCACTTCAATTGTTCCTTCATAGGTTATGAAGAGTCTATCCTAAATTTCTTTTCCAATTTTATAAGTAGATACATGCATGTAATTGTAATCATTAGATTTTAGAGCACAAAAAAATAGTTTAAATATTTAACATTCAGTTGGGCTAAATTTTTATCATCAGTAGTCCATTTAGAAAAAGATATTTTAGTTTTAACATCATTTAGTAAACAAAAAGGTGCAGAATAACCATCATGTACTAGTATCTATATGTGATAATCAATTAATTATAAAAAGGTGGACATTTGAGTTTTCCAAAAATTAAAATTGAAAGTTCGTTAGGAATGTTAAACTCTTATGAACTAGCCCAAGGCTAACCAAGATAGGAGGGGGGGGGGGGGGGGGGGGGGGGTGAATTGGTATTTAAAAAATTCTTTCAATCAAGCATAAAACTTAAAACACAATTCACCACAAAGAAAAGTGCGGAAATTAAATGCGAAAAAAATACTAGTAAAAGAACACAAAGATTTATAGTGGTTCGGTTAACTCGACCTACGTCCACTCCCTGGAGGTGCCCTCCGGGTATTGCACTAAAATTAGTGACTCTCCTTTTGCTCCCACAAAACCTCCTTTCCACCGACACCGGTGAGGCAGAGAACCCAACTCCTTTTGCTTCCTCCTGAAGCAGGCAAAAAACCTTGATTGATTGCTGAAATAGACCTCTCTCAACCCTTCATAGACAAGGGACTATGGTGGAAGAAGAAGATGTGGATCAATTCTTGGAGCAACCCTTGTGAAACCCCCTCACAAGCTCCCCCTCACAAAATCCTCTCTCTCTCTCTCTCTCCCTCTCGCTCCCTCTCCTCTAGGCTCTCTTAGGTCAATACAGCAGCAAAAGATGACCTCTAGGGTAGAACAAGAGCTCTTAAATAGAAGAGCTTCGGAATAGCTCTTATTTTATACAAATAGACTTTATCATCCAGGATAATATTAATATTGTCCTTGCCAATCCACATAAATTTTGCTCAATCAGGCCGATTAGTTTGGGATGATTGGATGATTTTTTTGTCATATCATTCCGGTCGATACAATATTATCCTGTATGATTAGTATAATTCCTTGAATATCGTCCAGGCAATCGCTCTGAAAGGATGTTTGGATGATGAGAAAATAGCTTGATTGTCTAGGCTGATCTCACGATCATCCTGGCCGATTAATTCAAATATGAGGAAAATCATCCTGAACTTCGCCCTAAATAGAAGCTGGCCGATGTCAATCATCCAAGATATCATCCTAGACAATCCTGCGATCAATCCTGATGATGTGATCATGCAATCAAACCTTAATTGCTTTCCTTAACTATCAGATTAATTTAAGAATAATTATGCTGCATCGTCCAGGTCGATGTCTAAAAATAAAGAATACATAAATAGATATGGCAGCTGATTCTTTCTGATTTGAGCCTATCATCCCCACCGATATAAATATCATCTAGGACAATGTGCTTAATGACGGCTGTCGTAACCATGATGCCCTAATTAGGGTTTCTATTTTTAGCTGATCGTTCAGGATGATTTTAGGATCGGCCTGGACAATGTGATCAAAATAGAGAACTCTAAATATGAGACATATATTTTGCCCCATGTGTGTGTGTACAAGATTACTTAGTATCAGGAGCCACTTTGTTTACAATAGACTCAAGAAAGAAAAAATTACAAACGGACTTAGACTTAATCTACCCAATCTTTAGCTGGCTTGAGTTGCACTCGATCTTGTGAACCTGAAAAGTTTGTTGGCAAGGCAGTCGTAGAAAATCATGAATGTTTTCTACCATCAAAATTCTAATCCATAAAATCATATTTACAACAAAAATGATATTATCAAATAGAGGTTGTCTAGTAATTAAATATCATTCCACGATGTTTCTATTTTCAAAGTTAGCCATAGATCTTAATTAAAAAATTTTCTAAAACTTGATCTTATGAATTTCACACTGATACCACTTGAAAGTTGATGAGGGTTGTTAAACCCTAAAAAACTAGTCTCGATGCTAACCAAGTGGGAGGGGGGGGGGGGGGGGGTAAGTTGGTTATTTAAAAATTTTCTTTAAACATAAAGAAAAAATATTGTTATAACTTGATACAAAAATGAATTAAATTCACCATAAAAAGAAAAATTAATATTTTCTCCCACGTAGTTAATCACAAAAAAAGTAAATGCGGAAATAATAAAAGGAAAAAACACACCAAAATTTATTGTGGTTCGGTCAATAACCTACATCCACTCCTTGGAGACTCCCTCTCTAAGTATTGCACTAAATAGAAGTGGCTCTCCTTATGCTCCCATAGTAATGTGGAGAAGCCTGTACATACGGTGTTTCACCTAGCCGCTGCGGTAGAGAACCATGACTCTTTTACAAGCAGAGATCCTCAACTCTATTTTCACCCTCCTTGTGATAGTCAGTGAACCACAACTCTATTTCACCCTCCAGATGATGGTCAGAGAACCACGATCTTTGTTGAAGAACTTCTTCTCTGGAGCCACAAAGATTCAAGGTAAACGCTTGTAGGTAATACGCAAGATTCTTACTTGGAGCAACCTTGTGAACCCCCTCCCAACTTCTCCGTCACAAAATCTCCCACTCTTCTCTCACCAAACTCTCCTTCTTCTCTCTCTCATTCTCTCTCTCAAGAAGGCTAAATATCAAAAGATTTCACAAAAGAATATTTTAAACTCTTAAATAGTGAGCTTGAGAAAACCCTAAATTTTAAGCCATCTATCTTCTATTCATAAAGTACGATATACATATTATATTATACAATCAATTTAGACTCGTCCAACAAGATCATTCATATGATCTGTTCAAATTATATAATATATCATACAATATGATCAAACATCGCTCGATACGATATGTAGACATTCTTTTTGTTCATTTGGGATGATCCTGTGGACGACCAACTTCATACACGGGTGATCGTCCAGCACTATGGACATCGTATGGTATGATCAATACAAAAATCATGTATTTCGATCGGTACAATCCAAGGTACGAAAAATTTTGCATATAGGTAATCCCACAATACGAATTATTTCATACAATACGATAAATCACAATAATAATCCATGATTTTATTATCTCTTATCATGGGATTAATTAAGAAAGAATTTAATTAAGGCTTACAATATGATAAAAATTATATTGTACGGTCAAAATCATACTATACGATCAGTACAAAATTGGTATCTTCCTTAATCTTTGGCTGTTAGTGTTTTAACATAGCACAACACTTGATACAATATGAGTTAACATAGTACAATATGAAACCAAGATCATACAGTACGAATTACTTAAAAAAATAGACTCTCTCAAAAATATTTTTTCTCTCCCTATATGTGTTTGCAAGGTTACTAAGTATTGATATCCACCAAAATGCATGATCTGACTTAAGAAAGGAAAAATTATAGAATAAAATGAAAATTAATTTTAACTCTTGTCTACCCAGTCTTTAGTTGATCAGAATTGCAAGTGAAAGGTGGAATGAATTCCTGAAACATTAGTATGCATAAACAAAAAATAAAATATGAAAGGAGTAACATACACAATAATATTTTTTATCATCAAAATTACAGTGCTTGAATATGATTCATAACAATAAAAAAAATTATGTCCTTAGTAAATAAAAACTCATGGCCTTATTTAATATCTAACATCATAAAAATAGAGAAATATTTTATTTCTTTATTTTTATTATATTTATTACAAATAAGAAATTTAAATTGCACTTAAATATAAATTTTGATTATATAAGTATTTAAAGTTGATAAATCATAAAAAATTTATCTTGATTGGGCACGAATTTTGAGTTAAAATTAAGTTAAAACTTTTAAAATTAAATTCAAGACCATCCAAACTTTGATTTCAGTAAACTTATAGTCAAAATAAATGTCTCCCCAAAGACACAAAATCTGACCTAGTACGAGCTCAGATGGCTCCAAATCGAAGACCCGAAGAACATTTGGAAAGTTTAAACTATAAATTAGATAACTAAATGATTTGTAAATGTGACATGCTTATAGTCAAATCAAGCGGCTTGATGAGATAAATCCCAATAGCCTGAGATCGATGAATTCAAACATCATTAAGGTACTCAAATACTTAATAAATGATCTATAATTAAGGGAGTCCGTATTGGCCATCCATTCAAAACACTCCCAACATACCTTTGATATTTTCTTTATTTACTGGCCACTAAAAAATTTATAAATAGATCTATCATTTTTCATTGAGGAGGTGAAAAGAAAGGGAGGAAATGGAGGAAAAAAAAGGAGAGGAATAAGGAAGTGAAAATTGAGCTATTCTTTAACCACCATCAGATAATTGTAAGCCACCAGTCATCGTAAGACTTCTGCTCGATTATCAACCTTTTGCGGACTTTAGCCTGACCACTAACCATCACCAAACTTATGCCCGACCACCGACCAACACTAGAATTCTTCCTAGCCACCATCCCTCATTTAAATTCTACCCGACCACAAACCATCACTTAACTACAGTCTTTCTTACCTCTATCATAGATCAACTATGGTCTTCCTGACCACTATAACCTATCAAATATAGTCCTTCTGACCTCCATCATTGACAACAGTCTTTATGACCGCAGTCACCTAATGACTACAGTCCTTCCAACCTTAGTCACTAGACTATAATCTTTCTGACCTTCATCTCCCACCAACTACGGTCCTTTCGACCTCCATCACCTAATAACAATTTTTTTGACCTCTATCACCCGCTAACTATGATCCATCTTTCCACCATCACCCAACTAAACACTTTCTAACCTCGGTCATTCATTGACTATGATCTTTTGACCTTCGTGGCCTGCCAAATATGGTCTATTTGATCACCTTTGCCTGAATATTATCTTTCCAACCTCCATCATCCAATTATAATTTTCTTGACCACTGATGCTCAATGACTACGGTCCTTCTGACCTCCTTTGCCAACAATAATCTTTCTGACCATAGTTGCTTATCAACTGTAGTCCTTATGACCTCTATTATAAGATAACAGTCTTTCTAACATCTGTTAATGCCCAACTATAGCCTTTCCTATAGTCTCTCTGACCAAAACTCGAGGTTATAATCTCTTTAACCACCATCACCTAACTAAGGTATATCTGACCTTGGCCTCCTAACGACTACGATCTATTTAACTAATATATCTAGATTTTTGTCTTTTCAACCTTCGTCACCTGACTAATGTATTTCTGACATCGATCACCCACAACTAAGATCATTTTTACCTTCATCGCCTGCCAACTAGATTCCTTCTTACCACCTTTGCCCGATTGTAGTCTTTCTGACCTCCGTTACACGATTATAATCTTTCTGTCAACCTTTTTTTAACTATGGTCTTTCTAACCTCCATTGCCCTACTACAGTCTTCCTGACCACCTTCTCCCATTGACTACATTCCTTATAACCTCCATCATTGACAACAATCTTTCCAACCAAAATCTGTTACTGTATTTTTGATCTCCGTCGCCCATCTACTATAGTCCTTCCAACCTTAATTGTCTGTAAAATGGATTTTTCAACCATAATCGCTCACCAACTATGGTCCTTCTAACCACTGTCACCCGACTAAAGTCTTTTTTAACCTCTATCACCCATAAATTATGGTCCTATTAATCAAACGAATATGTCAATACTGATTCTTCCAATTTTCACCATGTAATGTGCTAAATATGATGTATATTTGCCACATTATGCCATTACCTCCCCCCCCCCCAAAGGAAGGGCCTAATTTTTAATCGAATGCAAATACTAATGGATTCATTCAAATTGGGCCAAGCATCATAGTTTTTCCCCCATTTTTAGGGGGTTCCATGTAAAACCTCTAGTGTTTGTTATAAACACTACACCCTTCACTTTTATCTAATTGTGTATTGGATCCGTAAATAACTATGACCTTAAGCTTTAAATTTCTCTATCACTGTAAATATTTTAGTTATAACAGTTTTGTTCCATCTGTGAAAATGTCATTCATGACTTGGGTGGAAGCTTTTGCCCCAATCTAAAAAGATAGTTCATGTAAATGTCCTGGCTTTGGCTATTACTAAATCAATTTTATGAGAATTACATATGGACTGGACAACTTCCTTGACTGTAGTTGTGGTCAAGAAGATTCCTCCCAAGCTTCCAACATCCAATACGTTATCTTTGGAAATTATTTTTCATAAAGCTTCAAGCAAATACATGGATACTTTTAATAAATTAAAAGCTTTATACAGTCCATTATTGGACTTCTACTCCTTGGGCAAGGTCTTATTGTTGAATTTAAAAAGGTAGTAATGGTTTAAAGATAAACCATTCTTCACTTTTGATTCATGATATATATGGCATTTGATCCCTCCTAATCAAGGAATTATCAATCCAAGGGGGATTTGATCATATCTCTTCCATATAGGTTAATATATATTCGAGCAATGCTCTAACATACAACCTCAGATAGGTCATACATCCTTGGTGTATTCTCTTGGCCTCTTTTATATAGGTCAACATCATTGAGTAATATTCTAACAAATAATCTCATATAGGTTATACATCCTTGGTGGATTCTCTCGATCTCTTTTATATAGATTAACATCATCAAGAAATGCTCTAATAAATAACCTCTTATAGGCCAAATATCCATTATTGATTTTCTCATCATTTTCAATACAAAGCAACGCCTTAACAAATAACTCTAAGAAGGCTCAACTATATGGTATCCTTAAAGAAAAGCTACCAACCGAAGATCAAAAAGGAAGATTAAAGGAATTTTGGGATATAAAGAAGTCAAGGAATTAAACTATCTCGGTGCTAAATTGGCTCTTCGTAAATTTTCTAAAATGGACTTTCAATTCTTTTTAGATAAAATTCTTATCAAGATAAACGGTTGGAGTTCGAAGCTATTATCTTTACCTGGAAGAAATCTTTGATTAAATCGGTAATACTCTCTATTCCCACTTTTCATTCTACTATATCTCTTATTCCAAAAGCTATTCTTGAAGGTATTGAAAAGCTATGCTGGTTGCTTATATGGAATAAGATAAATAATGCCCATGGACTGCACTATGTGAGTTGGGACAAATTATGTGAGCCAATACTTATGGGTGGTATAGGACTACACTCGTGTTCCAAAAAAGCTGGTCCCTTAAGAGCCAAACTAGCTTGGAGATACATGAAGGATGAAGGATCATTATTACATAAAATCATTTTCCCAAAGTATGAATCCTGTTGGAAATTTGGTAACAGAACCAATTCCGGTTATGTAACCTGGAAGCTGATAAAAAATGGTGGTTTACATCTTAAACCAATTGTAAGATGGGAATTAGCTAATGGAAATTCAATGGATGTTCTTGAAGATATTTGGATACTGGAAAAAATTTAGGCAAATGGCCTACTTTCGTTAACTCTATAGATGAATCGATCGAATCTATGACAGTTGACAATTTCATTTCAGATAGCCATTGGGATCATTCTAAACTGGAAAATGTTTTTTGGTGTAGAGCTGGTGAATCTTATTTCAAGCATTCAAATCAATTTTGATCTTGATGAAGACCGTCTTGAGCTGATTTACAAGAACTATGGGCATACTATATCAGCATTGGCTACTGGGAATTACTCTCGTTATTCTGCTGATTGTTCAAAATGGAAGTGGCTTAAAAAAACAAATCTTAATGCACGGGTGAATAATTTCTGGTGGAGGGCTCTCAGTAATGCATTACCTACTAACTCTTTCTTATCTTATAGAATAATCCAAAGGTATGATCAATGCCCAAGAGGATGTAATGAGGAAGAAAATATTGATCAAGTGATCTGTAAATGTGCGAAGATCAAAGATGTTATTCAGCAGCTGAATAATTGGGGATTTGCGATTCCTGGGTTGGATTAGAAAGAAGAAGTTTATAATTGGCTAGAATCTCACAATGCTTTCCTACAAAAATTGTTCTATAATGTTGTTTTCTTGTCATGGAAAGATAGAAATGAAATTGTTCATGGAAATTATTCTAGGAGTGCGGTTTACATTGCAGCAGAGGCATTAAGTTATATGGGAACTGCTTTTATTCCTAATTATAATTCGACGGGCCGGTTGAGTAATAATTAGCTTATGCTATTGGATGATCGTTGGTACTCTCCTCCACCCGATTGGTTAAAGGTTAATGTCGATGCAACATTATTACCTAATTACAAAGGAGGCATTGGAGGAGTTATTAGAGACTACAAAGGAAGATTGATATCAGCTTTTGGTAAACCGTTAATATAT
This sequence comes from Dendrobium nobile, assembly GCA_022539455.1. Lineage (NCBI taxonomy): Eukaryota > Viridiplantae > Streptophyta > Magnoliopsida > Asparagales > Orchidaceae > Dendrobium > Dendrobium nobile. Next base: position 33,414,136 of record CM039727.1, read on the forward strand.
TGGGACATCTCTTATCTTGTGTTTCTTGCTATACTATCCATTAAAGATGTCATTGAAGATTGGAATCATGACTTCAAAGGAATCATTATTGAAAGTGATAATGCAAACATCATCAACATCATTCATAAAGCTCTAAGGAAAGGAGGTAAAAGTATTGATAGTATTTCCTTTTTTGATGATTTCAAGTTTGTTATTTTTAGTTGTATTAAGAGAGATTTTAATAAGTTAGCAGACTTATGTGCTAACTTTGGGGTTTTCTCTGAGTTCTTATGGGAACACCTCTTACTTGATAAGGTTCCTTCTTCATTTATTGATCTGTTGAAGAAGGAATCTCTAGCTTGTTCTCTGTAGGCTTTTTGCAATTTGCTTCTTTTTAGTTTATAAAAGCTATTTGCTGTTTTCAAAAAAAAAAAATATTAAAGAAAAGCTAGTGATGGATAAGATCCTCCCTGGAAAAGACTTCATGAAAGCAAGTGATTGACATGGTCATTATTTATAAAAAGACCTTAATAAGCTAAAAAGCAAAAAAGGCACATGTATATTAAGACCTTAGTAGGCTAAAAAGTCTCAAAAGTTAAAGGTATATCAAAATTTTAGAACTCTTAAAGCCTCAAAAGATATACACTTCTTTGATTATTTAAAAAACTAAGATGAATAAAATTTATAAAATGGATAAATTCCTCTAATGTTGTTGTGCTAATCGAGGGGTGATATATTAAAGTATATCTAAAAGATGCCTAAATGACTTAGTTTTCTCTGGGGGATAAGTTTACTTCAAATAAAAAATAAGCATTGAGTTCACACAAATTTTTAAAATTCACATACAATGTCATTGAATTTATGTAGCAAAATCTACATCAGGGTCAAGTGTACGTTCATTTTCATTAAAGTTAAAGTTAAAATTACACAGACATCATCTTGTGCACTGTAATAATTTAAGATGATAAAAAACTCCTTGCAAAGCATTGACATCCACATAATTGGCAACTTGAGTGTGATGATAGATTATTGCGATAAACACAATGTTTGATCCCATCAATTAGGATATACATGTCCTGCTTCCATCAATATAATGTCTTCAACAAAGTAAAGAATTTCTTTCATTAAGGAAAGATCAAAGCCCTCACAAACTTTGATTATTTGGCACTTTTTGTATGCTGCTGAACTACTTTTATTAGCACACGACCTAACTACCAATCATAGTCAAACTTCCATTTAAACTTTGATAAGCACTGAACTTTCACTCAGCCACCAATCATCATCGGACTTCTACTCAATCATTGTTAAAAATTAGCCCATTTGCTGATAATAATCAATTCTCCTTTGGGTGCCATTACCATCAGATATTTTCAAATTACACTCACATACAATAGGTAGTTGATTTTCTTCTATTAAGGGTTTTTTATTGAGAGAATAAAAGTATCATGATTTCTTATTCATAAAAAAGTGGTATTAAACCTTGATAGGGGATACCACCTATCTTAGACAGTAGAATGCCTCTGATATATAAAGAAAGGAGGAAAAGTAGAAAGAAGGTAAGGAAGTTTTGCTTCTACAAAAAGAGGGGCCTTAAAATTTGATAGGGAATACTACCTATACAAGACTAGGGGAATGTCTCTAATATAAGAAGACTATAGGAGAAGACAAAAAGAAATGATGCAATTTCTCTCTTGTCACAAGGGGCTATTTATAGGTGGAAAAGGAAGAAGGAATATTCTATAAGAATAAAAAATATTCTAAACTTATTCCAATAATAAGAATATTCTGAGAATTTTTAAAGAATATTCCAAGGGAATAAGAATATTCCAAAGAATATTCTTTAAAAAAGATAGAGAGAGAGAGAAATCTCTTTAAAAAACTCTTAAATAATCTCTTTCCAAAAAAGGACAAAATAGAAAAAAAATTTTGTGAAAAAATTAAATAAATAAAAATTAGCTGCATGCTATGATTGGTGCGCCAACCAGTGCATAATAGCCAAGCGTCGTGAGCCAAACCACATGAGCAATCGTAACAGTGCAGGCAAGCACGTGGTGGTGGCCTGTTGATTTAGCTGCCAAGTCAAATCTAAGGTCATATTTTTGTTCCGGACGATCTAATTCAGACTTTTTTGGGACCTCTAAACCATTTTTTGACGTGTTGGATTGTATTTTAATACTTCTGGAGCTAATCAAGAGCTCTACAATAATGAACGAGCTATCTCAAGTTTTGAATGATATCAAAAATTTCTTAGAAGTTGTAATACATATTTTTGGATTTTTTGAGATTTGATGTTCAAAAATAAGGGTCAATAGATATATCATCCAAAAATTATCTTGATTGGGCAAGAATCTCCATACAAAATTTAGTTACAATCTTTTAAATTGAAATATAGGACCATCCAAACTATGATTTAAAAAAACTTATAGTCAAAATGAGTGTCTCAAACAGATGAACCCAATAACACCAAATTTGACTGAGTACAAGTCCAAATGGGTCCAAATCAAAGACTCGAAGTGTATTTACAAGGTTCAAGCTATAATTTTGAAGACCGAATAACTTCTAAATGTGACATCGTGATAGTCCAATAGAGTAGCTTGATGAGGTGAATATAATGAGCCTAATATCGATGATTTTTTGACATTATTAAAGCTTTCAAAAACTTGATAAATGATATATAATCACGGGAGTCAGCATTGATCATCCATTCAAAACACACCCAACATGCCCTTAATCTTCCCCCTTTTATTGGCCATGTCACTCCCAAAAAGAATAAATATATCACTCATTCTTCATTGGGGGAAGGGGTGGGGGTGGAGAACGGGAGGAAGTGGAGGAATAAAAAAAAAGGATAGGAATAAGGAAGAAAAGTTTGAGATCTCTCTAAAAGTTTGTGAATGTAGTTAAAAATTTAAGAACTAGCCTGAGGCTAACCAAAAAAGGGGGTGAATTAAATATTTAAAAAATCTTTAGGGAAAAAGAATTCCTTTAAAAATTTTTCACACCCACACACGAGAATTGACACAGTGGATGCAAAAAAAAAAGAAAAAATTCACTATAATAAAATAAATCATATTTTTCAACCACACATATAATTGCAAGAAAATAAAGTGCATAAAATCATCAGAATAAAAAACATCAAAATTTATAGTTGTTCTGCCAACCTGACCTACGTCCTCTCCTTTGAGATTCCCTCTCCAAGTATACATTAATATTAGTAAATCTCCTTTTGCTCTCACAGTAAGGTGGAGAAGCCTATACCGATGATGTTTCACCAACCCAGTGCAATATAGAACTGTGACACTTTTACAGGAAGAGAACCTCAACTCTATTTTCTTCCCAAAGTGAAGGTTAGAGAATTAAAACTCCATTTTCTCCCTCCATATTATGGTTAGAGAACCACAACTCTATTTTCACCCTCTAGATGATGGCCAAAGAACCATAATATATTCTGAAGAACTTCTCCTCTAGAGCCATATCGAATCCTGGCTGATGCTTGTAGATCTAGGAAAGATTCTTTCTTAGAACAACCTTGTGAATCCCCTTAGAACTTCTCTTTCAAAAAATATCCCTCTCTTCTGTCACAAAGTTGTCCTCCTACTCTCCCTCAGGTTCTCTCTCTTGATGTCTAAACAACCAATAATTTTCTAATTAAGTATTAGAAAGCCTTAAGTAGTGGGCTTCAAGAAACCCTAATTTTTAAGAGTTCTATCTTCTATTCATATAGTATGATACATGTATTGTACTATACGATCAATGTAATTTAGACTCGTCTAGCAAGTTTATGCAGACAAACTATTCAACCTTTATAACACTTCGTATAATACAATCAAAAGATCATCCGGTACAAACTGTAGAAATTCGTTATGCTGGTTTGGGATGACTCTTGGGACAGCCAACTTCGTACACTATTAATCGTCCAACACTGTGGAGATCATATAATACTATCAATATAAAAATTATTGATTTTATTTAGTATGATCTCTAGGATGACCAATTTTGTACATTGTTAATCGTATTATTTAAACTATATCATATGGTATAATTGATGATAATAATTGTCCGTAATTTGATTGCTTGATATTGAGGGGTTAATTAAGAAAGATTTTAATTACGACATACAATATGAACCATATATATATATATATATATATATATATATATATATATATATATATATATATATATATATATATATATATATATATATATATATATACAAACAACAACAAACAACAAAATATTAATCGCCCTTTTGACATCATAAAAAGAGAGAAAATAACATGAAGAAAAAAAAAAGAAAAAGAAAAATAAACATATTCAAAAAAATAAACAACTCAAGGTAAAGAAAAACATCACAGTTATGATAACTCTTATGGTCATTTTTAAAATGTAATAAATTTACTCTACAAATAGAAAAGACAAAATAAGATAAGTGTTGAATTTATTGTAACCAAAGGATTTGGATTCTAGAGTTTGCACACCCAGTTTAAAATCATCACAGGCTAAAGTCCTTTGTTTAAACAAAAATCTAATTAAGGAATTAGTATTAGATAAGAAAACTTAAACTTTTCAGTATGCTAGCATAAAATATATCGAATAGAATATTAGTTTAAAAGTGATGAATGAATAACCAAGATTTTCTAAAATCAAGTATTAAACATATTATGAAACATATGATTTTTTTTTTTAGATTTAAAGATTTACTAGAAAAAAAGCTAAATTAAGTTGGGCTTATTTTGTGTCTCTTTCTGAATTTTGGTCCTTTTGCATCTTTTATTTTTTGATACATTTAGTACATTTTTTACTTTTGACATTATTGCGCATCTTTTGATATTGGGCTCATTTTGTGGCTCTTTTTATTTTTGCAAATTGCTTCCTTTCTAAATTTTAAAGAATCTTAGTTGTAAAGATTATCTTCCAAATAGAGGAGAAGAATAACTCACTCTCTTTTATAGGAAGGAAAAATCTACAAAGCAAACCCGATCTTTCTAATAGGAATAAATAACTTAATTTAGAAAAATAATAATTTTTTTTGTCAAATTACAAAATAAATCAATGATATAAATTTGTAGTAGAGTGAATATGTTTTCATTTTAACCATCTCAATTCCAATTCGATTTGGATTTTTAAGTTCACACAAGGAATTAACATGCAATGAAAATAAGAAGGGATATGTAAATTCATGAATTTTTTATCCTTTTAGTTTTAAAATTGTCAGTAATTACTTATTTAAATTTTTAAGTATGAATAGAAGTAATTTTATTACAATTAAAAAAGAGCATTATGGTAAGAGTTAATTCATACAATATGATCTAAGTCATACAGTATGAGTAAATTTGCATTGTACGAATACAAGTCGTATAGTACAATCAACAGAAACAACATTTTTTTATCTGAAGATTTCTCAAGCAAAAAACACAGAAAACAAATCAACCCATTTAAAAGAAAAAATACCACTTGACAGTAAAAATAAACACAATTTTTTTATTTTTTTTTTAAAATACAACTAATGACAATAGAAGATATACTAAAAAAATGCGATACATAATACAAAACAAAAAAGAGAGAAAAAAGTAAAGACATAAAGAGGAAAGTTCAACTTGAATAAACTAGAATAGAGGTGGATCCTGATCATGTAGTGGTTGTGGAGGTGGTTGGAAGAATTGACTAAAGCCATCGTACTACTGTTGGATAGGGGTGTACTGATGCTGTATTGTTCCAAATTGCTCCATCAACCAACTCATTTCATTATCATGTTGGGTTAGGTGCTGATCTAGGCGAGTCTCAAGATTGTCAAAATTCTGAATTAACTCGTCATATGGGTAGTGACGAGGAGGGGGTGTATATGTAGTACCATTTATAGGGGAAACATGTCCTTCTTCATTAAATAGTGGTTCTTCAGGCTCTTGTTCCCTATGAAAGAGCATAAAAAAAGAGGCATCCATGAAGAAGATTGGAGTGTAATTAGGAGGAGCAGCATATATGACATTGTATTTTTTTACCCAAGATGTACACAATGACATGTTCAAGAGCAATGTTTTATTTTCTTCTAGTGGCTAAGAATCGAATAAAAGTAAAGTTTTGGATGTAATCAATCATCATTTGGGCTTCATCCATTTGGTTATTTGACATGATAAAGTAAGTGATAATTAAAAGTAAGGGGGTGATGTTTACCCGGTCTCCAGCTTTAGGGATGAGTGTTGTTCTGAGAGTGTGCTGGATAACCTTGGCATTTTGATTAGGAGTGTGAACCAAGGGTTGGTGGTAGTTCATAGTAGCATTTCTAAGCAGGAGATTTATAGAACTCTAGTCAAAATCAGATCTAGAAGCCATAGCAAAGGATCTATTTCCTTGGGTGTTTAATTGCAGATAAATCCTTATATCTTCTTCGGTTGTTTCAACATTTTAACAACAAACTTGGAAGGTCATTACAATGGCATCCCCAGTGATCCTAAGATTGGATAATAACTCGTAGAGGATTTCAGAGTGAAAGGATAAGCTAAGGTTAGAAGGAATTGGAGTGTAGTGTAATTGAAAAGATTCATTGTTGAAAAGCTTAAGGCCTGTTGGTAGAGAAGCTTAGAAAGAGTCATTTTGGCTTCTTTGAAAATACGGCAGATAGCTTCATCGAAAGCTATTAAAAAATAATCATTGGTTGGGCTATAAGAGGAGAAAGCACCATGGATTTGGTAACTACGTTTTCCACCGCCAGCCATTGTACATATTAGGATTGAAAGAAGGAGAATTAGAAGGATTGTGTGAAGAATTTGAATGAATTGGGGATGCTTAAATAGAATTCCAAGAGATTATATAATATGATCGTGAGATCATACAATACAAATATGAGATTGTAATACAAGGCAAGATTCTTGCATGGAGTAACCTTGTGAATCCCCTCACAACTTCTCCCTGAAAAAATCCCCCTCTTCTCTAACAAAGTTCTCCTCCTACTATCCCTCAAGGCTCTCTCTCTTGAAGTCTAAACAACAAAAGATTTTCTAATAGAAATATTAGAAAAACCTTATGTAGTGGGTTTCAAGAAACCCTAGTTTTCAAAAGTTATGTCTTTTGTTCGTAAAATACAATACACATATCATATCATATGATTACTGTAATTTAGACTCGTCTAGTAATTTCGTGCATATGAACTGTTCAACCTTTATAACAATATGTACAATACGAATAAAAGATTGTCTAGTACGAACTATGAAAATTCCTTTTGTTAATTTGGGATGAGCCGTAGGATAGCCAACTTTGTACACTATTAATTATTTAACACTGTTGATATCGTACAATACGATCAGTGCAAAAATCATAAATTTTATTTTGTATGATCTCTAGGATGACCAATTTCATACATTATCAATCATATTGTATGAACTATATTATACAGTCTAATTGGTGATAATAATTGTCCATGATTTGGTACATGATATCGAGGGATTAATTAAAAAATATTTTAATTATTACATACAGTACAAACCAAATTGTACCGTACGATTAGCATATAATTAATATCTTTCTTAACCTTTGGTGGGTAGAGTTTTTACATAACATAATAGAACATATAGTATGAATTAAAGTTCTACAGTATGAGATAATGTTGTACAGTTCAAAGCCAAAATTGTACAATATAGTTTACATGAAAAACTCTCTCAAAAACATTTTTCTCTCCCCCTATTCGTGTGCAAGGTTACTCAGCAATGATATCCACCCAATTACATGATACGACTCAAGAAAGAAAACGAATACATAATGTTTATTAACATCAAAATTACAGTTCTTGCATCAAATTTGCAACACTCTCTTTCCACCGATCTCCTCCTTGAATACTGCCGGGCCAGCGTCGGACAACTATCATCACGAGACTTATGTTTGGCTACCAACCATCGATGGACTTACACCCAACCACCAACAAAAATCAAACTTCTTCCCATATACTATCCCTCGCCAAACTTTTGCTCGACCACCATCTCTCTTTGAACTTCTGTTCATCCACCAACTGTCTCCCGATTATGATTTTTCTAACCTCCATCACATGTCTACTACATTCTTTCTGACTGCCATCATCTGTAGACAATGATCTTTTAGACCTCCATCACCTGGACCATCAGACCATTGTCACCAAACTATGATCTTTATGACTTCATTCAACCATTGACTATGATCTTTTTAACATCCTTCACCCAACTACCTCCTTAACCCCCATCGCTCACTGACTATGGTCTCTTTGACAAACATCTACAGATTATGATCTCTTTGACCACAGTCACATGACTAAGGTATTTCTGACCTCGGTCACTGACTAACTATTATCTTTTAAACCTTCATCGCCTATTAACTATTGTCATTTTGACCACCTTTGCATGACTGCAATTTTTCTTACCTCCATTATCCGACTATGGTCTTTCTTACCATTCTTATTATCTATCACGTGACTACTATTTTCATGTCCACTATCTCCCACCTACTATGACCCTTCTAACCTCCATCGTCGATAACAGTCATTTTAATCAGAATCGTCTATCACCTACGGTCCTTCTGACCTTCATCACTAGGCAACAACCATTTCAACCTCTGTCACCCGTAGACTACATCTTTCGACCACCGCCACATGACTACAGTCTTTCTGACCTGTGTCACCTACCAACTATTATCCTACTAACCAAACAAAATTGTAAATACTGATTCTTCCAATTTATATCTTGTAATGAACTCTATATGATGTATATTTCTATATCAAGCAAAGGTCTTCCCCACAAGGAAGGGCCTCATTTTTAATCCATTGTAAACACTAGTGGATTCATTCAAATTGGGCCAAGCCCCATTATGTTTCCCCAATTTTTAGGATTTTTCAAGTAAAAACTCTAGTATCTCTTATGAACACTACACTCTTCTCTTTTATCTGATTGTGCTGGATCTTTATACAAAGCTATAATGCTAAACTTTATATTTCCCTATTGCCCCAAATATTTTAGGATGCAATAAAAGTAATACAACACAATCATGTCGAGCTTCATTGAATATAATAAATTTCTCTATTCAATATATATATATATATATATATATATATATATATATATATATATATATATATATATATATATATATATATATATATATATATATATATATATATATATATATATATATATGCACACACACACACATTATTGAACAATAATTTAATCTTATAGTAAAAATGGCATTTGATTAAGATTTTGCATGCAATATATTAAAAAAATATTTTAATTACATAATAATTAAGTTATTATTGACCTCTCTTTTATTAAAACTCTGGGTCCAAGAGTTTGACTTGGTCAAGTTAACCAAGCTAGGCCACAAGACAATTTCTAATGAGTTCAGTGGGTCAAACTAAATCTATTAAGCTCAGACCCGGGCCTGGTTGACCCAAAATGACATAAGTGCTTTCTTTTGAATTCAAATCAAATACAGAGCTTTTCAAACCCTGATCTAACCTCCTTTGGACTCAATAGGTCATACCCAACCCACTGGTCCTTGACCCATGTCCTAGGCCAACTTGGTTGACCAGGTCAACCCAGGTTGACCAAATTAGGCCTAAATGGGTCAAATCAATTTCCAATCAAGTTCAAACATATCTCTTGCTCAACCCTTCAGCCCTTAGACCTATTTGACTGGGTTAACCAGGTCAACCATTGACTTGGTCAACCCAAGTCTTAAATAAGTCAATTTGATCTTTTTAGGTCAAATTGAACCCATTTAGTGCATTGAATTTCATTCCTAATGAGCTTCAATCCAAGACCACGTCTAATTCCCTTTTATTTCCCTCTTAATTGAGGCTTTATTTGATCCTAGCCACCCATCATGAGTCCATTCCTTTAAATAGGGTATTTAGGGCTTCATGAGGGCCTCTCTTCCAATTATTTTTTCCTTAGCCCATCTAAGCCTGAGAACTTTTGTTTGAAAGCTCTCTTAACTCCACCCCATATTACCCAAGTCAAACCCGATGTCAAGACCTCGCTAGAGGCGAGATCTCCTATGAATCGAGGTCATTTCCTTTCCAAGCTTTCTACTTGATGATCCAAGGCATTTTAAGTTTCGAGATCAATTATAGAAAGAAGCGTGGACAGTCTACAAGTGTAGCATTCCCAAGATCTTTCGAATATGCCATGTGGACTAGGTAAAATTGTAAACCCTAGTCTACGACACCTAGATCTAAATAACTATTTATTATGTGAGTTTTAGGGCGTTAAAATCACACCCCATGATTGCTCTTCATGCATGGATGCTATATGTAAAATTTCATTATTTTTGGTTGAGTAAATTGTTCAAATGAGGAAGAATAGAATTTAAGGCTTTGGAGCTACACGTGCGTGGGTCGCCCTTTTTTTGAGCCGTTGATCCTCAAATCAAAGGGTTGGATCTAGTAGCACTGCGGTCCTGTGTAGCTGTGCGATCCACCTGAATGCTCGGATCTCGGTCCGCCGAGATCGTAGTCGTTCATCCGGATTAACGAGTGATCGGATGGCCTAGCTTCGAGCCAATGTGGATTAGTGAGGATCCCATCCATGGTATATGATTGTAGCAAACATTATTAGCGGCGTAATCATTGCGTCGCCAGGTAATGATTGGCGTGGTCTACGAGGCTTATTCTGGTGTGCCAAGTGTCGCCCATCCAATGATTTGGGTTTTAATTAGTTTTTTAAATTAATTTTAAATGGATTTTAATGATTAGATTTTTAAAAATTGATTAAAATTTATATTTAAATAAACAATATACATATAATATGTAGAATCGGTCGTATTTTCATCCCCTTTCATTTAAAATTAATTTTAATTAAAATATTAATCCTACTTTAAATTTTATTAATTATAAGACCTTCTCTAATTTTAATTAATAAATAGTTATAAATAATTAAAATACATATATTTTATTAATTTAAAATTGAATTTTAAGTTTCTTATTATTAATATTATTATTATTATTTCAAAAATATATTTGGATGCATTTTAATTTAATATTTAAATTAATATTTGGTTATTATTTAATAATATTAATAATTATTATTTTAATAATAGTATTTAATTATAATTATTATTATTTTAAATAAAAAAATTACATTTTAAAGCTATTTTCATTATTATTATCACTACTTTTAGATTAATACTTTTATTATTAATATTAATATTATTATTATTATTTATTATTGTTATTTTTTACTATTATTGTTTTGCTTTTAAAGCATTTTAAGAGTCATTTTTATATGTTATTATTATTATTATTTCTAAATCATTACTTTATTTAGAAAATATTTTTTTATGTTAAAAATAAAAAAATATTTTTTGTCATTTAATTAAAAGATTCCTATTTTTGAATTATTTTAAATTATTAATAATTTGCCTTTATTTAATTCATAATTAATTATTTTTAGAAATTCAATTATTTTCCAAAATTTATAAAAATTACTATATTATTTTAAAATTGAGAAAAATATTTTAACTATTTAAATCTATATTGACTTATTATTCCCTTATGTTAAATATTTTACTTAATAATTATTTAATTAAATTATTTATTTAATAATTATTTAATTTCAAAATTCAATTTTTTTACTAAATTATAAAATTATTCTAAATTCCATAAACTTTAATAGTTGATTTATTTTGATTGAATGATTATTTTTAAATAATAATTATTTTAAATTACTTTTAATTACTTTAAACTCTGAAAAAAATCATATCTTTTTTATTTTAAACCCAATTTTGTTTTATAATACCTTGAATTTTTCAAAAAAATATGTATTTTAAATTAAAAATATTTTTAGTAATGAAAAATGTATTTTTTTGATACCATATGTGTATTATTCAATTATTCATAATATTTAACTATTATTTAAATTAAATAATATGTTAGATATTTTGAAATTACAAAACTATTTTGAAACCTCGTTTGGGTGACCAGTGGATCTCCCATGAGTATGAATATTAGCTTATTTTGAATTATACTATTTTCTAAAACTAAAATTTTTAATATATGTATTTTAAATTATTTTAAAATTACATATATTTTAAATCTCCTAATTTTGGGAGATCCACTTCTTAAAATTTTAAACTTTTATTTTACACAAGAATATCATTCACGGGGGAGATGAATTAGTGGGTGGTTGAGTCTTAATCATTCACTAATTACATCATTAAGCATGCTTAGTCATTTATTTTGCCATCATTTGCATGCATAGGACACACTAGCACTTAGCCTAGTCTCTCTTGGATCTTAGGATTCATGTGTTTACAATTTTATGCTTTCCATTTATGTTATCCTAAGGTTAGTGTCAAACACTTGATTTAAACTCATATAACATAGTGACACCATAAGGACAATAATTAAGGACCCGTCTAACAAACTTAGAAAAATTCTAGAAGCTAGGATAGATCACTGGTTTACATGAACTTTTAACATTTAAACTTAGTGACATCCTAAACCTCCCAAAATTTTCTAAGAGTTTTAAGGATCATTTAGATCCCTTAAATAACAAACCCTAATTTACCCGTTAATTAGGCCCCAATAACTTCAAAAAATTATAATAAATCCATTTTAAATCAAAGAATTACCAATAATAACTCAATTTTTTTTATAATTTATCTCTTAACCTTAGATAATTAGGACTCAATAATTAGACTTCAATAAGAGCCTTAATTTAACCTTAATTAAAAATTATCTTTTTTCCCTTATTAAATTATTAAAAATTATTAAAAATTTTAAATTTTCCCAAAATATTTGGAAACATCTTCTTAGATTATTTCTGATATTTGGGGATGATTTCTATCAGTTTGGAGCTGATTTAGATCAAAACCTTAAAATGAACCTTTATTAAATAATTTCGATAATTCATTAATTGCGCCAATCTTCCAAAATTCATAAATTTGTTTAGAAAACTTCAAATCTAGTAAACTCAATTCCTAACCACTCCTTGTAATCTCTAATATTTAACTAAAATGCTAGAACTCCAAACATAGCCCATTTCCCAGTGTGACCTTTTGGACCCCTTTAGCCTAGCGTATAGGAGGATCCGGGACCTTCCAAATTAGCTAACATATTTTAAACTTCCAAGATGATTACCCTAAGCATTAAAGTGGACCCACAAACTAAATTAACTAAAAAAGACCTTAACCCATTAATATTTGAACTTTAATTAAAATTTCCTTTTCAGACCTTCAACAGATCTAAACTTTGGCCAATTTGAATTAATTATCCTACATAAGACCTATCCAAAGCCATATAAGCCTACCACTCACATAGAATTATTTGCTAGAGCACAACTTCTAGCTCTAGGATTAGAGCTGGTGTTTACTTTTTCTATTCCTGTGATGCAATGCGATTGTGTGTGGCACAAGTATTAATAGATTACTTTGTTGTGTTGTGATTGATATGATGTTTTTTTCATTACTGTACTTTTTTTCTCTGTGATGTGATTTGTGCGTTAGACTACCCATGGGCTAGGGCCACTTTCATACTAACTCATTCTTATGTAGGATACGCTCATGGAGCGTTAATAAAGGGGGCATTAATAATTAAAAGCTTTAAGATTAATCATGTTTTCTGCAGATGCTCCAAAGACTACTTAGCCCCCCATAAATTAAAAGAGTGTGGCCAAACATGTTTACCTTTATACACTTATATAAATGCTTGTGGTGTGATATATAAACTGCCTATGATTTTTATTATGATAACCCTGCAGGAGTCCGAGTCTAGATTTTCTTTTTTTAAAAATGTAATTTATTATTCATCGAGTTGTGAATGTCTTGAAAGTCTGGCATTTTATGCATAAGGTACCCAAGGAGAATAAAAAAAGCCCCCACTCTAGGAATTTCTTAGTCATTTAGGTACCCTTCCGGAGGATGAACCATATGGAGCATGAAGGAGATGATCCAAAGGGAGCTAATGCAGAGAAGGACGATCCACTCAAAGAAGGTGGTTTGAAGAATAAATGCTTGGCTTTTAAGACTTGCATCATTCATTAGGATTAGAATCCAGGATGTTGTTGGTGGAGCCTGGCCACTATTACTTTTTTGTAGACCCTGGGTTGTACTTATATGGCATTTACCATGGACTTTACCTTGCTGTGTTTTCTAGATTTGTATTGATGTATTTATTTTATGTGCACGGTAGAAATTAAATGTTTTTCTTAGGTTTCTTTCTTATATGTGCTTGTCCTAATTTATGATAGGCTCTTTTGGATAAAATTATTTTTTTTACTTGTAACCTAATTCTAAAATTTTAAGAATTAAACAAATTAGAAACTTAACAACTTAGGAAATAGCCGGAGTCATTTGAGTTCACATGCATATTATTGTATTCTTCACTCTCCTTCTAATGAGATACCTCCCTGCCTGTGGGTAGAGTCCGGATAATCTCGCGTATGAGGATGAAGTGCTGGACCTAGGGAGGCCGAATCTTTTCTAAAATTTATTTTATATAAGCCTATTTTAAAATATCAAGTATTCCTTATTTAGACCTTTTAACAAGCACGCATTACATTAGAAACTAACTAAATTAAAATTTAATTGCATTAGCTCTAAGAGCATTTACCCTACATAAGTCTAAGGCCAATTAGCAAACTCTCTAGACATCAGCCCTACTTTCAAAACACTCAACCTACCTACTCATCTTTTATAAAGATTGGATAACATGAATTTGAAGCACTTAGGTGGTTAGTTGGCATCCCTTTTCAGAAAGGGTATAAGCTCAGGTGCATTAGTTACGACAAGGTTGTTAGTGTTGGGTAGAACACTAAACCCACCTTAGTTCTAGGATTCGAGGTTACTACACTAGGTGTTTCGTAATATGTCAACATAGTGGGTAAGTCCCTTCTCTTTAGGGAGTATAAATCCTATTTATCTACATCATATAGATGATGTCACTTCTATGCTTCCCCTATATATATCTTCAGTGTATGATTTTTCATTTCTCCTTAAGTACCTTAGTCTCACCGGATGCTGAAATGAACCATGCATATTGATTAAGCCCCTTTGGCCTGTCTTTCCTTTGAGTAGGACTTCTTAGTCTCCCTTTATGTGCCAATCCATCTTATTTAAGAAGAATAATATTAAATCCTTAAGTGAGAGTTTTCTCAAGACCTAAGCTTGAGAGATAATTAACCACAGGGGCTTGCGCCCGTGGGAAATAGAAGTCCACCATCAAATAAATGTTGAGTCCAGTAATTAGGTTGTTAAGCCTAAGTAAGTGTCCCAAGGCTACCAAGAGGGGGGTGAATTGGTAGTTTTTAAAATTTTAAACCCTCTTAAAAATAAAGTTGAACCGAAATAAAATTTTCTTTTTTAAAGTTAGTAGAAAAATATTTTTCAACCACAGAGTTGTTAAAACTGAATTTTAAAAGTGCGGAAACGTAAAAGCTATAAAGTAAATGACACCAGATTTATAGTGGTTCGGTCTATAACCAGACCTACATCCACTCCTCAGAGGCACCCTCTGAGTATTGCACTAATACCAATAGTGACTCTCCTTTTGCACCCACAGCAAGGCGGAGAAGCCCTTACAACACACTCTTTCACACCACTCCCAGGTGCGGTAGAGAACCGTCCGTCCTTTTACACAAAACCCAGTGTCGCAGAGAACCGTCGTCCTTTCACACCCTCCAAGTGTAGGCAGAGAACCCTTCGTCCTTTCACACTCTCCTAGTGTGGGCAGAGAACCCTTCGTCCTTTCACACTCTCCTAGTGTGGGCAGAGAACCCTTCGTCCTTTCACACTCTCCTAGTGTGGGCAGAGAACCCTTCGTCCTTTCACACTCTCCTAGTGTGGGCAGAGAACCCTTCGTCTGTTCACACTCTCCAAGTGTCGGCAGAGAACCGGACCTTCTTGAATGATCTTCTCACAAGAATCTAGAAGGAAGAAAGAAAAAGAGTGAAGAAATCCAATTTCACAAGTAGAGACTCTTACCTTAGCAATCCAAGTGAAGCCTTCTAGCTCCAGTGGTAGGAATCCTCCTTTGAATGCTCTCTTCCACTCTCTCCTTGGCTATTCTCTCAAAAGGCACGAAGATCAAATGACAAAAAGATTGGGTGGCAGTCTAATTTGGACTATTTATATAAAAGACAAGTGAAACCGCCCAAAAACTGCAAATTTTCAATTCTGTACGCAGTGGATCGTCCTGTACGATTCTGGATCGTCCTGGACGATTTTACTTAAACGATCTGAAACGACCCAATTTGTATATGTGTACGAACTGACTTCGTACATCTGATCGTCCTGTACGAACTTGGTTCGTCCAGTACGAACGGTTATTACAAGGTCGGTTCTAGAAACTGCTGAAAACTGTTCTAAGTCGGTTTGTCGTTTGAACGAAAATGTGGTCGTCTGGACGAAAATTTTCCAGAGAGCCGATCGTCCCGGACGATTATTTATTTCGTCTGGACGAAAATTTTCCAGAGAACCTATCGCCGCGGACGATAACTTGTTTTCGTCTGTACGAAAAAAGTTCCAGAGAGCTGATCGTCCTGTACGATATTTATTTTCGTCGGGACGAAAATTTTCCAGAGGACTGGTCGCCTCGTACGATGGTAACATTCGTCTGGACGAAAATTTTGCAGAGAACCCATCGCCTGGGACGATGATAAATTTCGTCCTGGACGAATAGGACTTAGAAAATTTTTCAAGGCAAGTTCCTATTCGTTCCAAGTGCTCTATAGGAGATAACTGACAGATCGTCCAGTACGATAAATATCGTCCTGTACGATCAGTATAGAATTTCAAGATCTCCTTATTTGTGTGTGTGTGTGAGATTTTATTCACTCAATTACAATCACTCCCTTTCAAAGTTAATTCAAAGAAAAGATAAACATCAATTATACATAATATCTCATGTTGAATTTGAATTGAAGTTTTCGTAGTCTGGAGTCTGATTTTCCTGAAATGTTAGTACACACAAGAGCAAGTGCAAATCTTCTGAAATTGTTAGGAGATAACTATACATTTGAACAATAATGTTTGGAATCATCAAAACTACATAAGTTGCATAAATATAACTCATTCAAATAGCAACTATTCAAACAATCTCCCCCTTTTTGATGATGGCAAAACAATTATTATTAGTATGGTTTCAAGTTAAAACACATTTTTTATCTCCTAAACTCCCCCTGAATTTATGAGTACATTAAAATAAGGAGGCATTAAAGAACAATTTTTTTTTTTTTTTTTTTTTTTTTTTTTTTTTTTTTAAAAAAAATTGCAAACAGAACCACTAAAAAAAGATAAAACACAAACATACACAAACTAATAATTTCTCCCCCTTTTTGACAGCAACAAAAAGTGAAGAAGAAAAAGACCAGAAATGTAAATAATTATATGAAATTCATTGTTAAAATTTAATCTAAATGGTGATTGACATAGGGTATGCAATTTTAAACTAAAAACATTAGGTCAATCATAGAAATTCAGGAGATTTAAAAAGTGATATAACATTGTAAGTAAGAAGAATTTAGCAAAGACATGATTCAATTTAGACATTTGAATATAGAAAATCATTACAAGAGAGATGAAGAAAAAATTCTATATTTCAAAATTCAATAGAATATAAATGAACATAAGATCAATTTGAATTAAGAGATTGAAAGAATTTGGAAAGAAGAGAATTACCACATGTGGCGCTTTGCGCATCTTTTTCAACTTTTTGAGCACATTTTTGTGCATCTATTGATATTGAGGTGATTTTGTGCCTCTTTTTCATATTTGCGAACCATTGCGCATTTCTTTTGATTTTTTGTACTTTTTGTACAATTTTCAAGAGTACTTTACACCAATTCTTTCCAAAATCAATAATCTAAAATTTCAAATATTTCTAAGTACATAAATATTATTTGAACAAAGAAATACAAAATAAGTAAACATCTAAATTGCAATAATAATTTTAAATTTTATGTAGTCTAAATGAATAGACATGAATTTAAAAATTCTAATTACAACAAGTTATAAACAACTTTTAAATTTTGAAAGACTAGATTTTCTAATGTAGATAATCTCCAATTACAATCTAATTTAAGCACTATGAAGATTAAATAATACTAATGAAATTCATAAAAAATTAACCACATTTCAATAACAAATCAATACTGAAACAAGTGTGAAATGCATTGATTTATATGAAAAGATTACATTTCACAAAAGCTAAACACAACATAAAATAAAAGACAAATACCTACATTTAACAAAAAACATTAACATAACAAAAAAAATGAGTAACAATCACAACAACACAACAAAAAATACAACACAAGTACTACAAAAACACATAAAATCATCTCTACTGTTCTGGAGGAGGAGGAGGAGGAATGCCACCGAAAAGGTTAAAGTAGGAGGCCATCAACATTACATTGGTATTGATATCATGTACTTCATTTCTAATAACACCAATGTCATGTTGTTGCTGCACAAGTTGAGCATCAAATTGATCAAATCTTTGATCAATATGAGTCTCTAAACGATCAAATCTCTCAATCAGATTCTGATAATCTGACTGAGGTGCAGAGGTATGCTCTCCTTCTTCTCTTTCTTCTTCTTCTGAAGCACTGTCATGTGCTTTCCCTTTTTCTTTTTCTTCCTTGAAGAGCAGTCTGAATGATGTATTGTTATAGTAAACTGGCTCTTCATATTCTTCATCAGGATGCACTATATTGTATTTCTTCTCCAAAATATAGGTAATTAAGTGCCCTAATGAAATGTTTTTCTTTTTCTTCTGATCAGCATGTCCTATTTCTGAAAGCCTATAGATATGATCTATGATGAGTTGGGCTTCATCAATAGGATGTCTTGACATGATTAAAAAGGTTAGACAAGAAAGGAGAGGAGTGATGTTAATCCTATCACCAGCTTTAGGAATAATTGAGGATCTAAGGATATGCTGGATGATTCGGGCATCTTGGGTCATACCTGAGACTCTAGCAACATGATTGTCAATTGCATTTCCTCTAATTACCCTATTTATTTCAAACCATTTGAAGGAGTTTTCTGACATTAGGGTGTGGGCTCTATATCCCTCAGTTCTTAGGTTTAAAAATGCACCAAGATCGTGCTTGGTGATCTCAACTTTTTTCTTAAAAACAAAAGAACTAATGATAGAGTGGTCAGAATTGAAACTCATGTTGGCAAGGAAGTAATGGTAGGTTTGTTTGTTGTAGAGGTAAACGAGAGAAAGAATGAACTGAAATTGGGTTGAGGCGAAGAGGTGCATTACCCGATATTTCAACTCTGCAGGGATAAGAATGCGAGACGGAGTGATTTTTGCTGAAGCAAAACGAGGAAAAGATTCCTCATTTTCCTTAGAAAGAAAGTTGTCTGGGGCATTCCTGTTTGGTTTCTTCACCAAAACCTTTTGTCTTTTGCTAGAGGAGGCCATTGTTGATTTGAAGTTGAAGGGATTGAAAAAGAAATTTGAAAGTGTGATTTTCAAGTTTGAAAAGCCTTCATATTTAAAGGAAAAACGATACTTTCGTCCTGGACGAAAATATTCGTCCTGGACGAACATAATAATTCGTCTGGACGAAACATGTTCGTACAGACGATCCAATTCGTCCAAAATGTAACGGCTTTTCGTATTCAACACAACTTACGATGCGTCCCTTCGTACAGGCTTTTTGACTTGACCGATCGTACAGACGAAAACAATTTCGTACAGACGATCGAAAAGTATTTCGTTTTAATGACTCTTGAAAACCGTCCCCTACAATGAAACGACACATGTTCGTCTGGACGAACGAAAATTTCGTACAGACGAAGTTCGTATTAAAAACTATCTTATCCACTCAACCGCTGCATTCAATCGTCCCGACGTTTGAGAGAAAAAAAAAAATTTCGTCCTGGACGATCACAGATCGTACAGACGATCCAATAAAAAACTGCTCTAAAACGGTTTAAATTTTCGCAAACTGTTCCTTTACACATCGTCCCGTACGAAAATATTTCGTCCTGGACGATTTCCTCCAAAAATTAATTTTGATTTTTTAAATATTTAAATTAACAAAATCAACAAAAACAATCAGAAACACAGAAAACATAAAACAAAATCATAAATCCAAAAACAATTCATTAAAAAAAAAACACACAAAATTCACAAAATTTCAAAAACAAAACATAACAAGTATCAATGTTTGCAAAGACATTTGAGTTAAGCATTCAAATCAATAACACCAAGCCTTGTTCTTAAAGTACTGAAGGTATCAAAGGCTAAAGGTTTTGTAAAAATGTCTGCAAGTTGATTTTCAGTTGAAACATGTATGAGTTCAATTTCTCCTTTGGATACGTGATCCCTTATGAAATGATGCCTTATATCGATGTGTTTGGTTCTAGAATGTTGAATAGGATTTTTTGAAATACAAATAGCACTAGTATTGTCACAATAAATTGGAATAGTGCCTATAGTTAATCCTAAGTCAATCAACTGTTGTTTTAACCAAAGTACTTGTGCCACACAACTTCCTAATGCAATGTATTCTGCTTCTGCAGTAGATAGTGCCACTGAATTTTGTTTTCTACTAGACCATGAAACTAATGAATTTCCAATGAATTGACATGTTCCAGAAGTGCTTTTCCTATCCACTCTACAGCCTGCAAAGTCAGAATCTGAGTAACCAATAATTTCAAATGAAGAGCTAAACTTAGGATACCAAATTCCTAAGTTTTGAGTTCCTAGTAGATATCTTAAAATCCTTTTTACTGCTGTCAAATGTGATTCTTTTGGATCTGATTGAAATCTAGCACATAGGCAAACACTAAACATAATATCTGGTCGGCTAGCAGTCAAGTAAAGTAAAGATCCAATTATCCCTCTAAATTTCTTTTGATCAACAGATTTTCCCTTAAGGTCCTTATCCAACTGAACTGAAGAACTCATTGGTGTACTAACAGGTTTAGCATTGTCCATTTCATATTTTTTGAGGATGTCCTTAATATATTTGTTTTGACTAAGAAAAGTACCTTCCTCAAGTTGCTTAATGCTAAATCCTAGAAAGTAATTTAAATCTCCCATTAGACTCATTTCGAATTCATTACTCATTGTTTTAGAAAAATCATCACAAAGATGTTTATTTGAAGATCCAAAGATGATGTCATCCACATAAATTTGAACAATAAGTATATCCTTTCCAATTTTTCTTAAAAAGAGAGTTGTATCCACACTTCCTTTTTCAAAAGATCTTTCAAGTAGGAAGGTGCTTAACCTCTCATACCAAGCCCTAGGTGCCTGTTTCAATCCATATAATGCCTTTTTTAATTTGAAAACATGATTTGGAAATTTTGAATTTTCAAAACCTGGAGGTTGTTCTACAAAAACATCTTCTTCAATTACTCCATTTAAAAAGGCACTTTTAACATCCATTTGAAACAATTTAAAACCTTTAAAACAGGCAAAGGCTAGTAAAACCCTAATTGCTTCAAGTCTAGCTACAGGGGCAAAAGTTTCCTCAAAATCAATTCCTTCAATTTGATTATACCCCTTAGCTACTAATCTAGCCTTATTTCTAATGACTACTCCTGAGTCATTCATTTTATTTTTGAACACCCACTTGGTTCCAACAACACTTTGATCTTTTGGCCTTGTAGTTAGTTCCCAAACTTTATTTCTTACAAATTGATTTAACTCTTCTTGCATGGCCAATATCCAAAATTCATCTGAAAGTGCTTGATCAATGTTAGTGGGTTCAATAGTTGAAATGAAGGCTGAATGATTGACTTCCTTGTTTAATCCACGCCTAGTTCTAACACCCTCACTTGGTTCACCTATAATTAATTCCTTTGGGTGATTTTTAGAGAATCTCAAATCTCTAGGCAAAGAGTCTTCTCTTTCTATATTTTCTTCCACATTTTCTTCCAAATTTAATCTATCAATCTTTTGGGAGTTTTCTTCAATTTCTTCTTCAACAACTTTTGGCTCTTCTATGTTTCCATTTTCATCAAAAACAACATGTGTGGTTTCTTCAATGACTAAAGTTCTTTTGTTGAATACTCTATAAGATTTTCCAACACTTGAATATCCAACAAAAATTCATTCATCTGATTTTGGATCAAATTTTCCTAAGGCAGATTTTCCATTATTATGTATGAACACCTTGCAACCAAATACATGTAAATGAGACAAATTTGGTGTTCTACCTTTTACCAATTCATAGGGTGTTTTATTCAAATTTGATCTCACATTTACCCTATTCAGAACATAGCATGCAGTGCTAACCGCCTCAGCCCAAAAATATCTAGGAAGAGAGTATTCTGCTAACATTGCTCGGGCGGCTTCTATTAATGTTCTGTTCTTTCTTTCAACTACTCCATTTTGTTGAGGAGTTCTAGGTGCAGAAAAGTTGTGATCAATCCCCTTTTCTTTACAGAAATCTTCAAATCTTTCATTTTCAAATTCTCCTCCATGATCACTTTGTATAGAAATTATTTCACATCCTAGTTTTCTTTGTATCCAAGTTGAAAAATTTCTGAATTCCTCAAATGATTCACTCTTATGAAAAAGAAATTTAACCCAGGTGAATCTTGAAAAATCATCTACTATTACAAATCCATATACCTTTCCTCCTAGACTAACCGTGCTTACAGGTCCAAAAAGATCCATGTGAAGAATTTCTAAAGGTTTACTGGTCCTAAGATCTTTATTGGATTTAAAAGAGGACTTCACTTGTTTTCCTAATTGACATGCATCACATAAGTGGTTCTTAGTAAAGTCTAGTTTAGGTATTCCTCTAACCAAATTCTTTTGGGTAATTCTTCTAAGATTTTTCATACTAGAATGACAAAGTCTCCTATGCCAAAGCCATGATTCATCAGAAACAGTTTTCAAACAAAAAGCAGTAGGAGATTGAATACAATTTAAATCTAGCATGTAGACATTGTTCACCCTTTTTCCATTTAAAACAATTTTCCCATTTAGGCTAATTATGCAGCTAGTAGGTAAAAATTTTACATTATAGCCCTTATCACATAGCTGACTTATGCTAAGCAAATTATGTTTTAAGCCTTCAACTAATAAAACATTATCTATGAAAAAGTTTTTCAAATTTCCAATCATACCTGATCCAACCACCTTCTTTGTGGTATTATCTCCAAGTGTAACCTTGCCTCCACTCCTGGCTTCCAGCGTTATGAATTGAGCAGTATCTCCAGTCATGTGCTTAGAACATCCGCTGTCCAGGTACCATATACTCTCACGAGGTCTTGTGTGAGAGTATTCCTCTTCTTGATCTGATTGTTCAGCTTTATCTGCCATCAAGCAAAGGTTGGTGACTTCTTCTTCGTTTTCAGTCTCAGATGAGTCTGAAGCTGAGTCCGCCCAAAAAGCCTTTTGAAACTTCTTCTTGCCCTTTTTTACCATTGGTTTCTCCTCTACCTTCTCCTTGCTAGGAGTGGCTTTAAGTTTTGGACAATCAGTTTTTATATGACCTGGTTTCCTGCATTCATAACAAATCAATTCATTAGAAACCTGCCATTTTTGTTATACTTACCTCTATTCCATTGCTGGCGTCTCTTCTGCTTCCTCTTTAAAAAGCTTCTGAATTGTCTAGTCATCAGTGCTATATCGTCTTCATCCTCAGGTTGTGAGTGTTCACTTTCTGACTCTTCCACATTTAATGCAAGATTCTTGTCCTTTCTTGGTTCACCTGCATCAATCTTTCTTTGACTTACTCCTTGCTCGTAAGCAATGAGTGAACCAAGAAGATTGTCAATAGAATAAATGTTCAGATCTTTTGACTCTGTAATTGCAGTAATTTTAGCATCGTATGTAGTAGGTAAACAACGAAGAATCTTATTTACCATTTCAGCATTAGTTAATTCCTTACCAAGTGCATGCAAAGAGGTGACAATTTGAGTGAATCTTGTGTACATGTCAGATATAGATTCATTAGGTTTCATGCGAAACAGTTCGTAGTCATGTAACAAGATATTGAGTCTTGATTGCTTAACCTCATTTGTCCCTTCATAAGTAATACAAAGTCTATCCCATATGTCTTTTCCGCTTTTACAAGTGGAAACTCGCATGTAGTCTTCAGATTTTAAAGCACAAAAGAAACTATTTAAACATTTCGCATTTAATTGTGCTAAGTCACGTTCTTCTATAGTCCAATCTGCATAGGGTGTATCTACCCTAATTCCATCAACTAATCTAGTTGGTTTTGTGTAACCTTCCTGGACTAGCATCCACATGCGATAATCAAGTGACTGTAAGAAAGTAGACATGCGTGTTTTCCAAAAATCAAAAGGAATATTATCAAACAGTGGAGGTCTAGTGATAGAGTAACCCTCAGGTGTGTTTCGGTTTCCAAATGTAGCCATCTACGTTAATCAAAAAGTAGTTCAAACTTATGATTTTGAAACTCTGCTCTGATACCACTTGTTGAGTCCAGTAATTAGGTTGTTAAGCCTAAGTAAGTGTCCCAAGGCTACCAAGAGGGGGGTGAATTGGTAGTTTTTAAAATTTTAAACCCTCTTAAAAATAAAGTTGAACCGAAATAAAATTTTCTTTTTTAAAGTTAGTAGAAAAATATTTTTCAACCACAGAGTTGTTAAAACTGAATTTTAAAAGTGCGGAAACGTAAAAGCTATAAAGTAAATGACACCAGATTTATAGTGGTTCGGTCTATAACCAGACCTACATCCACTCCTCAGAGGCACCCTCTGAGTATTGCACTAATACCAATAGTGACTCTCCTTTTGCACCCACAGCAAGGCGGAGAAGCCCTTACAACACACTCTTTTCACCACTCCAGGTGCGGTAGAGAACCGTCCGTCCCTTTTACACAAAACCCAGTGTCGGCAGAGAACCGTCGTCCTTTCACACCCTCCAAGTGTAGGCAGAGAACCCTTCGTCCTTTCACACTCTCCTAGTGTGGGCAGAGAACCCTTCGTCCTTTCACACTCTCCTAGTGTGGGCAGAGAACCCTTCGTCCTTTCACACTCTCCTAGTGTGGGCAGAGAACCCTTCGTCCTTTCACACTCTCCTAGTGTGGGCAGAGAACCCTTCGTCTGTTCACACTCTCCAAGTGTCGGCAGAGAACCGACCTTCTTGAATGATCTTCTCACAAGAATCTAGAAGGAAGAAAGAAAAAGAGTGAAGAAATCCAATTTCACAAGTAGAGACTCTTACCTTAGCAATCCAAGTGAAGCCTTCTAGCTCCAGTGGTAGGAATCCTCCTTTGAATGCTCTCTTCCACTATGTGCACGGTAGAAATTAAATGTTTTTCTTAGGTTTCTTTCTTATATGTGCTTGTCCTAATTTATGATAGGCTCTTTTGGATAAAATTATTTTTTTACTTGTAACCTAATTCTAAAATTTTAAGAATTAAACAAATTAGAAACTTAACAACTTAGGAAATAGCCGGAGTCACTTGAGTTCACATGCATATTATTGTATTCTTCACTCTCCTTCTAATGAGATACCTCCCTGCCTGTGGGTAGAGTCCGGATAATCTCGCGTATGAGGGTGAAGTGCTGGACCTAGGGAGGCCGAATCTTTTCTAAAATTTATTTTATATAAGCCTATTTTAAAATATCAAGTATTCCTTATTTAGACCTTTTAACAAGCACGCATTACATTAGAAACTAACTAAATTAAAATTTAATTGCATTAGCTCTAAGAGCATTTACCCTACATAAGTCTAAGGCCAATTAGCAAACTCTCTAGACATCAGCCCTACTTTCAAAACACTCAACCTACCTACTCATCTTTTATAAAGATTGGATAACATGAATTTGAAGCACTTAGGTGGTTAGTTGGCATCCCTTTTCAGGAAGGGTATAAGCTCAGGTGCATTAGTTACGACAAGGGTGTTAGTGTTGGGTAGAACACTAAACCCACCTTAGTTCTAGGATTCGAGGTTACTACACTGGGTGTTTCGTAATATGTCAAAATAGTGGGTAAGTCCCTTCTCTTTAGGGAGTATAAATCCTATTTATCTACATCATATAGATGATGTCACTTCTATGCTTCCCCTATATATATCTTCAGTGTATGATTTTTCATTTCTCCTTAAGTACCTTAGTCTCACGGATGCTGAAATGAACCATGCATATTGATTAAGCCCCTTTGGCCTGTCTTTCCTTTTAGTAGGACTTCTTAGTCTCCCTTTATGTGCCAATCCATCTTATTTAAGAAGAATAATATTAAATCCTTAAGTGAGAGTTTTCTCAAGACCTAAGCTTGAGAGATAATTAACCACAGGGGCTTGCGCCCGTGGGAAATAGAAGTCCACCATCAAATAAACCCCACTCGAGCTAATGTATCAGGTGGAGGAGACCAATTATTTTGATCAAATCGTATATATTACTATCCATGGGGTTCACTGGCGAGAGCCGCTATCCTAAATAGTTAGTCGTATGTACGATCGAATCTGCCCTTCCAATGACCCGTTTGTAAGGAGTGCGGAGACCCGCGATTGTCTCTACCCCTCAGAGTGGAACGGTTAAATACCCTCTGCACTCTATAGTTGGCGGTGTCCTTTCATAGGTCCATAGGTTTTTGGCGACCACGATGGGATTGGTTTCTCTCTCTATATTTGGATCCTGTATTATTCTTTCTTGTGTGTACTCTACAATTGGCACTCCTTAGATTAGATTTGTGCTACTCTTAAATAAGGTCCCTTTCCTTGTTATGTTCTCCTCACAGCTAGGGTTTCCCTTCACTATGGTGCCTTTCCATTCGGTCTTCTAGGCCAATTTATACCTTATCAATTCTCTTCAACTCTCTTAATTCCAAATCTTACTAATCTTTCTGAACTCTCTATTCTTTTTGAAGCAGTGCCATGGATTTACGTGATTCTTCTATAATTTTTTTCTTTGGCTTGGATGCACAAGTGACTCTCCCTAAGTCCCTATTGACTAGTCCACCCGTTAGAGGGATCACTTTTGGTTCCTTCACGGACTCGACTTTCATCACTCTTGGCAGGCTGAGGCTACTGCATTCTATCCTCCTCAGAGGATAAGATGCACAGCCATGTACCCTTTTAGATGACCAATGGTTTGGTGGACAGCTCGAGCACCTGCTCGTGCCGTTCCCCTTCCTGCACAGCCATTGCACCCTATGGTTAAACAGCCAGTGCCTAGACCACTCCTAGTTCCTCCTACTCATCCAATTGTTTGGAGGCCTTTACCTACCATACCTGTTGTTTAAGCTGCTCTGGCCCCTCAGTATCGGCAGCCAATTATTGCTCCTCCTATTATTTCTATTGCTCCAATTGTTCCGGTGGAGGATGCTCAAGTTCGGGTTCCCCCTCTGCCCATTAGGCTTCTATGTTCGCTCGGCTCTCTCTCCCCGAGACCACCAAGCAGACCCTTACACTTCTAATAGTTCTTGTTCTCTCAATCACCCAAGCATTGGGTTCAGATATTCCTTCCTCTTCCAACTCTAGCCTTGAGAGAAGGGCCTGAAGGAATAAAAATATGAGACTGTATTTGGCCGGGTATGATGTAGATAAATTGAGGATGGAAGAGGTAGTGGCTCACCAGGAGCCTATTTAGAGGAGAGTAGTCCTCGTGCAGTGGGAGCTACGACCAATGTCTGTTCCACCTACCTAAGTAGTTGTAGTAGCGTCTAAGATAGAAGCATTCTAGGGAGGACACTTCTCTCCACTATCACATAGTGGTGATGTAAAGAACGTTACTTGCATTTCAGCGACCCCTCCTATCTCCACTACTTTACCTCGAGATAGCTCCCCTAGGGACGATACTATTCAAACCCTCTCCCAAAGGATTCAGAGTATCATCCTCTTAGCGAAGGTCGAGGGCCTATCTATTGAGAGAGGTTACTCTACCAGGTCTCTCAAGCATCCTTTCAGCTACAGAGATAGACCTTAAGATATTGATATAAGTGGCAGAGAGGACAGCCACCTAGGCTGACAGTTAGTTCAGTTCCTGTAGTCTGACCATAGTCAGTTACCCCCTGTGTTGGATGACACCCTCATTTTTGTGGACTGAGGTAGCAGTTGGAGCCTACCAGAGCTCAGGTCTATTCAATTATTGTAGCCCCCCAGTATACAGTTTCCCCTTTTGGGCCCCATCACAGTAGGTGGGTTTGGAGATGATAGCAGGCAGATACCCCTATCGAGATAGTCGAGCAGACATAGGCAGTTGAGCAGTTAGAGTTAGTTATTCCTTTTTGGTCTGAGGTGGTTCTGATAGTCTGTAACACAGATATTGTAGCTTCCCCTGAGAGTCAGGTGAGGACTTACCAGTACACAGAGTTTGTGTGGTTACCTGTAGAGGTCATTCAGACGAGTAGGGAGAGCCTGAGGTGGGTGGGTCTCCCAGATCAGTTGATATAGAGGCTACCATTCTACACTTTTAAACTCAGATGGCAGAGATGGCTAAAGCTATGGTGGAGATGACCACAAAATTGATAGCACTAGAGGTGATGCCTCAGATGATGGGCATAAACATTCCTACTATATCCAAGAATGAGCCCATAGCACCCCCACTAGTGCTAGGCCCACCTACAGTTTCTACCACCACAGTTCAAAGTCAATCAGTACAGTTGTCAGTGGGACAGATTCAGGACTTGATAGCCCAGAAGGTTGAGCAAGTGATTTTCTCCAAGAAGGCTGGAGAGGTTATTATTAGAGGGAGACCCTACCCGATTGAGTACGAGAGGGAGCCCTACCCTCTTAGTTTCATTCCCAAATGTTTTAGAGTTTTTGATAGGTTTGGAAACCCGAGACAGCATGTGTCTCAGTACCGGGCCGTATGTTGCAACATAGTGGGGAATGAAGTACTGATGCTGAGACTCTTTATTAATAGCCTAGTTAAGGTGGCCTTTGCTTGGTACGGTGACCTCCCCAATGAATCAGTCCAGACCTTCACAAAGTTAGAGAAACTTTTTGTTTAGAGGTTTATCAGTATAGAGTGTCGGGTCACAGTTAGAGAGTTGGTTTTGACTATACAAAATCCTATAAAGAGTCTCCCATATTACATGGTCAGATGGAGGAACCATAACATGCAGTGTGAGCCTCAGTTATATGAGCAACATGTAGTGGAGATATTGTTAAAGAATATTGATGGTCCCATAGCACCCTACCTTAAGGGTTTCAGTATCAAAACTTTCTAAAAGTTGTTGACGAAGGTTATCAGTTTATAGGACAGCATAGCCAATGTAATCCCTCCTAAGGTTGAGAGTCATCCTTCTCGGAGACCTTAGTGGAAGGAGTCTTTAGAGGCACCTCCTCCTAGGAAAGGGGAGGTATATAGTACCTATGGGCCACTGAATAAGGGTAAGAGGCTCACAGTCAGTTCACCATCGCCACAACCTTAGACTTAGCAGTCTAGAACTCCCTATAAGACCACAGAGAGTCAATTGTCTTTATAGGAGAGACTTAATAAAGAATATCCCATTAAAATAGAAAGTGTACAGAAGATATTTAAATTCCTTATTAAGAAAAATATCTTGAAGTTTACATTTAATAAGAAGGCATATAAGGAAGGTCAAATAGAGCGTCCACTATAGTGCCCACTTCACCGGCATATTGGACATGTCCTTGAAGATTATTTTGTGTTCAAGGATAAGTTGGAGATCCTTATGGCTTGTGAAGATATCCATCTGCATAATAGTAATTTAGTGCAGCCCCATGGCAAGACCACTCAGACAGTTCAGATGATTCCCAGTTCTAATCGTAGTGAAAGTCAGGGCAGTAGCAGCAGGTCACCCAGAGTTTCTGAGGGAGAGTGTCAGCTATCATTCTCTCAAAAGATAAAGAAGATGATCGACCAAATAGTTCAGAGTTCAGAGGCAGTTGAGAGGAGGTCTTCCTAGGCCGAGTCGATAGTTTCCGCTCCAGTTACTACGCTAGCACCTTTTTCTCCTATTTAATTTATTATAGTGCCTATTAAGCACACTTCTTCTCTTTCTTTTACATTTACTAGAAAAAATTTATGAGAAAGAAAAACTTGTTATAACTTCAGAAGGAAATATAGGGTTCCTTCCAGCGCTTATGCTGGAGGACTTTGTTCTCATTTCTATTAATGATAAAATAATAGAAGAAGGAGATTCTGTCTACTTTTGGTCTTTTACTCCTATTTTTACTTCTTCGTCTTCTAGTACTCGCTCTTTTCATATTTTACATACTTCTGATAATGTAGGTAATCTTGTATGTGAAGATGAGTTTGAGTACAAAGATGAACCGATCTTTATAATTATGGAGGGTGATTGTTATATGGATTCAAAAGATGAATTCGAGAACCCACTCCAAGCACTCTCCTTAGAGCTAGCACAAGCCACTACCCCAAAGCCAAGTGAAACTCTTGTTCAAAATGACTCAATACAGGAAGTTAACTTGCATTCAGGGAAGGTCCTTCCACCTTGGATGGCTAAAAATACAAAAGAAAAAGATAAGAACATAATTACCCAAAAGGATGATCCTACCCCTTCCTCCAAAGAGAAACCTAAGGAGAAAGGGAAAGGCCCTCAATTGGAGGTCGACTATAATGTGCTGGCTCATCTAAGGAAAATTCCTTCTCTTCTTTGCATATATGTTGCTTTAATGATATCCCCCGACTTGAGAGAGACACTGGTGAAAGCACTACTTGAACCAGAGTTCTATCAAGCATTCTTTGCTTCTGATTATGTTGGGGATGCATGCCACATGAGAGATGTGCCATGTATTACATTTTCAAAACTTGATATTCTTTTAGGGACTTTTGAGTACAACCATCCCTTGTATGTCACTACTGAAGTAAATGTTTATGAGTTGAACAGGGTCCTCGTCGACCAAGAGGCTTCAGTAAACATCCTTACATACAAAACTTTAAAGGGCCTCTCTTTAGGTTACTTGAATCTCACTTCCGATAAGATTATATTGAAAGGCTTTAATGACCAAAGCTAGCGCGCTCTAAGGTCTATTACTCTGCCTCTAAAGTTCAGAAATTTTCTAACTGAGGCAAAGTTTCATGTGATTGAGGCTGATACTTAATACAGGGCTCTCTTAAAAAGGCCTTAATTTCACGAGTATGGAATGGTGCCCTCTACCTTGCAACAATATATGAAGTATATAAGGAATGATGTCGAGTATACCATTCCAGAAGATACCTAGCCCTTTTCCATGCATGAGTTCTCTATGTACGATGATGCTAAGGATTATGTACCTCAGAAGACTCATAGACTTCCACCTGCCTAGTCACCAATGATACCTGCTAGTTTTGTATAGGACCCTACGCAGTCACCTACATAGGGTCCATCACAGGTTAATATTGAAGTAGTTATTTCCACTGCATATTCTGATATAGCTCCTTTTTAGTTTGCAGTGAGGAACGATGTTCCCCCTAATAGAGGTAGGGGAGGAAGAGGTAGAGGTAGGGGTAGAGGGTCGACCCGCTGACAGTGGAACTACAACACTCGGACTCGTCCCCCCGCATCTTTAAACTTCTTCTTTGACTGTCGAGTTTGACTCTTCAGTTGATGAAATCATCAATGTCCTTCATCGTTCAGTCACTTCATTATCTCTGGGTTCCACAGGTTATAATCCACTTCCTACTTTTTATAGGTATCTGATACCTGAGGGTGGATTAGTTGTTGATAGTAGCTCAGATGAGGAAGAAGACTTTCAATGTCAGACTACTAATGGACAACCTATTCCCCATCAAAGGACCGGAATGAGAGTTGAGAATTCTCATCAAAGACATTCTGATGCTCATTCCATTTATGGTGATAGTTCACTTCAGACTAGTGAATGCCTTATACCCCCACTGTATGAGAGATTTGGTCAAACACAGTCTAAGGATTGTGGCCCTTTATCCCATAGTATAGGTGCCCCACTAGGTCCTAGGAGTCAAGATCTGATAGAGATCACTATGAATATAGAGGTTAAGAGCGTCCCTCATTACTTTGCCACTATTATAGAGGGTTACGTAGAGTGGGGTCTCATTCATTCCTCTTGGTCCAATGTTCAAGCTTTATATCAAGCCTGTATTTGGCGAACTGATTTCCCTCGAGCCCTAGAAGAATTGGACTATATAGGGGAAGAGTTAGTCTACTCATGCCATCATTCGTGTTGTCTCTCACTTTCATTTGGTTGTTCCTCTCTCCGATGAAGAAGACCCAGAAAAATTACTTTGCTTGAGTTCAGCATGCCACATGAGGAACCTCCCTACCTCCTACAAATATTTATATGTATATGTACCCCCTGAAAGGAGCCCTCCTACTTTTTGGCAGTCTGTGTGGCAACAACGATTTGTTCTCTACCACACGATGTTCGATACAAAGAGTATAAGGTCATCTTTGAGGGTGATATGCTAATATATGGCAGGGATGTTAGTTCTAATGTTTGTGCACACCGACCAAATCGGTGCTAGCACATAAAATCTTTATTTTGTCCTCCCTTTACGAGGACTTGTTCTTATCCCAATTTTGCTTGTCACCCTAAGCGTGGTCTGGGATATCAAAACCAATATTTTAAATCCATTTTTTATAGGTGATATTGGGTCCATGCCCACCTACATTAATCAGGTGTGGTGATATTGATCCAATGTTCCTAATTTAAATCCATTTTCTATAGGTTGTATTGTGTCCATGCCCACTTGCATTAGTCAAGTGTAGTGATGTTGATCTAATATCCCTATTTAAATCTCCTTTTACTATCAATCATGATATGATAGTTATTTTCTACCTAGTTTCGCTTGTCACCCCCAAGTGTGGTCTAGGATATCAAAACCATTTATTCAAATCTCTTTTTGAGGCAAGATACTTGGTCCATATTAACCCATATTAGTTGGGAGTGGTAATGTTGAACCACTATTTATATATCAATTTTTATTCTTACATCAATTTCACTATGATTACGCTTCCCAGTTTCACTTGGCATCAACAAGTGTTGCCTGGGTTATCAAAGCTAATATTTAAATTCTTTATAAAATTCTATCTGAATTCTCTCTCCCCAGTTTTGTTCATGTAGCGAACATGGCCTGGGTAATCAAAGCCAATCCTACTTTCCTCTCTATGTGTTCTGGTCATTAACCATGTACTAATAAAAAAATAAATGTAATAAAAAGAGAGGTAGCTCTAAGTGGAGCAAAATCGGTTGCTCTTGTCATAAGTGGAACTCGGCTTTACTCTCTAAGAGCCCAATTTCCCCTCTCTCTGCTCTTCTAATATTTTAACAAAATAATAAAGAGGAGAGAAAGCTCTAAGTTGAGCAAAACAGGTTTCCCTTGTCATAGGAGGAACCCGGCTTTACTCTCTAGGAGCTCAAATTTCCTATTTTCTAGTTGCATGGGTCATTAAGTTGCTTAAGGAATTCCACAGGCATCTGGATACTCTGGCCATGACATTTTTTCCTCTACCACGAGGTGACTAGAAGTTGATTCGAAAACTCTTAAATAACTGTGTCCCAAAAAGTTCTTATAATTACCTCTACCTTTTCCACTTCGCATCCCTACACAAAGATGTCGTAGGTTGGTGTTGAGGTAACTTTTTTCTCTTCACATCATTTCAGGCATATGCGTTGGGTGATTATATTAAGTATTTTCTTTTTTTATTACTTTTAAAATATGTGCCAAGTAGAGATCCTTTCGGAGGCACATACACCGGGCAGAGGTGACCTTTTCCTTTTGTCCTACTACAGACATACGCTGGGTGGACATAAGGTTTTCTGATTAAGAGAACCGGACAGAGTCTTTGGGAGGCATTCCTCAACACTTTTTCCTCTTCATATCATTGTAGGTATTTGTGTCGGGTGATTGTGTTGAGTGCTTTTTTTTGTACCACTTTTGGTATATGCACTAAATAGAGACCCTGCCGTAGGCACATACACCGGGCATAAGTGACTATTTCCTTTTGTCCTACTACATGCATATACGTCGGGTAGATATTAGGTTTTTCGGTTGAGAGAGCCCGATAGAGTCCTTGGGAGGCATTACTCACCACTCTTTCCTCTTCACATCATTGCAGGCATATGCGTCGGGTGATTGTGTTGAGTGCTTCATCTTTATCCTACTGCAAGCATATGAGATGGGTAGGGACTCGACTGTAGGCACATACACTGAGCAAAGGTGACTCTTTCCTCTTCATATAATTATAGGCACATGCACCAAATGATTGTGTTGAGTGTTCTTACTTTATACTACTTTTGGCATTTGCGCCAAGTAGAGACCCTGCCACATGCACATATACCGGGCAGATGTGACATTTTGCTTTTGTCCTACTGCAGGCATATACGCTGGGTGGACATCAGGTCTTCTAGTTGAGAGAGCTCGATAGAGTCCCTAGGAGGCATTCCTCACCACTTTTTCCTCTTCACATCATTGCAGTCATATGCTCTGGGTGATTGTGTTGAGTGTCCTTACTTTGTACTACTTTTGGCATATGTGCAAAGTAGGGATCCTATCGCAGGCATATACACTGGGCAGAGGTGACATTTTTTTTTCTTTTTGTCCTACTGCAGGCATATGCACTGGGTAGATATTGAATTACCTGGTTGAGAGAGCCCGACAGAGCCTCTGGAAGGCATTCCTCACCACCCCTTTGTACATTCTATCTTGTTATTTTGATAAGATCAGATATATAGTTGGTTTACCTTACTACTTTACTTGGGTTTTTTCCTCGGCTCTGCCCTTGCTATGGGATAAGGCAAAGATAGGATCCCACAAATTTCTCACCTTTTGGTGAACTCTACTTTCCTTAATTATTTCCTCGGCTCTGCCCTTGCTATATGGTAAGGCCAGGAGAGAATCTCACTACTTATTCACCATTCGGTGATCTTTACTTACTACTTTGCTTTGATTCTTTCCTCAGCTCTGCCCCAGCTATAGGGTAAGGCCAGGAGAGAATATCACTACTTTTTTACCTTATGGTGATCTTCATTGTTGCCCTTTTACTTTATCCTCGGCTCTACCCTTGCTATAGGGTAACGCTAGAGGAGGATGACTTTACTGCTTTACTTTGGTGCTTTTCTCAGCTCTGCCCTCACTATATGGTAAGGCTAGGAGAGGATCTCCCTACTTTTGCACCTTATGGTGATCTTTCACTTGTGCTCTTTACTCTACTTTGTTTGTCAAATTCGGCCAACACCACCACGAGTGGTTCACTAGTCTATTCACCGCTCTTATTATAGGCCTGTTTGTTAACCTCTCTTTTATTCAAACTCCTGGTCCAAGAGTTTGACTTGGTCAAATTGACCAAGCTAGGCCCTAATACCACTTCTAATGAGTTCAGAAGGTCGAACTAAATCTATGGAGGTTAGACCCGGGCCCTAGGTCAACCTGGTTGACTAGGTCAACCTAGGTTGACCTAAATTGACCTAAGTGCTTTTTTTTGAAATTAAATCAAATCCAGAGCAATTCAAACCCAGATTTAACCTCCTTTGGACTAAGTGGGTTTGACCCAACCCACTGGGCCTTGACCCATATCCTGGGCCAACCTGGTCGACCAGGTCAACCCAGGTTAACCTAATTAGGCCTAAATGGATCAAATCAATTTCCAATCAAGTTCAAACCTATCTCTTGCTCAACCCTTCAGCCCTTAGACTTATTTGGTAGGGTTGACCAAGTCAACCATTGCTTTGTCAACCCTACTCTTAAATAGGTCAACTTTACCTTTTAAGGTCAAATTAAACCCATTTAGTGCAATGATTTCATTCCTAATGAGCTTCAATCCAAGACCACAGCTGATTCCCTTTTATTTTCCTCCTAATTTAGGCATGATTTGATCCTAGCCTCCCATCATGAGTCCATGCCTTTAATTAGGGTATTTAGAGCTTCATGAGGGCCTCTCTTGTAATTATTCTTTCCCTAGCCCATCTTAGCCCGAGAACTTTTGTTTGAAAGCTCTCCTAACTCCTTCCCATCTTCCCTAAGTCAAAGCCGACGTCAAGACCTCGTCGGCGATGAGATCTCTGGCGAACTGAAGCCATTTCCTTTCCAAGCTTTCTACTCGACTATCCAAGGAATTTTAAGCTTTGAGATCAACTAGAGAAGGAAGCTTGGACAGTTTACAAGTGCAACAAGCACAAGATCTTTTGATTCCACCGTGTGGATTAGGTAAAATTGTAAACCCTAGTCTAGGACACCTAAATTTAAATAGATTTTTCTTCTATGAGTTTTAGGAAGTGAAAATCATACCCCATGAATACTCTTCATGCATGGATGCTATGTTTAAAATGTTATTAAGTTTGGTTGAGTAAATCATTCAAATGAGGAAGAATAGGATTTAGGGCTTTGGAGCTATATGTGCATGGGTCGCCCATTTTTTGAACCATTGATCCTCAGATCAATGGGTCGGATATGGTAGCACCGTGATCCTGTGTAACCGTACGATCCGCCCGAATGCTTGGATCTCGGTCCGTCGAGATCGTAGCTGTTCATCTAGATGAATGGGGAATTGGACTGCTTTGCTTCGAGCTGACGTGGATTAGTGAGGATCCCATCCCCAGTATATGATTGTAACAATCATTACTAGCGACATATTGTGCCACCAGGTAATGATTAGAGCGGTCCGTGAGGCTTATTGCAGTGTGCCAAGTGTTGCCCATCCATTGATTTAGGTTTTAATTAGTTTTTTAAACTATTTTTAAATGGATTTTAATGATTAGAGCTTTAAAAATTAATTAAAAATTATTTTTAAATAAAAAATATGTATAATATGTTGAATCGATTGTATTTTCATCCCCATTCATTTAAAATTAATTATAATTAAAAATATTAAACCTATTTTAAATTATATTAATTATAAGACCTCTAATTTTAATTAATAAATAGTTATAAATAATTAAAATAGATATGTGTTATTAATTTAAATTTCCATTTTAAGTTTTATTATTATTATTATTTTAAAAATATATTTGAATGCATTTTAGTTCAATATTTAAATTAATATTTGGGTATTATTTAATAATATTAATAATAATTATTTTAATAATAGTATTTTATTATTATTATTATTTAAATAAAAAAATTACATTTTTACACTATTATCATTATTATTATCACTATTTTTAGATTATTATTATTATTATTATTATTATTATTATTATTATTATTATTATTATTATTATTATTATTTATTATTATTATTTTTACAATTATTGTTTTTCTTTTAAATTATTTTAAAAGTCATTTTATTGTCTTATTATTATTATTATTATTTCTAAATCATTACTTTATTTAGAAAATATATTTATTTATTTTAAAATTAGAAAATTGTTTTGGTCATTTAATTAATAATTTCCTATGTTTGTATTATTTTAAATAATTAAGTATTTGCCTTTATTTAATTCATAATTAATTAATTAATTTAAAATTTTTAATTTTTTTTCAAATTTATAAAAAGTATTAAGTTATTTTAAAAATCAAAAAAATATTTTAAATATTTAAATCTCTATTGACTTATTATTCCCTTATGTTAAATATTTTCCTTAATTATTAATTATTTAATGATTAATTATTTAATTTCAATATTCAATTATTTTCCTAAATTATAAAATTATTTTTTATAAAATTATTCTAAATTCTAGAAACTTTAATAGTTGATTTATTTTGATTTAATGAATATTTTTAAATAATAATTATTTTAAATTATTTAAAAATTACTTTTAATTACTATAAACTTTAAAAAAATCATATCTTTTTCATTTTAAACCTGATTTCAACTTATAATACCTTGAATTTTTTAGTAAAATATGTATTGTAACATAAAAAAAGTTTCAGTAATAAAAAATTAATTTTACTGATATCATTTATGTAATTCAATTATTCATATTATTTAACTATTATTTAAATAAAATAGTAGCCGACCCCATGTAGTGGGATAAAGGCTTAATGTTGTTGTTGTTGTTATATTTAAATTAAATAATATGTTAAATATTTTAAAATTATAAAACTATTTTGAAACCTCTTATAAATCTCATTTGGGTGAATAGTGGATCACAATATTAGCTTATTTTGAATTACACTATTTTCTAAAACTAATTTATTTAATATATGTATTTTAAATTATTTTAAAATTACTTATATTTTAAAACTCCAAATTTTGAGAGATTCACTTCTTGAAATTTTATACTTGTATTTTACACATGAATAGAATTGATGGGGGAGGTGAATTAGTTGGTGGTTTAGTCTCAATCATTCACTAATTTCACCATTATGCATGCTTAGTCTTTTATTTTACTTTCTTTTGCATGCATAGGATGCACGAGCACTTAGCCTAGGCTCTCCTAGATCTTAGGATTGGTGTGTTTATTATTTTATGCATTCCATTCATATTATTCTAAGGTTTTGTCTCAAATGCTTGATTTAAACTCATGTAACATAGAGACACCCTAAGGACAATAATTAAGGATTAATCTAGTTAACTTAGAAAACTTCTAGGAGCTACGATAGATCACCGATTGACATGAAACTTTCAAAATTTAAACTTAGTCACAACCTAAACCTACAAGAAATTTCTAAGAGTTTTTAGGATCCTTTAGACCCCTTAATTAACAAACCCTAATTTACCCGTTAATTCGGCCCCGATAACTTAAGAAAATTGTAATAAATCTATTTTAATCATAAAATTTCACATAATACCTCAAATTTTTCATAATATATCCCTTAACCTTAAATAATTAGGGACCATTAATTAGACTTTAATCTAAGCCTTAATTTAACCTTAATTTCAAATTACCTTTTTGCCATTATAAAATTATTAAAAATTCTAAATTTTTTCCTAACACTTAGGAACATCTTCTTAGGTCATTTCTAACCTTTGGGTTAATTTCAATTAGTTTGGAGCTGATTTGGATCAAAACCTTAAAATGGCCATTTATTAAACAATTTTGATAATTCATTAAGTGCCCCAATGTTTCGAAATTCATAACTTTGGCTAGAAAACTCCAAATCCAACAATATCAAAGCCTAACCACTCTTTGTAAGCCCTAATATTTAAATAAAATTTTAAAACTCCCAAACCTAGCCCATTTCCCATAATGATCTTTTGGACCCCCTTAGCCTAGCGTATAGGAGGACCGGGGACCTTCCAAATTTGGCTAATTTAATTTAAACTTCCAAGATGATTACCCTAAACATTAAAATGGACCCACAAACTAAGTTAACTAAAATAGACCTCAACCCATTAATATTTCAAATTTAATTAAAATTTCCTTTTTAGACCTTCAACAAATCTGAACTTTAGGCAATTTGAATTAATTATCCTACATAGGACCTATCCAAAGCCACACAATCCTACCCCACACATAGAATTGTTTGCTAGAGCAACACTTCTAGCTCTAGGATTAGGGCAGGTGTTTACTTTTATCTATGATGTGATGCGATTGTGTGTGTGGCATGAGTGCTGATTGATTATTTTGTTGTATTGTGATTGATATGATGTTTATTTCATTACTATAATTTTTTCTCTATGATGTGATTTGTACATTAGAATGCCCATGGGCTAGGTCCACTTTCATACAAACTCAATCTTATATAAGTGGCCATGCTCATCTAGTGCTAATAAATAGGGTATTAATAATCAAAAGCTTTAAGACTAATCATGTTTTCTGTAGATGCTCCAAAGACTGCTTAACCCCCCTTAAATTAAAAAAGCGTGGCCAAGTGTGTTTACCTTTCTGCACTTATATAAATGCTTGTGTTGTGATATATAAACTACTTGTAATTTTTATTAGGATAGCACTACAGGAGTCCAGGTTTAGAATTTCTTTTTTCAAAAATGTAATATATTATTCATCGAGTTATAAAAGTCTTCAAAAGCCCATCATTTCACACATAAGGTATCCAAAGAGAAAAAGAAAGGCCCCCACTCAGTGAATTCTTAATCTTTTGAGTACCCTTCCAGAGAACGAACCATACAGAGCCCTAAAGAGATGATCCAAAGGGAGATAACCCGAAGAAGGATGATCCACTCGCAGACGGAGGCTTGAAGATGAAATGCCCAGCTTTTAAGACTTGCATCATTCATTAGGATTAGAATCTAGGATATTGTCGGTGGAGCCTGACCACCATTACTTTTTTGTATACCATGGGTTATACCTATATGACACTTGCAGTGGACTTTACTTTACTATGTTTTTTGGATTTATATTGATGCGTTTATTTTCTGTGCACAGTTGAAATTACATGTTTTTCTTAGGTTTCTTTCTTGCATGTGCTTTGCTTGATTTATGATAGGCTTTTAAGGATAAACTTATGTTTCTACTCGTAACCTAATTCTAAAATTTTAAGAATTAAATAAATTAGAAACTTAATGACTTAGGGATTAGCTAGAGCCATCCGGGGTTGCATGCAAATTGTTGCATTCTTCTCTCTCCTTCTAATAAGACACCTCCCTGCCTGTGGGTAGAGTCCTAATTTAGACCTTTTAACCAGCATGCATTCCGTTAGAAACTCACTAAAATTTAATTACATTAGCTCTAGGAATATTTATCCTACATAAGTCCAGGGCCAATTCAGAAACTCTCTAGACGTCAACCCTACTTCCAAAACACTCAACCTAACTACACATCTTTTATAAAGATTAGATAACATGGATTCGAAGTGCTTAGGTGGTTATCTGGCATCCCTTTTCAGGCAGGGTATAAACCTAAGTGTATTAGTTAGGATACGGGTGTTAGTGTTGGGTAGAACACTAAACCCACCTTAATTCTAGGATTTGAGGCTACTACACTGGGTGTCTCATTATATGCCTAAATAGTGAGTAAGTCCCTTCTCTTTAGGGACTATAAATCCTACTTATCTACATCATATAGATAATGTCACTTCTATCCTTCCCATATATATATGTCTTGAGTGTATGATTTTCTATTTCTCCTCAATTGCCTTAGTCCCTCTGGATGCTGAAATGAACCGTGCATGTTGACTACGCCCCTTTAGCATGTCTTTCCTTTGAGTAAGACTTCTTAGTCTCCCTTTGTGTGCCAATCCACCTTATCTAGGAATAATAATATTGGATCCTTAATTGAGAGTTTTCTCAAGCCCTAGGCTTGAGATGTAATTAACCATGGGGGCTTACGCCCGTGGGAAAAGGAACTCCACCATCAAATAAACCCCACTCAAGTTGATGTATTGGGTGGGGGAGTCCTGTTATTTTGATCAGGTCATAAATATTACTACCCATCAAAGTGCGCTGGTGAGAGATGCTATCCTCAATGGTTAGTCATATGTATGATCTAATCTTCCCTCCTATTGGCCCATTTGTGAGGAGCTTAGAGACCCACGATCGTCTCTATCTCTTGGGGTGGAAAGGTTGAATCCCTTTAGCTGGTAGATTCCTTTTGGAGGTCCACAGGTTTCTGGCGACCATAGTGGGACTGGTTTCTCTTTCAATCTTTAGATCCTGTTGTTGACCTCATTTTTGTATGAGGTCACTAGGGATCCATCCAGACTCCAGATCAATCCTGACCCTACATCAATCTAGACTCTAGAACCTAGGATCTACTCTAGACCCTGGGATTCTTCCAGATCAATCTAAAACCCTAGGATTCTCCTAAATCTAGACCTTAGGATCCATTTAGATCCTAAATCTCTTCTAGACTCTAGATCCTAGGTTCTACTCTAGATCCTAGGATTTCTCCAGACAAATCTAGATCTTAAGATTCTTCTAGACTTCAGATCTTAGGACCTATTCTAGAGGACCTCTCTCAATCCAGACCCTGTGATCTTCTCAGGCCTTTGGAGCTGCCTAGACCTTAGATCTATCCAGACCTTGAGATTACTTTAGATCTCAGATCAATCCAGACTTCAAATCAATCCTGATCTTAAGCAAATCCAGATTTCAATTAAATTCAAGCTTCAATCAAAATCCAGACCTTAAATCATTTTAAACTTTAAGCAAATCCAGACTTTAAATCTATCAAAATCTCTATATCTAGTTCAAACCTTGATTTTGTCTTTAATAAAGCTTTAATCTTATCATATCACTTATGATCATTTAAATGATTATGAATGATATAGATAACTCAAAATCTAGATCAAATCCAAAATCCAGACCCAAATCCAATGCTAAAAGGCCAAGTCCTAAAAGCTTTTTTCAGCAAATTTTCAAACACTTCAAAAATCAATCAAATGACCTCCAATTCAAAGTCTGTCAGTTGCATATTGATGAGACATGTCTCTGGAGGCAACCCTCCAAATTTGAGCCCATTCTGAGGTCTCTAACCTCAGAAACTAAATTGAAATCCAAAGGCTATAAAATCTTCAAATATTTACGGCCTATGCCATTAGAACTGCCATCCAGTGGATTTTGACCTTAGAGCTTTCTCCAAAGCCTCTAATTACTTCCAGACCCTTAATTATAACTCATTGAACATTAAAATACATTTTGGTTGACCCACTTTGACCCTCAGTTGACCAGGGGTCAATATGACCAAGATACCCCTATGGGGCTCAAACAGGCATTTCAAACCAAATGAACTCCAAATTGAATGCAACCACCTCCAGCAAGTTTCAAATATCATTTCAAATCTGTCGGACCCTTTCCCAAACCTCGGGTCAACCTGGTTGACCAAGTCAACAGGTTTGACCCAAAAGGCCCTTTAAGGGTCAAAACAGGTGTTTTGAACCAAATGACCTCCCTAGACCTTGAGACCACATCCAATAGACCCCAAATATCATTTTAAACCTGTCTAGCCTAGATCCACACTTTGGGCCAACCTGGTTGACCCAGTCAACCCAATTGACTCAATTACCCCTTAAGGTTTTGAATGGGTCATTTCAACCCATTTAACTTTTCCAAATCATTCAATTCCTCAAAACCACTTTAATTCATGTTTCAAACTTAACCGAATTTGTTTGGAGTCTAACCATGGTCAATTTGACCAAGTCAACCCATTTTGGCTTGATCAAGCCCATAGAAAACTCTTCATATCCATTCAAGCCTCAACCCATGGCTTTGTATTTCCTCCAAACAACTTCAAGCAGCTGCAATGGACACATGGCTGCCACCTCAGCAGTCAAAGTAACCAGTTGACCAGTCAACATATGGTCAACAAATCCATAAATGGCCAAATCACTCCCTAAAGCTAATCCACTCTAATTAAAACCACTCCAGCCATTTAAATGGACTCTAAAAGCTTCTTAGAGCCATTCACAGCCTTTAGATCAGGATCTAATGACTCACATTCAATTCCACATGGACAAAAGGCCAAAAAGGGGCTTTCCACCTCACTTGTACCTTTGTCCTTGATTCCATCTGCTCTTAACAACTCCCTGTACACGTGGCAGCATCTGGAGCTCCAATCAAATGATCAGGACCGTCCAAACTATCTGGGCCATTTTGAGTATGGCAAAAGTGAATGAAAGGGATTGATTCTCAACCCTAAAACTCTCTCACCATCCTGAGCTCCTCCAGTCCAGAACTCAGCTCTTTGGAGCTTCCCAGATCTCCCCATACTTGATCCCGATCAAAACTCACCATCTAAAGCTGGTCGGCGGTTAGATCTTTGGTGAACCGAGGCGTTATTCTAACATACATACTCTCTCTCCACTCAAGCAGTCCCAGACCAAGAAGTCTTTTTGTTTGAGCTTTCATCAAGTTCCCCCAAGTCAAAATCCGGCGGTTGGAGGCTGCTACCGGCGGGTCTCTGGCCAAACCAAAAGCTTACAACCTCCAAGTCCTATCCAGCTCGATCCATAGCTTCTCCAGCCTTAGTGTCTTCATCAAAATGGAGCGTGGACAGTCTACAAATGCAACCATTCCATAAACGGATTAATTTGTCCATTGAATGGGGTAAAATCCTAAACCTTAAGTTCTTATCTAGGTTCTTAAATAGACATTGAAATAGGGTTTTTAAAATCCTAAAAATCATTCCCCATTGATCTTTGCTTTGACTGTCATCCAAATCTCAGTCATCATGCCATTTAACTTTCTATAAATGGATTTTAAGATTTTTTTTATCTAGGGTTTCCGGTTTGCTAAGCTTAGATATGAAATCACAGCCATTCATTCATTTTATTTGATTTTAATGGCTTTGATCTCATCTCTCATTCCTTTGATCCGATCGGATCTGGCATCTAGATGGATGGATTTTTGTACAGCGCGATCTAGTCCATCCGTTCCGAACTGCGGGATTAAAAATGACCATCCGATCATTTTTGATCGGGATCAACTGCGGATCTGATCGCAGCCGTTGGATCAAGTTGCGGTTGATCCGACGGTCTATTAAGCCTTGCTGACTCATTTAAGTAAGGCTGGTCCACTTGACCGCCGCCTTCCGCCTGGTCTAATAATTCGCCGCCACGTGTAAATCTCGTTTTAAGGGTTATTTTAATTATATTTTTTTATCCAGAACTTCAAAAAATCATAGAAATAGGATATTAAGCCAAATTTTTCCCACAACCACTCATTTTTCTCGGAATT
This sequence comes from Dendrobium nobile, assembly GCA_022539455.1. NCBI lineage: Eukaryota > Viridiplantae > Streptophyta > Magnoliopsida > Asparagales > Orchidaceae > Dendrobium > Dendrobium nobile. Next base: position 33,458,423 of record CM039727.1, read on the forward strand.
AAATTTCCTATTTTCTAAAAATAAAATCAGAACCTGGTTTTCATTATTTTGAAAATTAAATTTTAAACCCTTAATTTTCCAATTTTATTTTCATTATATTTTATATAAATGTCTAGTTAAATCAAAAATTAAATGGCATGATACCTGAGGTTTAGTGTAGGCATCCTCTGAATTTTTGGGGAGTATTTCAGAGCTTGATTCTAATCCCAAATGGATGTTCAAATGTTTAATCCATTACTTGGATTGAATATTTGAAAATTCATTTGTAAACTTTTCAGTCATCTAATCAATGCATATTAGTATTCCATGGAATCATTGAAAGCCTAACTTTCATTGAAAAATAAGTTCATGTCATAATCATATATGTTTAAGGGAAAATTGATTTGAATAAATATCATGGCCCTCTTGTAAATAACCCTTCAACCATATATGATTATGTTTTCCAAATTGAATAGAACCCTATTAGAAGATGTGATCTACATCTTCTAATATCTTCAATTCATTTTGATATACTTATTGTTTTATGTTTGAATTATCAAATTCATAAGTAATCACATGACTTATGACTTTAATAATTCACCATAATTATTCTATGGAACATTAGGATCACTTCCATCTTGTTCATGATTTGCTATGTGGGGATGTGCTTATAATTAATGTCCAAGGGTTGGTGAAAATAATTGATTCAAACCTATAACTTAGTGACATTAAGGACAATAATTAAGGACTTATGTTTAGAAAACTTAGAGAAATTCTAATAATTAGGATACACATCCTTTTGACTCAAAACTTTGAACAATTGAACATAGTGACATCTAAAACCCATAGAAAAAGTTTCACTGATTGTTGAAATCATTAAGTCCCTTAATCAATTTCTTAAGTTTAAACCCTCAATTAAGCCTTAAAGCTTCCAAAAATTCTAATAAATCAAAATTAAACCCAAAAAATACAAATAATACCCCAAATTGACCAAAATTAAAACCTTAATCAACGAAAATTAAAATCCCCTTGAATTGACAACAAATTAAACCTTAATTTAATTTTAATTGAAAATTAATATTTTATTAATTTAATTAATTAATAATAATTAAAATTCCAAAAATTTTCCTAACACTTGGGAATCTCTCCTTAAGTCATTAATGTCCTTTGGAGTTGATTTCAAGGAGTTGAGAACTCATTTGGAGCAAAATCATGAAAGGGGCCTTTAATTAAACAATTTCAATAATTCATTAAACACATGAACTTCAAATATTCATAACTAATTTAAAAAAATTCCAAATTGATCAAACTCACTTGAATTAAACTCATAATAATGTCTAATATTTATTAAAAATGTTAAAATTCCTGAAAAATATCAAATTCAAAAAGTTAACTTTTAGGTCAACTATAGGTCAAAACTAGTTCAAAACTTCAAACCTTCGTAATAAAATGTAGAAAAATCCAATTTCAGCGTACTTATAGTCTAACTGATCGTAGTAAGGTCTAGTATTTTAACAAAATGCTAACTTTCCAGAAAACACCCTTAATCAAAAAGTCAATTTTTGACCCTTTAATTAAATGATTAAAATATTCATAAAAATTCATAAAACTCAAAATTGCTTTAAAACTCCAAAAAATGTTAGTTTAATGTTTAAAACATTCAACAAACCTTTTAAAACACAACAATCATCCTAAAGATGAAGTTTATTGGCTGGACTACTCCGGGCTGCGGGGCTAAGTGTCCTGAGGAGGCTGGTTCCTCGAGCCTGGTGGCACAACGCCACGAATGGATTCTAAGGGGTGTTAAACCTTAAAATAGATTAATCATTAATTATTTAACCTTTTAAAATCTTTAATTCAATTACATTAATTTGGTTTATCGGCTGGACTACTCCGGGCTGTGGGGCTAAGTGTCCTAAGGAGGCTGGTTCCTCGAGCCTGGTGGCACAACGCCACGAATCAATTAATGGCAAACTTAAATCAATCAAATCTTTAAAAATCAACAATCAATCCTTAAGCAATTTCAATCAAAATATCCCATTTAGGACATATCAAAACCGCACGATCTACCTCACACACTTTAGATGGTTTGCTAGGATCACTGACTCTAGCTTTAGGATAGGCCGGTGTTTACTTTTCTGCTGTGTGCCGGGTTTTCGAGTTTTCACTGCATGCTGTTTGCTAGCTTAGAATTGATTGATTATTTTTTTATTTACTACAATCTGTTGAGCATTTAAATTTCAAATATATTAACTGCTTGAGATCAAATATTAATTGCTTGGGATTGAATATATAACTATTGATTATTAGGATAACCCTCCAGGATCGAGTCTAGATTTTTCTATTTTAAATTAATGTAAATTTGATTGAAAAAGGTTGTAAATCTTTGAGATAATTTGAGTTTGGGATATTTGATCCAATTTGGATTCCAAAGAGGTGAAGACGTCCCTAAAGGGGAGAGTCTTCTTCCATTTGGAATTCAAATTAGGATCCCTTTCAAATATCCAAAGAGGAAAGACAACACCCCGTTCAAGGGGGAGTTTCTTTCCATTTGGATATCCGGACCCGACGATCCAAGAAGCAGTAGAAGGACGAAGAAGTTGATAGCAAGAAGAATCCCAAATCTCAAATCACTTAAGTCTTAGGAGTAGAACCCGGTTTGTTGTTAGTGGTGCCCGGCCACTTTACTTTTCTGCAATTCTGTGATGTAATAATAATTGGCACTTGCCATATGGACATTCAATTTGATATATTTAATTTGATTGATTTATTGAAATTGATTGTGCATTAGAGATACTTACTTTTCTAGTCTTTTTTACTTGCATGTCGATTTTGATTTAACCTGGAGTTCGATCGTAGGCTCTTAAGGACTTAATAAAATTTTTCTACTTAAATCAAATTAAAAACTTTAAGCTCACATAGTAACTTTAACGTTTTAAGAAATAAGCCCGGGACCGCCGGAAGTTTTCATTTCATAGCATTCATTCAAATTCAAACTTTTTAATAGAGTCGATTAGCATGCATCATATTAGCAACTAACTTAAAAACCTTTAAATCCTTAATTGCATTAGTTTAAGCATCAAACCCAACATAAGTTAAAGGGGCCAATTAGGATCCGCTCTAGATGTCGGCCCCATTCTCAAAAACTTTTCTTAAATAACGTCCCTACCCACTCTAACATTAAATGACTTGATACATGTTTTTTAAAGCGCCTAGGTGGTTTAGCTGGCTCCCCAATCTAGGCCGGGGTAAGACCAGATTCGCATTGCATTAGCTAGGTTCGGGTCACTTTTTCGATACCCAATTTAGACATAGGTTCTGGGCAAGCTCGGGCTATAAGACCTCAACTTCCGGGAATTGAATCCCAAATTTCTAATAAAATTGACCACTTAAACTAAAAATTTCTTTCAATCAAATACAAGCCCAACACTTAGGATAGACTGAGGTGTTTCTGAAGTAATTCAGAATCCCAAAACACCTCCTACCTTTCTTCCTTTGACTCCAGAAATAAGTGTTCAACCTTGATCCAATCCCGATTGAAAATTCCAACATTTTTCTTCCTTTGATACCGATCTTTGAAAATCTAAAAAATGAAATTTCTACCGCTATTTTAATCGAGAATTTTCGTAGGAAATTTCGATTTCCTACGATGTAATTAACTACGAGGGCTTGCGCTCGTAGGAGATTTAGAAACCCAGAACTGATTTTCAAAACCAATAATTTTTCAAAATCTCTAATTAATTTTCTTTGGGAAAATCAAACCCGATGATCATTATCGTCATTTTCGAACGATCCATAATAATTGATATCTTCTTTCTTCGGAGAGATATATCAATTATTATCATGGTTTCGATTATGAAATTAATGATCTTTTATCCGAATTAAAATAGTCAAACAATTGATTAGATTCCATTTTGATCCTCTAGGGTCAAGTGTGATTCTCCCTTTGAGTTTGACTACGATAATCTGGATAAAATTAGAATTCTGAAATTTGAACCCATTAGGGAACGATATGATCGTCTTTTGAGGTGATATATTGTTTATAATGACGCGTTCAATTTCAAAATTCAAAATTTAATATTCCCAAAGATAATTAAATATTTTTCAAAACTAAATATATTTAAATATATTTTTAAATCAAAACACCTGTATTATTCTTTCTTGTGTGTATTCTATGATTGGTACTCCTTATATTAGATTCATGCTACTCTTAGATAGGGTCCCATTCTTAATTAAGTTCACCTAATATCTAAGATTTCCCCTAGCTATGGTCCCTTTCCTTCTGGCCTTCTAGGCCATTTCGTATCTTATCAATTCTCTTCAACTCTCTTAATTCCAAATCTTACTGATCTTTCTAAATTCTCTATTCTTTTGGCAGCAGTGCCATGGCTTCATGTGCTTTTTCCTTGACTTTATTCTTTGGCTCGAACGCATAGGTGACTCTCCCTGAGTCCCTGTTGACTAGTCTACCCATTGGAGGGATCACTTTTGGTTCCTTCATGGACTCGATTTTTGTCACTCTTGGTGGGCCAACCCTGGTTGAGGCTACTGCATTCTCTCCTCCTCAAAGGAGTGAACACACAGCAATGCACCCTTTTGGATAATTATTAGCTCGGTAGACAGATTGGGCACCTTCTCATCCCATTCCCCTTCTTATACAGCTAGTGCGCCTTGCAGTTAGGCAACTAGTACCTAGACCACTCCTGGTTCCTCCTATTCATGTAGTTGTTTAGAGGACTTTAACTATCATACCTATTGTGCGAGTGCTCTGACCCCTCACTGTCGACAACCAGTTGTTGCTCGTCCTGTTGTTTTTATTGCTCATGTAGTTCCAACGGAGGCAACTCGAGTTTGGGCTACCCCTCCTTCTTCCTCTAGGAAGAGGGATGCCCAAACCAAGGATCCTTTGCCCTCTGCCCTCCGCCCATATGATTTCTATGTTTGCTCAGCTCTCTCTCCCCAAGACTGCCGATCAAACCCCAACACTTCCAGTAGTTCTTATTCTCTTGATCACCCAGGTAGTGGGTTCAGATGTTCCTTCCTCTTCCCCCTCCGGCCTCGGGAGAAGGGCTTGAAGGAATAGGAATAAGATACTGTATTTGGCCACATTTGAGGATGGCAGAGGTAGTGGCTCATCAGGAGCCTGTTTAGAGGAGAGTGGTCCCCGTATAGTGGGAGCCACGACCAGTGTCAGTTCCGCCTACCCAAATAATTGTAGTAGCGCCTGAGATAGAAGCAGTCCAGGAATGATGCTTCTCTCCACTAGCATATAGTGGTGATGAGGAGGACATTGCTTGCATTATGGTGATCCCTCGAGTCTCCACTACTTTACCTCGAGCTAGTTTCCCCATGGATGATGCTGTCCGAACCCTCTCCTAAAGGATTAGGAGTATCATCCTCCTTGCATGAGGTTGAGGGCCTGTTAGTCTGGAGAGATTACGCCACCAGATCTCTCAGGCATCCTTTCAGTTACAGAGATAGACCTTGAGATAGCGATATAGGTGGCAGTGAGGACTGCCACCTAGGCAAATAATTAGTTCAGTTCCCGTAGTCTGACCATAGTCAGTTACCCCTAGTGTTGGACGACGCCCTCGCCATTGTGGATTGAGGTAGTAGTTAGAGCCTATCAGAGCTTAGGTCCATTCAATTGTTGTAGCCCCCCCCAGCAGCCAGTTTCCTCTTCTGGCCCCATTGTAGTAGGTGGGTTTGGAGACGACGACAGGCAGACACCCCTATCAAGAATGTCAAGCAGACAAGGCAGTTGAGCAGTTGGAGCCAGTTGTTCCTTTCGGGTCTGAGGTGGTTTCGATGGTATGTGATAAAGATATTGTAGCTTTCCCTGAGTGTTCACCGGGTCTGAATGTAGAGGCATTTCGTCAGACCTTCACCGAGGAGGATTTGCTTGAGGATGAGTCAGACAAGGGCTAACTAGTACACAGATTTTGTGTGGTTACATGTGGAGGTCACTCAGATGACTAGAGATAGCCTGAGGATGAGGATGAGTAGGAAGAGCATGAGGTGTTGTTGATACAGAGGCTACCATTCCACACCTTTAGACTCAGATGGCAGAGATGGCTAGAGCTATGGCGGCGATGACTTCACAGTTGATAGCACTAGGGGTGATGCCTCAAATGATGTGCATAGCCATTCCTTCTATGTCCAGGGATGAGCCCACACCACCTCCACTAGTGCTAGACACACCTAAAGTTGCTACCACCACAGTTTAGAGTCAGTCAGCACAATTATTAGCAGGACGTATTCATGACTTGATAGCCTAGAAGGTTGAACAGGCGATTTCCTCAAGGAAGGCTAGAGAGGTTGTTAGTAAAGGGAGAACCTAACTAGCTTAGTATGAGAGGGAGCCCTACCCTCCTAGTTTTGTTCCCCCACGTTTTAGAGTTTTCGACAGGTTTAGGAATCAAAGGCAGCATATAGCTCAGTACTGAGCTATATGTTACAAAATAAGGGGAAGGATGCACTGATGCTGAGACTATTTATTAGAAGCCTAGTTGGGGTGGATTTTGCTTAGTACGCTGACCTCACCAACCACTCAGCCTAGACCTTTGCGGAGTTAAAGCAGCTTTTTGTTCAAAGGCTTATCAGTGTAGAGCACTGTGTCATAGTTGGAGAGTTGGTTGTGACTAGACAGCATCCTAGAGAGAGTCTCCCGGATTACATAGTCAGTGGAGGAACCTTAGCCTGCAGTCTGAGCCTCAGTTATAGGAGAAGCATGCAGTGGAGACATTCTTAAAGAATATTGATGGTCCCATAGCACACTACCATAAGGGTTTCAATATCAAAACCTTTAAAAATTTATTGATGAAGGTGTTCAATTTGTAGGACAGCATATTCGATGTAGTCCCTCCTAAGTTTGAGAGTCAGCCTTCTCACAGATCTCAGTGGTAGGAGTCTTCAGAGTAAGCTCCTCCTAGGAAAGGGGAGGTACATAGTACCTATGGCCCACTGGATTAGGGCAAAAGGCCCGTAATCAGTTCACCACCGCCACGACCTTAGACTCAGTAGTCTTGACCTCCTTATAAGACCTCAGAGAGTCATCTATCTTTATATGAGATACTTAACAAGGAATATCCCTTTAAAAGAGAAAGTGTATGGAAGACATTTAAATTCCATGTTAAAAAAAATGTCTTGAAGTTTTTATTTAGTAAGAAGGCATATGAGGAAGGTCAAACAGAGCATCCACTATATTGCCCATTTCATCGGCATATTAGACATGTCCTTGAAGATTGTTTTGTGTTCAAGGATAAGGTGGAGAGCCTTATGGCTAGTGGAGATATCCATCTATAAGACAGTGATTTAGTGCAACCCCAAGGCAAAACCACTAAGACAGTTCAAATGATTTCCAGTTCTAGCTGTAGTGACACTTAGGGAAGTAGTAACAGATCACCCAAAGTATCTGAGGGAGAGTGTCATCTAGAACTCTTCAAAAGATAAGAAGATGATCGACCGTGCAGTTTAGATTTTAGAGGCAATTGAGAGGAGGCCACCCTAGGCCGAGTCAAGAGTTGCCGCTCCAGTTATGATGCAACCACCTTCTTCTCCTTTTTCCTTTTTTATAGAGCCTATTTAGCACACTTCTTCTCTTTCTTTTATATTTACTAGAAAAATGTTTGAGATAGAAATACTTGTTATAACTTCAGAAGGTAAAATGAGGTTCCTTTCAGCACTTACATTGAAAGACTTTGTTCTCCTTTTTATTGTTGATGAAATAATAGAGGAAGGTGATTTTGGCTACTTTTGGTCTTCTACTCCTATTTTTACTTCTGGTTCTTCTATTACTCGCTCTTTCATATTTTATATACTTCTGATAATGTAAGTGATCCTGTATGTGAAGATAAGTATGAGTACAAAGATGAACCAATCTTTATAAATCCCGAGGGTGGTTGTTACATGGATTTTGAAGATGAATCAGAGAACCCACTCCAAGCACTCTCATTAGAGCTAGCACAAGCCACTACCCAAGAGCCAAGTGAATCTTCTGTTGAGGATGACTCAATATAGGAAGTTCACTTGCATTTAGGGAAGGTCCTTCCACCTCAGATGGCTAAAAATATAAAAGAAAAAGATAAGAACATCATTACCCAGCATAATGATTCTACCCCTTCCTCCCAAGAGCAACTTAAGGAGAAAGGGAAAGGCCCTTAGCTAGAGGTCGAATATAATGTGCTGGCTCATCTAAGGAAAATTCCTTCTCTTCTTAGCATCTATGATGCTTTGATGATGTCCCCCGACTTTAGAGAAACACTGGTGAAAGCACTACTTGAACCAGAGTCCTATCAAGCATTCTTTGCCTCTCATTATGTTGGGGATACATGCAACTTAGGGGAGATGCCATGTATTACCTTTTCAAATCATGATCTTCTTTTAAGGACTTTTGAGCACAACCGTCCCTTGTATTTCACTACTGATGTCAATGGTTATGAGTTGTACAATGTCCTCGTCACCAAGGGGCTTCAGTAAACATCCTTACATACAAAACTTTAAAGGGTCTCTCCTTAGGCCACTTGAAGCTCACTTCCAATAATATTATATTGAAAGGCTTCAATGACCATGGCCAGTGTGCTCTAGGGTCTATTACCCTGCCTCTAAAGTTTGAAAATTTCCTAACTGAGGAAAAGTTTCATGTGATTAAGTTTGATTTCATACAGGGCTCTCTTAGGAAGGCCTTGGATCCATGAGTATGGAATGATGCCCTATACCTTACACCAATGTATGAAGTATATGAGAAATGATGTAGAGTATACCATTCCTAGAGATACCCATCCCTTTTAAGTGCATGAGGTCTCTATTTATGATGACGTTGAGTATTATATACCTCAAAAGACTCGTAGACCTCCACCTGCCAAATCACTAATGATACCCTCTAGTGTTATACATGATCCTATGTAGTCACTTGCACATGGTCCTATACAATCGCCAGTACAGGGTACATCTGCCCTTGTTATAGGGTAAGGTTAGGGGAGGATGACTTTACTACTTTACTTCAGTGCTTTCCTCAGCTCTGCCCTTGCTATAGGGTAAGGCTAGAAAAGGATCTCCCCACTTTTAAGCCTTATGGTGATCTTTCACTTGTGCTCTTTACTCTACTTTGTTTGTCACATTTGGTCAACGCCAACACGAGCGGTTCACTTGTCTGTTGGCCACTTCTATTGGGGGTCCGTTTGTTGACCTCTCTTTTCTTCAAACTCCTGGTCCAAGAGTTTGACATGGTTAAATTGACCAAGATAGGCCCCAAGACCACTTCTAATGAGTTTAGTGGGATGAACCAAATTTGTGGAGCTCAGACCAGGGCCCTGGGTCAAGCTGGTTAACCAGGTCAACCTGGGTTGACCCAAATTGACCTAAGTGCTTTCTTTTGAATTCAAATCAAATCCAGAGCTTTTTAAACCCAGATCTAACCTCCTTTGGACTCAGTGGGTTAGGCCCAACCCACTAGGCTCTGACCCTTATTCTAGGTCAACTTGGTTGACCAGGTTAACCCAAGTTGACCTAATTAGGCCTAAATGGATCAAATTAATTTCCAATCAAGTTCAAACCTATCTCTTGCTCAACCCTTCATCCCTTGTACCTATTTAACTGGGTTGATCAGGTTAACCATTGACTTGGTCAACCCAAGTCTTAAATAGGTCAATTTGACCTTTTTAGGTCAAATTAAACCCATTTAGTGCATTGATTTCATTCCTAATGAGCTTTAGTCCAAGACCACGGCTAATTCCCTTTTATTCCCCTCCTAATTGAGGCTTGATTTGATCCTAGCCGCCCATCATGAGTCCATGCCTTTAAATAGGGCATTTAGGGCTTCATGAGGACCTATCTTGCAATTATTCTTCCCCTAGCCCATCTAAGTCTGAGAACTTTTATTCGAAAGCTCTCCTAACTACACCCCATCTTCCCCAAGTTAAGCCCGACGTGAAGATCTCACCGATGGTGAGATCTTCGGCGAACCGAGGTCATTTCCTTTCCAAGCTTTCTACTCGATGATCCAAGGCATGTCAAGCTTTAAGATCAACTAGAGAGGGAAGAGTGGATAGTCTACAAGTGCAACAAGCCCAAGATCTTCCAACTCCATCGTATGGATTAGGTAAAATCATAAACCCTAGTCTAGGATACCTAGATCTAAATAGCTTTCTATTTTGTGAGTTTTAGGCCATGAAATCACACTTCATGAATGCTCTTCATGCATGGATGCTATATTTAAAATTTCATTAAGTATGGTTGAGTAAATCGATTAAATGAGGAAGAATGGGATTTAGGGCTTCGGAGTTATAAGTGCGTGGATCGCCCATTTTTTGAGGCATTAATCCTCAGATCAACGGGTCGGATCTAGAAGCACTACGGTCCTGTGTAACCGTTCGATCCACCTAAGTGCTCGGAACTCGGTCTGCCAAGATCGTAGCCATTAATTTGGATTAACGGGCGATCGGACGTCCTAGCTTTGATCTAATATGGATTAGTGAGGATCCCATCCACAGTATATTATTGTAGCAATCATTACTGGCGGTGCAATGATTGCGCCGTTAGATAATGATTAGAGCGGTCCACGGGGCTTATCCCGGTGCGCCAAGTATCACCCATCCGTTGATTTGGGTTTTAATTAGTTTTTTAAATTATTTTTAAATGTATTTTAATGATAAAAGCTTTAAAAATTGATTAAAAATTATTTTTAAATTAAAAAAATATGTATAATATGTCGAATTGATCGTATATTCACCTCCTTTCATTTAAAATTAATTTTAATTAAAAATATTAATCATATTTTAAATTATAATAATTATAAGACATTCTCTAATTTTAATTAATAAATAGTTATAAATAATTAAAATACATATATTTTATTAATTTAAAATTCCATTTTAAGTTTCTTTATTTTATTATTATTATTTCAAAAATATATTTGGTTGCATTTTAATTTAATATTTAAAATAATATTTGTTAATTATTTAATAATATTAATAATTATATTTTAATAACAATATTTTAATATTATTATTATTATTATTATTATTATTTTAAATCAGAAAAATTACATTTTTAAACTATTATCATTATTATTATCACTATATTTAGATTATTACTATTATTATTATTATTATTATTTATTACTTTTACTATTATTATTTTTGTTTTAAATTATTTTAATAGTCTATTTATTATCTTATTATTATTATTATTTCTAAATCATTACTTTATTTAGAAAATATATATATTTATTTTAAAATTAGAAAATTGTTTTTTGTCATTTAATTAATAATTTCCTAATTTTGAATTATTTTAAATTATTAATTATGTTCTTTTATTTATTTCATAAATAATTAATTTTAAAAATTTGATTATTTTGCAAATTTATAAAAATTACTAAATTATTTTAAAAACTAGAAAACTATTTTAATTATTTAAATCTATATTGTCTTATTATTCCCTTATGTTAAATATTTTCTTTAATTATTAATTATTTAAATTATTTAACTAATAATTAATTAATTTCAAAAGTCAATTATTTTCCTCAATTATAAAATTATTCTAAATTCCAGAAACTTTAATAGTTGATTTATTTTGATTTAATGATTATTTTTAAATAATAATTATTATAAATTATTTAAATATTACTTTTAATTACTTTAAACTTTGAAAAAATCATATCTTTTTTCATTTTAAACCAGATTTTGACGTATAATACCTTGAATTTTACATTAGAATATTTTATTTAATTTAAAAATATTATCAATAATTAAAAATATATTTTTCTTATACCATTTCTATTTTAAAATTACATATATTTTAAATCTCCTAATTTTGGGAGACCCACTTCTTGAAATTTTAAACTTTAATTTTACATATGAATAGCATTCATGGGGGAGGTGAATTAGTGGGTGGTTGAGTCTCAATAATTTACTAATTACACCGTTAAGCATGCTTAGTCTTTTATTTTGCCATCTTTTGCATGCAAAGGACGCACGAGCACTTAGTCTAGGCTCTCCTAGATCTTAGGATTGGTGTGTTTACTATTTTATGCATTATGTTCATGTTATCTTAAGGTTTAGTCTCAAATGTTTGATTTAAACCCATGTAACGTATTGACACCCTAAGGACAATAATTAAAGATCTGTCTAGCGAATTTTAAAAAATTTTAGGAGCTAGGATAGATCTCCGATTGATATGAAACTTCCAAAATTTAAACTTAGAAACATCCTAAACCTCCCAGAATTTTCTAAGAGTTTTTAGGATCCTTTAGACCCCTTAATTAACAAACCCTAATTTACCATTAATTAGCCCCGATAACTTAAAAAATTTGTAATAAATCTATTTTAAATTAGAAAATTACACATAATATCTCAACTTTTTTAGAATTTATCCCTCTTCCTTAGATATTTAGGGCCCAGTAATTAGACTTCAATCTGAGCCTTAATTTAACCTTAATTAAAAATTACGTTTTTCCCTTATTAAAATATTAAAAATTCCAAATTTTCTCCAAACACTTGAGAACATCTTCTTAGGTCATTTTTGACCTTTGGGGGTGATTCCAATTAGTTTGGAGCTGATTTGGATCAAAACCTTAAAATGACCCTTTATTAAATAAAGTTGATAATTCATTAATTGCCCCAATCTTTCGAAATTCATAACTTTGCCTAGAAAACTCCAAATCTGGCAAACTCAAAGCCTAACCATTTCTTGTAAGCCCTAATATTTAAATAAAATATTATAACTCTCAAACCTATCCCATTTCCCATTATGATCTTTTGGACTCCCTTAGCCTAGTGTATAGGAGGACTCGGAACTTTTCAAAATTGGCTAATGTAATTTAAATTTCCAAGATGACAACCCTAAGCATTAAAATGGACCCACAAAAAATTAACTAAAATGGATCCTAACTCATTAACATTTGAATTTTAATTTAAATTTCCTTTTCAAACCTTCAACAAATCTGAACTTTAGGCAATTTAAATTAATTATCCTATATAGGACCTATCCAAAGCCACACGAGCCTACCACATACATAGAATTGTTTGCTAGGGCACCACTTCTAGCTCTAAGATTAGGGTCGGTGATTACTTTTTCTATTTCTATGATACGATGTGATGTGATTGTGTGTGGCATGAGTGCTGATTGATTGCTTTATTGTGATGTCATTGATATTATATTTATTTCATTATTATACTTTTTTCACTACTATTTCATTATTGTACTATTTTATTACGGAGCTCGAAGGAGACGATCCAAAGGGTGGTGACCCGGAGAAGGTTGATCCACTCATAGATGAAGGCTTGAAGATGAAATGCCTAACTTTTAAGACTTGCTTTATTCATTAGGATTAGAATCCAGGATATTGTCGGTGGAGCCTGGCCACCATTGTTTTTCTATAGACCCTGGGTTGTACTTATACGACACTTACCATGGGCTTTACTTTACTATGTTTTTTTTTTATTTATATTGATGTATATATTTTGTGTGCGTAGTAAAAATTGGATGTTTTTCTTAGGTTTCTTTCTTGCATGTGCTTGGCCTAATTTATGCAAGGCTCTTTAGGATAAAATTATTTTTCTACTGGCAACCTAATTCTAATTTTTAAGAATTAAATATCTTAAATACTCAATGACGTAGGGAATAGTCGGAGCCGTTTGGGGTTGCATGCATACTATTGCATTCTTCTCTCTCCTTCTAATAAGACACCTCCCTGCCTGCGGGTAGAGTCCAGATAATCTGGCCTATGTGGATGAAGTGTCGTACCTAAGGAGGCCCAATTTTTTCAAAAATTTAGTTTCTATAAGCCTATTTTTAAAATCTCAAGAATTCATGATTTAGACCTTTTAACAAGCATACATTACATTAGAAACTCACTAAATTAAAATTAATTGCATTAGCTCTAGGAGCATTTATCAAATATAAGTCCAGGGTCAATTAGGAAACTCTCTAGACATCGGCCCTACTTCCAAAATACTCAACCTACAAACCCATCTTTCATAAAGATTGTATAACATGGATTTGAAGCGCTTAAGTGGTTAGCTAGCATCCCTTTTCAGGCAGGGTATAAGCTCAGGTGCATTAGTTAGGACACGGGTGTTAGTGTTAGGTAGAACACTAAACTCACCATAGTTTTAGGATTTGAGGCTACTATACTGGGCGTCTCATAATATGCCTAAATAGTGGGTAAGTCCCTTCTCTTTAGGGACTATAAATCCTACTTATATGTATCATATAGATAACATCGCTTCTATCCTTCCCTTTTGTATGTCTTGAGTTTATGATTTTCTATATCTCCTCAACTGCTTAGTCGCTCTAAATGCTGTAATGAACAGTGCATGTTGACTAAGCCCCTTTAGCCTATCTTTTCTTTGAGTAGGACTTCTTAGTCTCCCTTTGTATGCCAAACCACCTTGTCTTGGAAGAATAATATTGGATCCCTAATTGAGAGTTTTCTCAAGCCTTAGGCTTGAAGATGCAATTTACCACGGGGGCTTACGCCCATGGAAAATGGAATCCACCATCAAATAAACCTCTCTTGAGCTGAAGTATCTCATTGGGGAGAGCTATTTTTTTAATCAGGTTGTATATATTACTACCCATCAGGGTGCGCTGGCGAGAGCCGCTATCCTCAATGGTTAGTCATATGTATTAACTAATCTACCCTCCCATTGGCCCGTTTGCGAGGAGCGCGAAGACCCGCGATCGTCTCTATCCCTTGGGGTGGAACGGTCGAATACCCTCTGCACTGTAGTCGACGGTGCCCTTTCGGAGGTCCACAGTTATTATGGTTATACTTTAAATCTCTATACACAACTTGCTCTATTATGATAAAATTTATATTGTATATTACTAGGATCTTCATCAATCTACTATTATAGTTATTACTATTTTATTAAAATCATAAATGCATTTGTCCTAAATTGGGGATAGAATTATTGTTACAATTACTATAATTATTAATTTATTTACTCTCCTTTTGAAAAAAAAAGTGAACTAATCAAATAATGTTCAAAATTTTATAATATGATTTAAATTTTAAAATTTATTAACGTGCATTTAATGCACATGTAATTATACTATATTTAAAAGCTGGACTTCATTTGCTATTTTTATTAAAAAAAAAGTATAAATCAGCTTGCCAAACTATAATGCTCGATTTATTATTCTTTTAAAGCCATCATAGTACTTTATTAAGTTTACTCTTACAATTCATGAATTATTTTCTGTATACTACTATGATATCTTAAAACAAAATATTTTCTACAAAATTTACTAAATTGATAAACAACTTCAAAATTAGTTTACAAAAAAAAAATCTTAAAAATTTAAGGCTTGCTTAAAACACTTTGTAAATAAATATTTTCTCTCTTTGTATCTCCTATACGAGATATAAGATTGTGCTAGTTAATATTTAAAACCCTGAAGTGCTGCTGCATATTCATAATATAGTCAATCAAATATGCATAATATAAGTGCCTTCCTTAGTTATAGATAGATAACTTTGTTTTGCAAACCATTATCCTTATAACATAATTTTTCTATTAGGCATGAATTTTTCATATAGTTAGGGATCATCTTAGTGAAATAAATAGTGACACTCCGGACATATATATGATTATAACTCTATTTGAGTAACTTTGGTTGCACATTAGTGGGAAATTTCATTCATTTCTTTCTTGAATGATTTATTTTATAGCTATTTATTGTTATTCTTTAATCTTCCTAGTTCTACCCCTTATAATTCTTTATTTATGAATTCTAAATTTACCTTCACCAATTTGAGATGATGAGGCCAACTCTAAACAATGCAATTTGTGATTAATGACAGAGCATCTCATGACTTGGTAGGGATCGATAACTACATTCTCAGTTATGTGATTTCAATCTTAATAACTCCGAGATGATGGAACAATAAATCCTAATCAGGATTATTTATATAGCTTTTTGTACTTATTATTCCTTTACTCATCAACCTTTTGATGCCAATTGTACTCTTTTATTAAGACTTTGGTGAGTTAATGCATTTAACTATATAGAGTTCATATGTGGAAAGATGACGACCACACTTGGTTATGGTGATTCGCCATCTTTCTTGTAGATTGATATATCATAAACCATATACTGCACTTTCATGTCAATAATCTTTGCATCATAGTCTTCCATTTGATATTTAATATATCAAACATATTTTATTTACAAACAATTACTCTTCGAGGTGTCTTCCAATGTAATTAATCTTATGAAATCCAGTCTCTTCGGGAGATTAAGCAACCCACATTCTCTTGATTTTACTTGACTTGACTTCAATGATATAACTTTTTGAGAGTATTTTATATGAGTCTTAACTGTCCTGCCATATTGGACCTCTTTTCTTATATATATATATATATATATATATATATATATTTGGAATCTCATATACAAGAAGGAAACTCTCTTGTCATAATCCTTTTTCCCCACAATAATGACAAGATTGCTTAAATTAATTAGGTTGCACATATTTTGATAACTTTTAATATCTTTATTTGTATGCTCTTAATTAATTAAAAGTTCATATTAGTTAGGACTTCCAAGTTCAGTTACTTGGCATCATTTGCTAGATTGTTCTCAAATAATTTGAATTCTCATATCATTCGTGACGTGGGTCCACATTAGTCCAACCATTCTACAAGCCCACTTTATTGCCCACATGACCCATTTTCACGTCCGCTGCCTTACTCATATTGGTATAACTAAGTATAGACCAAAGTACAATCATTATATTATTTTTTACTTTTTTATTTTTTTTAGCACTGAATCTCACTAGAAGGTATAGATGATCACTATATTCTGAAAGAAGACATATATAATATTATCACTAGTTTTCTCTGGTTGTTAGAGCTCTTTTTTCTTTGTTTCTTTTATTTGTTATTATGCTTTTCTCTTCAGTTACCAATACTTCCACATCAACTTGGTATTAGGGCAAAGTTAGTTGAAGTACGGATATGGAAGAGAGTAGCAAGAACAATGCCCATTATTATAATCAGGGTGAGAATGCAATGTGAGCGGCATAATCCAAAGAGCATCTTGAATTACAAAGCCTCAAGGTAGGCTCTAGAAACACCCAAGTGATGGCTTAGAAAGCATCATCAAACTGATGACAGGGACTTTCGAGGGAACATCATGTTGGTAGACCACTTCCAGAAACCCACATTGATGAACCTGAGATCATAACTTCAGATGTGGAAGCTGAATTCCAACAACAAGCGTACATGTCATATTTTGCTAAAGAAGAAGTACTAGTGGAGAGGCCACGTAGGTTTGCGGTACCACATAAACATCAAGGCAAATACTGTGTGAAAATGTATATTCAATTTTTTGATGGCTGACTACACATGAAGTCTATCTTAATTGGGAACGATCCATCGAGACTTTCTTTTAGTATATGAACATCCTTGTTTACAAGCAAGTGAAGTACACAGCTTGCAAATTGAAGAGTGGAGCAAGCGCTTGGTTGCAACAAGTTCTTCAAACTAGATTTACAGAAGGGAAGGGTCCTGTTAGGAGCTGGGCTTGGATGAAACAACTTCTTTACAGTCACTTCCTACCTGCTGATTTTGAACAATTATTACATATGTAACACCAACATTGTAGCTAAGGCAACTAGAGAATTAGCACTTTCATCAAAGAATTCTACTATCTTAGTGCCCGTAATAATCTCAATGAGTCTAATAATCAATTTGTGGCCCATTACTTTGGCGGCTTGAAGGATAATATACAAGACAAATTGGAGTTAAACTTTGTATGTTCATTATCTCATGCTGTGAATTTTGCCTTAAAAGATGAAAGGCGGTCAAATAAACCTACTCATACAATTACAACTAGATGACATTTTTTTATCCTCCCATAATTTATGGCAAGGTTCATACCAATGCCAATATTAGACTAGTGTACAAAATCAATGCCTCTGCTGGACCGACTCCATAGAACACTGAAAAAAATCAATGAACAAGTTAAAGGCTCCAATCAAGGACATCCCCTACACTAGACCAACTACTCTAAAATGCTTCTGATGCTTTCAACCAAGACATAAATTTAATGAGTGTCCTAATCATAAACAAGAACATATTTTAGAAGGTGAATCTGAATCCCATTAAGCTTCAAT
Source organism: Dendrobium nobile (assembly GCA_022539455.1). Classification (NCBI taxonomy): domain Eukaryota; kingdom Viridiplantae; phylum Streptophyta; class Magnoliopsida; order Asparagales; family Orchidaceae; genus Dendrobium; species Dendrobium nobile. Next base: position 33,476,526 of record CM039727.1, read on the forward strand.
CGAAGGAGATATTGAAGATGAATATGAAGATGTTGAAGTTGATGATGGTGAGATGGTAACATGAATCTTAGAAAAAATATTATTAGCTTCACATTAGATGATGCCCTCACAACTAAAAACCATCTTTATGACAAAATGTACGATCAACAATAAGGTGAGTGATATCTTGATTGAAAATAGGTGCACTGAAAATATCATTTCCAAGTCGTTTGTTAATGCATTGCAATTAAAGACTACAAAAATCCTAATTGTTATAAAGTTAGCAGGTTAAAAGGGCCATGGAAATTCTTGTATCAGAGATGTGTAGAGTTATTTTTTCAATTGCGAAAGATTACACCTACGAAGTACTATGTGATATTATTGATATGGATGTCTATCACCTCATCCTTGGATGCACTTGACAGTTTGATATGTGTATTATGTATGATGGGCATATGAATTCCTATTCTTTTGAATGGAAGAATTGAAAGTTATAGCTGCTCCCCAATTCTAAACCTACACATGTACCAGTCAATGAAGACCAGCCTGCTCTAAACATTGTAATTGGAAGCTCTATTGTGTATTATGGATGTGAAGTTAAGGCTCTATTGGCTGTGATTTTAGCTGAGGAAAACTCCATTCTTCAACCATCCATATATCCAAAAGAACTACAACAGCTATTGACAAACTTTGAGGATGTTTTTCCAACTGATCTTCTTGAAGAGCTTCTACCACTGAAGACAATTCAACATCAGATTAATTTGATTCTAGGTGCTACTTTACCCAATTTACCCTACTATAAAATGAGTCCAACTGAATAAAAACCCATACAATAGATTCTAGATGATCTAATACAAAAATAAATGATCTAATCTAGTTTAAGTTCATGTGCCCTATCTACTTTGCTAGTATCAAAGAAAGATGGCTCTTGGAAATATGCATTTACAGTCAGTCTATTTATAAGATCACTATTAAATACTATTTCCCAATGTTGAGAATAGAAGATATGTTGGAACATTTGACTGGAGCCATTGTGTTTTCTAAGCTAAATTTACGAAGTGTTTATCACCAAATATGAATCCGACTAAGTGACAAATAGAATACAACTTTTAAGATTTGTAATGATCTATTCGAGTGGATGGTAATTCTATTTGGCTTGTGTAATGCCGCTTTCATGCTTATATGCCTGATGAATGAAGTTCTAAAATTGTTGCTCGGAAAGTGCTGTGTGGTTTACTTTAAAGATATTTTGACTTTTATCTCGTCACCAGAGAATCATTGGAAACATTTAGCTAAAGTTTTTAATCTATTAAGGGAGAACAAGTTGTATTTGAATAAGTAAAAATGTGAATTTTCTATGCCAACAATACATTTCTTGGGTTTTATAATATATGCACAAAACGTTAGCATGGATCCTCACATGGTGGCTACTATCTCAAATTGGCCTAAACCACCCACAACTGCTAAAGTTTGTAGTTTTCATGGGCTAGCTAATTTTTACAGACATTTTATTATGGGTTTAGTATGATTATGGCACCTATCATAGATTATTTAAAGCAACAATCTTTTGTGCGGGAGATAGAACAACAAAATAGCTTTGAAATGATCAAGACCGCCTTAGCTTCAACTCTTGTGCTTGCCATACCATATTTTAATGAACCATTCAATGTAGAAATAGATGCTTCAAGAATTGGAATTGGAGCCGTGTTGTTTCATGATAATAAACCCATATAGTCTTTTAGCGAGAAATTGAAGTTGACAAGGCAAAAGTGGTCTATTTATGAATAGGAACTTTATGTGGTTGTTTGAGCCTTAAAATAGTGGGAACGTTATTTGCTTCACCAAGACTTTATTCTATGTAGTGATTACCAATCTCTACAATATTTGAACAACTCAAAAAAATATTAATAGAATGCATGCTCGGTGGGTAATATTCCTACAAAAAATTATCTTTATCTTGAAGCAAAAGTTGGGCAGTCAAAACTAAGTGGTGGACACCCTAAGCAGATGTTTGGCATTGATCGTTAAACTACAAACTGAAATCACAGGTTTAGAATCACTTAAAGACTTATATTATCAAGAAAATGACTTTTCTAAGCAATGAGAGCAATGTTCTGCCAGCAGGTTTTAGGGAGACTACTCAATTCTCCACGGTTACTTGTCAAGGGTAACTCTTTATGCATTCCATCTTCTTCGGTTCAGCTGCAGTTGATTAGAGAGATACATGGGGAGGATTAGTTTCCACCTTGGGATGGAAAAGACAGTTGAGCAAATGCAACAAAGGTTTTATTGGCTTTATTTTAGATGAGACATCTCTTATTTTTTTAGAGGTGTTCAGTGTGCCAGGCTTACAAAGGTGTTCGCTAAAATGTCGGATTGTATACACCACTATGAGTACCTATTTCCATTTGGGAAAACTAAGTATGGAGTTTATATTGGGGCTACCACACACTAAAAAAGGTATCGATTCAATCATGGTTGTACTTGATAGATTTTCTAAAATGTCCCATTTCATAGCTTGTAGGAAAACTTGTGGTGATCTTGGAGTAGCCCGATTATTCTTCCTTGAGATTGTCAGATTACATAAACTTCCTCGCACTATCACGTCTGATCGTGATGTGAAATTCATCAGCCATTTTTGGCATGAACTTTGGAAGCAACTCAAAACTGAAATCAATCTCAGCTTAGCTTATCACCCTTAAACCAACAAGTAAACAGAGATGGTCAATAGGACACTTGGTAACATGCTTAGGTGTTTGGTCAAAGATCACCCAGAATAATGGGACGAAGTCTTAAGTAAAGCCAAATTTGCTTACAACTCGATGCCCAATAGATCAATGGGGATGTGTCTGTTCAGCATAGCTTACACCAAAATATCGAACCACATAGTTGATCTGGCCATAGTACCAAAATGTCACAATGCTACTACAGGTAAGTTGGCTAAAAAATTTAAACTTATGCTTGATGATGCCCACAACAAATTGGAACTGTCCAACAAAATGTATAAGTTGAATGCTAATCAACACTTCCACCAGAAGTTGTTCGAACCTGGTAAATTAGTGATGGTTCGATTAAGGAAAGAATGATTCCCCTCATGAACTTACTCGAAGCTTAGCCGATGGAAGATTGGTCCATTTGCAATCAAGCAACAAATTAACGACAATGCTTATGTCATTGATTTACCACCAGATATCCTCACATCCACCACCTTCAACATTGAAGACATCTTCCCTTACTTTCCATCAGATGAAGAAAACACTGAATTAACTTCACCGAGTGTGGAGACCTCTAGAATTGGAGGGAACTAATATGGATCCACATTAGTCTAACATTTATGCAAGCACACTTTATTGCCCATATGTCTTATTTTCACCTCTACTACCTTATTCATACTGCTATAACTAGCTATAGACCATAAAACAATAATTTTACTATTTTTTTTATTTTTTCCATTTTTAGCACTGAAGCTCTCTAGAGGGTATAGATGATCACTGTTTTCAGAAAGAAGGCATATAGAATATTATCACTGGTTTTCTCTGGTTGTTAGAACTCTTTGTTCTTTGTTTCCTTTGTTTGTTGTTTAGCTTTTCTCTCTAGGTATCGAGACTTCCACGTCAATTCATCTTGAAGTAAGTAACTATTATTTATTAAGGAATAAATAAATTGTTATTTATTAAAAGTGTTTATTCTCGTTACTTGTAGTAAGTTCCTATATATTGTAGGTTCTAGTTTTGCTTTTAAATTTTAATTACTGTTTTATATATTTTAGTAGATCTTTTTACTATTTCTAAACCCTAATAATATCATATGATCGACATGGCTATCGAGGCAAAATTTAAATAGGTAACTTTAAGAACTAAATTTAGGATCATTTGAATTCTAATTTTAGAGAACACATAGTCGAATTGAAAGTCTTGACAAGATGAAATCAACACTACCAAAAGTGATCCAACAGAGCTTAAATAGCCCAAGTCAAATTCGCCTTGTTTGATGCATAGTTGGAAATTAAATTCGGCTTCGTTTGAGGCAGTTTTTTGTCACCATTTTTTTTAATGTTTTTCAAGAAATTTTTAGGCTAAAAAACTGCTTTAAAAACTGTCCCAAATAAAATCTTAGAAGTTTCACACTATTATAAACAATTAAAACGTTAAAGTTCAAGTCAAATAAATTCGTTTGAGCAATAAACGTAAAATAGATACAAATGATAATATTAATAATGATAGATACAAATGTTAATATTAATAATGATGCAAATGACTCATTTAATTTATAAGAAGATTTTATAAAGAATTACATGTTCTGACTTGTAAAAACTTAAAATGTTAAATTTTAATTCAATGAGTATTGTTCATGCATTAAATGTCAAATTGATAATAATAATAATAATAATAATAATAATAATTAATTTATTGAATCAACGAGAAAATTTAATTTTATTTTAGGTGCATGAACATGATATTTTAATGACTCATTTACTTTAAATTATTAAAAATAATTATTAAATAGCCTATTATTACAACTGATGAAAATGAATGACTAGAATGAAATAATTAAAAGGGGTTACTTTAAAAGGAGAACATTTATAGTGGAAATTAGCAAATCCAAATAATCTAAAAAAGTGTGAATTCGTCGTACAGTTTGGCACATTCTGAATGTGCCAAATAATTGCATTTATTTTCTAGAGAGAGATGGGGAGAGAGAGAGCTCATGGTGAAGAGAGAGACGAGGGGAGAGAGTTTTTAATATTAATATATCAAATATTTAAAATGCTATATATCAATTTTTAAATATTATTTTTATATATTATATATTTTAAATATCAGTTTATATATTTTAAAAATAATATAAGTTTATATGCTTAAAATATTATATATAATATTTAAAATGTGATATATAATATTTAGATATTATTTTATATATAATATCAATTTAAATATTATTTTGAAAATAAAAAATATAAAAAAAATTAAGTTATATTTAACTTTTATTTAACTCAATTTTCCATTCAAAAATCTTATTTTTGTATATTTAATAATATTGCATAAGTTTTAATGTTTAATTAAATATAATATCAAACTCCCTCTCATAAGCTCTCTCTCTGATCTCTCTCTTTCTCCCTACCCCGTCAGCTCTCTCCCTCAGTCCCTCACCCTCTTTCCCGTCCTCTCCCTCCTCCATCTCTCGCTCTAATCCTCTCTATTACTCTATGCTAAATGCACGCAATTTTTTGGCGCATTTTGAAAACAATAAATTGTTTGACGAATTCGCTCCTTTTTTAATTATTTGGTTTCAATACTCCTGCTAATTTCCACTATAAACCTGTTCTTTTTTAAAATATTCTATCCTTAAATTAGATTAAATAAAATGAAAGTCAAAATTTTATTATGAGAACAATAACAAATTATTATATCAATCAAAAAGACAAAAGTCGTAACATCAAAGAGTAAATAAAATTCAGAACATCAAACTAAGCAAGACAGAAAGGAAGAGAATAATAACAAAAGATTAAAAAAAATTAGATGCAGGATTCGTTTGGGATGACTTTCTTTCTGTTTCTTAAAGCTATTTTCTAGAAATTTTTGTGCTAAAAAATTGCTTTAAGAAGCAGTAAAAAGGTCATCCCAAATGAAACCTCAATCACATAGGAGCGCCTTATGTGTAAATATTAGAGTGACATGCCATATAAATATGGAGAACATATGAAACACTCCATCAAATTCCTCGTATTGATTCCCTTAAAATTAAAGCACTTGTTTGGCAGTTTAGTTCCTCAGTGTTGTTGAAATTGAGTGATCATAGACTTGTTAGATTTGTCTCATTGAGACTCCCAATTTGACTACAAGCATGCCAAATTTGGAGGGCATTCGATTCTCCAATAAGTGTTCTAAAGTTTTAAATTATACTTCAAGCTCTTGATTTGGCACTTATTTAGACTTAGAATGGAGCATTTTTGGCGTAGTTAGGTTCATCTCATCAAGCCATTAAATTTGACTATATGTTCGTTGAAATCATAATTTGGTTGGTCATTGATTTATTTCTAGAAGTGCATTGATATTTATGTTTTATTAAGCTGATTTTTTATGTACTATTAGTTGTCCCCTTATTTTAAGACGTTAAAGTCTGTATCGCCCAAAAATATATTAAATATGAATGTAATTTTTTATCGTATGAATAATCATGGACGACTACTCAGAATTAGCCAAATCCTTGAAAGGAATCTACTACATACAATTGTTGTTGTATTTCATTTAAGGGCGTAAAATTATATTTTTAGAAAATTACAAGAAGCAATTACACCTTTTTTTGGATAAAATCCATAGAGGGGCCTACACATTTATTTAAAAAAAAGGTTTACAAGACCTTAATGAATCATTAGCTCCCTAAAAATAAAATATTTAAAGCAAAATAGTAAAAGCAAAAATTCGTGAGCTAATGGTTCAATCTATTACAAGATAAGGAAAAATAATAAAAGCAATAAAACAAGCAATCCAACAGGAATAGAAGAGTCCTAAGTCACCTAAGAGCTAGACTACAAAGGAATGAATAAGCAAAAAAATAGCATTAATCTGCTCCAACCAGCAAAGATAGTATAAAACCATAACAACCTGCCAACATCAACTTGCATAAGAGGAAGACAACAAGAAAAAAAGACAACATAAATAAAATGAAAACCAAAATAGTAGCCGATAGTGAACACCCCATGCAAAAGAGCTGCAATAACCAGTAATGGATCCATCAGGCAGCTGTCATCCAAACCCAAAACAGGCCAAGAGACAAAACCAACTGACCAACAACCCCACCAGGCAAAACCAACCAACCACATCAAAAAAAGGAAAAGGGACAAACAATAGAACAGCCCCACCACAACCAATCCAAAAAAAAGGGGACAAAGAGCACATCAAAAAAAAAAAAAAAAGCAAAAAAGAATAATGTTTCTTTCTGGATTTTACAACCCAAAACTCCTCATCCGAAGCACAGACACCTAACAGACCTCACTCTAACACAAAACCCAACTACCAACCAAAGCAACACCAACCCAAAAGCAGAAATGACAGAGGAGGCCAACAACAACAGACATAAACAAGAAACATAAAAAATTAGTTCCTTTTAGATTTTCTCCTATCCCATTTTCCACCTCCATGAGAAAAAGCTTTTTCAACGATGCGACCAACATTCAGACTATACATCGTATGAAACTCATCCATCGCCTCATCCACGTTTTCCCCAATACCCCCGTAGGGAAAGGAAATAGACCCATCGAACCAATCAAAATGACCCAAATAGGCACTACAAAAAAATAGGGTTTTCGCAACATAATATTTGACTTTTCCCGGCGGTTATACCCGCTACAATTTAATTTGCAGCGGTCGGAGAACCGCTGCATAGCCGCTGTTTTTGCCATCCGCTGCAACGGTCTTCCGCAGCGGTTTCAAGACTGGCGGGGTAGCGTTTATGTCTAGCATTTTTTTTGCAGCGGTCTTAACCGCTGCGAAGATACAGAATTATGGCGGTTTTAACCGCGATAAAGGCTAGCAAAATCGACCTGATAATCGATTTGCGGCAGTTTTCTGGGATCTAGTGGCTATGGTATTGAGCCTAAGATAGGAGAGGAGAGGAGAGGAGGCTAAGAGTGAACTAAAGGTACGGAAGGGAATGGAACGATAACTTGTATCCGGTGTCCGAACCCAATAGTATCTCCTTTGCGAGAGCTTCCTTTGTGATTTGGAATCTTTAGCCTTATCAGGAAATTCAGCCCTATTAATTATATCTATTTTGATTCAAAGCTTTTAAGGATCACAAAAGTCTAAAGTATATACTAATCATTACGAACTCCATTTAAGGCAAAGATGATTTTTAGAGCTTACCAAAAAATTTTATCTAGATATATATTTAAAAAGTAAATATTTCACTGGTGGCAGCAATTATAATGTTGAAAATGGAAATTGTGTCCCATTTGCCAAGGATGAAGGAGGCTCTCGTACATGCTCACTCGAGCAATTGGGCAAAGAAGATTTCTCCAAAGCTTTAGAATGCTCTAAAAAAAGAAATGCTTCCGCTCTTGGTACTCCTAAGGTGAGCCACAACATATAAGGCTAGAGTATGCTTTGTAACGCTTTGTCTCAGGTCCAAGGGGGCATTATCTACATATATATTGTGTTACTAAATGACGAGTGACTATCAATCCCTTGCTGATCCTTTTGTTATCCATAAGTAACTGTGTATATCAGTTATTTTAATGTATAAATTTGCATGTTTGAATGATATAAATCATGTACTTTGTACTTATGCTAAAGCCTATTCTCGTAGTTTACTGCGCAGTAACTAGATTTGCTGGTCACATTTAAGTTTCTAAGTTTACACTACTATCTCAGGTGCCTAATGTAAAGTGGGAAGATGTAGGTGGCCTTGAGGAAGTGAAGAGGTCGATTCTCGACACTGTTCAGGTTAAGTTTTCTAATTGTTCTCCCTTCTCTCCTTTTTGCAATTGATTGATCACTTTTTAAAAAACACAGCAGGTTTGCAAACAGATTGATGCAGAATAGTTACATAAATTACCATGATTGTTTCCTTTTTAAATTACCATGATTGTTTCCTAAAAATACCGATCATGACTAGTGGTAGTTTGAAAATGGTCCATTCATAGCAACCGATCATACAAGGACGAAATTTTAAGAGGATTGGTAGCACACATCCGATCATGACTATCGTTCAATACTACATTTCACTCTCAAACAAACGGGTGAAATTTATAAGGAGGAGCTTTGCATTTCATGTTTAAAAACCAACGACTAAGCTACGGTCGATTAACCTAAACCCTAATGACGCAAACGAAGTATATGAAGAAAAACAATGAGAAGAAAAAGAGAAGAAGAGGATGAAGGGGAAGAGACTCACAGTGATGAGGATCGAAGCTAGGCACGATCGGTCGCGATTCGCGAGGAGAAGATTTTCGTCGCACAGAAATCCGGAGCCGCTCCAGTTCGCGCAAAGAAGATGGAGGAGAGGAATTAGGGCTTTGGGTCACTTAAAGTTTTCAATTGGATATGCCAGCGGTTTTAACCGGTGCAAATTGTCGCGGTTTTAACCATTGCAAATCGTAGCAGTTTTCGTTTTCAAAACGTAGATTTCGCAGCGGTTTTTAAAACCGCTGCAAAAATCCGCTGCGATAGTCCGCATTTTTTAGTAGTGAGGTATCCTTCATGTTCAATAATAATTGAGCTTTCAAAGCAACATTTGAAATAAAACTAATTGAAACATCTATAAAGGCACTAATTCATTTGGTATCACAATATTAGGCAATAAAGCCATTTTTGAAGAACGCAAGGGGGAATCATCATTAGTTCTATTAGAAGATCCGTTCAATATCACCTTATTAACATGGAAAAAATCCTTCTAAAAAACACCATGTGAAGCAGCTAGTAGATATTCATCAGTAGGAATTTAAACCAATTTGTTAGTCACCTAATTAATAATTTCCTCACCATCTATTTGAATTGAACAAGACAAATACAATAAAAGTAGAAGCACACTTATTTCCATAATTTAGCACAACACGATCAATTGAATCTATACCCATCGTATTGATATTAATACTATGATCCTTCTCGGACTAGAACCAATAACAGGAAGAATGGCAGGGTCCTAAGAGCCAAAATTGACAGGCATGGATGAATGCCCCACATCAGCAGCAATTAAAGGATATATGAAGCATAACCTCATTTTCCAAAAGACCCACAACACCAGCATCCACATAATCATGCAATGATAAATCAAAACAAATATTTCCATGGACGTAATCATACCGTTAAAAAAATCAGGGTCATCACCTTACTTGGCTAACCACCATTTGTCGAGGAGAAGATGGAAAGGGAGAGAATAATGACAAAAGATAAAACAAAAAATTAGATTCATGCTTCGCTTGGATGACCTTTTTAATGTTTCTTAAAACAGTTTTTTAGTATTTTTTGTGCTAAAAAGCTGTTTTAAGAAGCAGGAAAAAAGCCGTGCCAAACGAAATCTAAATCACATAGGAATGCATTGTGTAAAAATGAAAAGGATCGAAGGGGAAAAAATTTATCAAGGATAATGTAGGAATTATGAGTAGTTTGGGGTTGCACTTGTTGTTTATTTGAGAAAAAATATATGTAATTACGTATATTTGAAAATTTTATTCTTAAATTTATTTTATCATGCCTCATAAAATGTAGGTAAACTTTATTGCTGATAATTTATCAAAAAAAATTCGCTGATAATTTTAGCCCATAAAATACCAAAAAAAACCTATATGTCAAAAACACCCAAATCAAATAATTAAAAGCGGATTCTCAAAATGCCCCTCAAACAATAAGAGCCTCTAAGAACATACACATCCAAACAAATAGGAAGCAACTCATAGAAAACAACATAATTCGATGCCTTCAACCAAACCAAGGAATAGTAGAAACGAGAATTGCATTGCCAAAAATACCAAAGCAAAGGCATACAGCAAATCCAGAGAAAGTAGCAAGGAAAAAAATTAACCAAATTTTAGCATCATAGCTTTTTTTGAAGATCCATCGTACAAATAGATAAATAAAAAGAGAAATTGTAACACAAAAGTTTTATGTGAAAAGCTCAGGAAGGGGAAAAAGGATAAGATCTAACTTAGCTGAAACGATTCCACTATGTTATTATAAATTATATAGATTTGCCTATCGCTTAACATGAAATGATAAGATTACAAGAGTTTGAAAAATTGATAGAAAACATGGTAGAGTCTATTTGAATGTTTTTGGCTAAGTGACAACAACGTAGTGGCATTGGTTAGGAAGCTGCAATTTGATGATGCTAGTTGGGGATCAATATTCAATTGACAATGATTGAGCGGTGGTTCGATAGAGTCAATCAATCTGGTCGACAACGATGCCAGTGCTTTTCAAACATGGCAATCAAGAGATGGTCCGATGGTGGTGATCAAGAGGTATTCTAACATTGGTGATCGACTATTGAAGGCCCGAGGGTCAGCCTACAATGGTTCAATGGTTACGGTCGAGTAGTGGTTCGACAACGACATGTCAGCTGGTAAAGGTCTGATAATGACAATTAGGAAGTAAGGGAATGATAGTGGTTGTAATCCGAGGACGAGCCAGCATCAGCAATCATGCGGTGATCTAATGCTCATGGTTGGCCGATGAAGGCATGACGACGATAGTAGGGCGGTGATCTAATGAAAGTCATAAGTCAGTGAAGGCCTACCTATAGTGGTTCTTAAGTTGAGCTCTTATATTTTATCAAGCTTGAGCTTTCTTGAATCTCTAGCCAAGGGTCATCTTCATGTAAAAAGATGGAGTTTATTTATACATTTTTAGAGTGACATGCCTCATAAATATGGAGAACATATGAAACATTCCATCAAATTTCTCGTATTGATTCCCTTGATATTAAATTTATTTATTCAGCATTTAAGTGCTTCAGTGTTGTTGAATTTGTGTGATCATAGACTTGTTAAATTTGTCTCATTGATACTCTCAATTTGACTACAAGCATGCCAAATTTAGAAGGCATTCGATTCTCCAATTAGTGTTCTAAAGTTTTAAACTATGCTTCAAGCTCTTGATTTGGCCCTTATTTAGACTTAGATTGGAGCATTTTTGGCATAGTTGGGTTCATCTCATCAAGCCATTAAATTTTACTATATGTTCGTTGAAACCATAATCAGGTTAATCATTGATTTATTTCTAGAAGCTTTTAATTCAGATGTGCATTGAAATTTATGTTTAACTAAGCTAATTTTTTTGTCATATTAGTTGTCACCATGTGCTCAGACTAGGGGTGTCAATTTCAAGTCACGGGTTGGGTTTGGGTCGAACTCAGAACTGACCCAGGTTCAAACGGAACGACCCTAACCCGACTCGGATAGGTAAATGGGTCGGAAATGCCAACTCGGAACTGAACCGTGGGTTGCCGGGTTGACCCGACCCGACCCGGAAAGGCTGGTTGGCAGCCTGGCGTGCAGGCACGAACGCGAGAGCTTCTGGGCGAGGACGCGAGCGGCGCTGCGGCAGTCGTGGTCGCGCGGTGGGTGTGCCGGGCAGGGTTCGCGGGGCAGGCGAGGTCGCAGGCAGGGGGCAGCCACATGTGAGCTCGAGCAATAGCGGTCAGCCGCGTGGGCTGGCCAGCAGCCGCTCGGGCGCATTGACAGTCGCGCCGGTAGTCGCACAGCCGCGAGCGCGCGGGCATGAGGGCAGGGAGCGGGCGGGCTAGTCCGCGGGCAGCGGGCAGGGGCGAGCAGGTCCACGGGTAGGGGTTCAAACGGGTTTCCGGGTTGACACGGCAACCCGTCGGGTCAACCCGAACTCGACCCGTTTCCAAACGGGTCGATTCCTAGAACCCGAACCCAACCCATTTTGGAAACGGGTCAGGTGAAACCCAAAAATTTCAGGTCGGGTTTTCGCTTCGTGTCAAATATTGACACCCCTAGCTCAGATCTTAAAGTCGGTGTCGTCCAAAAATATCTTAAATTTCAATGTAAGTTTTTATCGTACAAATAATCATGGACTATACAGAGTTAGCCAAAATTTTAATTGAAAGGTATCTACTACATGCAATTGTTGTTGTGTCTCATTGTAGGGATCACTTGGACGTCAATATGGATCTCGTTCAGGGCTTATGTATTATGTTAAATATCCTTAATTAATTTTAATTTTAATACTTGTTGTATATTGTGTCGATTGGAATGAAATTTGTTGGAAACCTTGAAATTTTTAAAATTGCTTAAAATTAATCGTAGAATTCCAATTGAGAAAGTGTCAAAATTAAGTGCAGATAATCAAAAAATAGTTTGGGGGCCCCAAATTTGTTTGAATTGGACTCACTAGAAAGAAAATGCCCAGACACCAAAGGCCAACAGATTGAATTGCCAGCATGATGCTCGCTTCCACCCGTGCACTGGTTTTTTTTTTTTCCTTAATTTTTTAAATTTCTTATTAATTTTGTGGTTTACCACCCAAATCACTTTATGAGGGAAGCAAGCCCCCTCAAGGAAATATTTTTAAATCTTTTTATTCTTTTTTAATTTTTCAAAGAGGGTAAAAAAAATCAAATTCTACATTTAAAAAATCCAAAAAGATAAAAAAAAAAAAAAAAAAAAATTAGAAGAAAGTTTTTAAAATTTATTTTTATTAAATCTATAAATACCTTTCAGGGTATGGGAAAGGCGTGGTCCTCTAATGTAAGCTCTAGTTCTCCCTCCGTAAAAGGACAAAAAAAGAAAAAAAACTGTTCGACAAATTTTTTAAAGGTAGTTGCTGGCAATCTATGCTTAGTCCTCCAATGCAGTCTCTGGTTTTTCCTCAAAAAAGAGAAAAAAACTATTCAACGAGAGTTTAAGGACTGCCAATGGAGATCGATGGTCGGTCATTTGGCATATATTCTAGTTCTCCCTCACAAAATATGAGGAAAATTGTCAGGCAAGAATTTAAAGATCGTCAATGGCATTCCTGGCTTAGTTCTCAAGATGATGCATGGATTTTGAAAAGGACGAAGTTGATTATTCCTACTGAACAGTTAAGAGTTGGAAGTGAAATTCTTCAAAAATCTTTAAAAATTCTGAATGTGTATGGACTAATAGCCAGTGTTTTTTTGAGCTTGATTGCATGAGGAAATTTTTTACCCTTTGGATGTATTGATGCTGAAATCACAACGTTTCTGGCTTTGATAAATTTCTACTTCGTATCGATTGTAAAAAATCTTGGGACTTTTTGTGGACATAGTTATTATCCATTACAACTTTCTTGAAATTTTTTTCTTGCCAAAATATTGCATTTAGGGTTTAGGGTATAAAACTTATGAACAATTTTGGCGTAGAATCTGACCTTTTGAATTTTTGAAGTTGTGGCAATAGAGAATTTATTTGATCATTGAGATAGAAAGGATTAATTTTGAATATTTTATTTTTGCTTAATCATATAGTCATTGCATCCACTTATAAGATGATGATAATAGAATATCAGGTGGAACAATAATGATTTATGATGTTGTGCCTACAATTATTATTGATGACTTATTAATCATTCGTAAGTTGTCTCTACCAAACACCTTTGTGATTATTTATCCTAGAAGGTTTGATTGGTTACGTGCTCCTCCACCTCGAATCATTACTATGCAGGAGATACCTTATGTAATAGCCTCAAATTAAATTCCCCTAATTCTTTGAAAAATTTGGCTGGATGAGCGACGCAGCACTAGGTGGGCTGCGTCGTTGCATTGAGATCTAATTTTTTTGGAATTTGAGAGAGCACTATGGTGCAAGGTCAGAATTTTCTTTTAAATATAAAAATATGTAAAACTATTGGTTAAAACCCTCAACAACTCTCTCCTTTTCCCCATTTTTACTTTGGTCGGGAGAGAAAAGAAAGAAAAAGGGAGAGAAAATGTAATATCCATCTTCAAAATTTTAGGTAATTTCCATTAACGATCATTAACTTTAATTTGATTATAAATTATAGGTCTTAGAGTGCATATGGAAGTCTTGAATAAACAAATTAAGAAGTAGATCGGGGAAGTGAAATCCCAAGTGAGCATAATTTCCCTATGGGTGTCGCATTGTTGGGCGGCGCGAATAATGTACGGTGTAGAGCTGGGTGTTGGAAAGTTGAGCACTATGGAATTAGGAAAAAATAGTGCATTTAAAATATAAAAATATCTAAAACCATTAGCTAATCTCATTTTTACCCAACCTTTAAAGGAAGAGAGAGAAGGAGAAGAGAAAGGGAAGAGAGAAAAGGGAAAGAGAGGGGGATGATTCGATGGTTAAAACTTGGGTTTCAACCATTAAACATATTTAGGAGATTGTAGAGCACAATATATACTTCTAATCTTCTATTTTTGATTTTAAATTCAATGAGTTTATTAAATGTTATGAATAAAAAATATTTTCTTAGGTTTATTCAATGCTTTCGCCGCATAAGTTAAAATATGTTATTGTATTCCATATTATAAGCAATTTGGCTATATAAAATTGAAGTTCTACTAGTTGTTTTTTATTGAGTGAAATTTTTAGCATATTATTGAATTGAAGCATTTATCACAAATGCAATAGTTATATATAGACTTAAAATATTAATACGAATTTTCCCCTGAAATTAGAAACTAGAAGCCAATGTTCAATGAGTATTACATTTTACAAGTAATATAGCATTTTTACAATAAATTCATGCATTATTTGAGTATTGATTTATAATTTATTCATTATTGCATTGCATTTGTATTATGCATAACATGGTATTGGAGATTTTTTGATATGTCAAAAAAGTACACTCTTTGATATATTATAAGGGTATTTTATGTTTTATTCTAACTCTATCTACCTAGTATGAATTTTAGAAGGATTATGGCCCCACTTGCTATATACAGATGTGGAAGGAATAATGGAAGCATAAGTGAAATTAAGTAGTATTAAAAGAAGACATCAGGACATACACAATTATAATCATTATATTAAATTCATATTAATAAAATAAGTATTAGTAATAATCTTAATGAATGTAGAAATTTATAGAGCTGTGCATAAACTTTGATGAAAGATGAAATTCTAAGGCAAGTGAATCTCTTATGGTAACAATTATGTTAAGTATCTGAAAATCTCTGTGATAGTGTCTCTACAACTAAGTGAAAATTTTAAGTATACACTGGAAGCTTAAAAAGGTTATGTTTCATAGTTTTACTAGTATTTTTTTATTCTATAAAACCATTTTAATTATATTAAAATTTTATTCTTTAATTTTGAAATTGATATATGTTATGGGTTAGGGTAAGAGGTCTATTGAGCTATTTGTGCTCATTCGATTCATTCTGATATTTCAGGGAAAGGGCCGACAGAATAGATCAGGTGTAGAGGCAAGATTTTTTGGTTGTGTTTTAAGCTATAACTTTATAATCCAATATTTAATTATTTTAATGTATAAAATTTCTTTGTCTAGATTAATGTATATGGATTTTAAAATAAAATGAAAACGAGTTTGTACCGTTTTTATTAATTAGTTGTTGTAGTAACTCTAGTTGTTTCTTTGATGATTGAATAATAATTATAGGTTTGGATGTTTTAACCTTCCGTTTGATTTTATGGCATCTTAGAAATAAATAAAGATATTGAAAAAAGATGAGAGAGAAAGCAGGAGTTAGATCCATATTTTTCATTGCTTAAGTTGGGAAAAGTATTCTGATTGGGGTAAGTAATCTTAACCCTATCTCTATTTTCAATAATTTTTTGTTCTGCCTGTTTTCTCCCTAAAAAATTTGATAAAATTCAATATTTCTTATTTTAATGAATTTACACCATAGAAATTTTGTTATGTCATAGATATCATTACCTTGAGCATTTTGACTAGTTAGTATTGATATTTCACTTAGTTGTTTTGTTTATATGTCATTTTAATTGAATTGAGTAGTATAATATTGAGTATAAAATGATTAAGAGTTAGAATATTTCATTTGGACATGAATTATATGATATTCATACATTTATTATTCATTTAGTTAAACATATATTTTTGGCATATTATAGGCATACTATTTTTTTAGGGGAAACCCTTAGAGTGGCCTACACATTAGTTATAAAAAGTATTACATAGTCCTTAAAAGGACCTCAAGCTCAGTAATGCTCATAAGAGCAACAAAAAGAAAAAAAATCTAAGAGTTCGAGTTCCCTACTACACAAAATTACAATATAACCTAGGTACAATCTACGGTGCACAAGAAAGAGCACCCAAAAAAGGGAAACAGACCAAAAAATAACAATCAGCTCCGCCTTCCCTTCCAAAGCATCACCACTTCGAAAACCTGCACTAAGGAAATCTTGCAAAAATAGGTGATAACCAAGATGGAAATTGCATAAAAAAAAATGGCAGAGTAATAGTCCAAGCAATTATCCACAAAATAAGTAGCTTAAATAAAAGACTAGATATTCAACCTCCAACAAACAACTTTATCATTCACAAAGAAGTGAATAATCACCATCCAACTATTAGCTAAGCAACCATGAAACCCAAAAACATTCCGACAAGAAGTAGACCATGGGCCAAAATCAATAATGACATAGACACATGAAACCAAGATAATTAAGATATATAAACAGTTCACTTCCAACTTAAGATAGATAGCCATAGCTTCTAAAAAAAAGTAGCAAAACAAAACCCCAAACTATTCCATGAAATACCAGATCCAAACAAACCAATAGTGAGTCTACAACCTATCAAGGTAATAGAAAAATTGGCCAACCTAGCCAAAATAATTAGAAACATAAAGGCTAGTAAAGTCACAACCCAAGTGCCACTCCAGTCTAATCCCAACCCAACCTAAGAACAAAGGAACCATGCCCATATAAAGGAAACAAACCAGATGAGTCAAATACCAAATCATGAAATCAGCCAAACCCCAGAAGAGACGAAGAACAAAAAAAAACCTCATACGAGATACAAAAAAAAAAAAGAAAAAAAAAAGTGGAGTGGATCAGGTTAGTAAAAGAGTGAACTATATCTCACATTAAGATGAGTAAAAAAGGCCCAAGATAGAGTCCTCAAAATATTACCCCTTTTAATAGCTCAGGATCTCTTCCTAAGAATTTCACAAGCTTCAAAAGAGAACCTTTGAAAGTACCCTTCAACAATTCTCTCTCATTTAAATGAATTTCTGATAGGTGGCAAGAATTCTTGATAATTCTTTGATTTAAAATAACTTGTTTGATAAAGAGTGAAAATTTTGGTGAATGTGAGGACTCCCTCATGAAAGAGTAGAACCACGCACTAACTTATGCTTTGAGTGTAGTAAGGAAGACTTAATAAATGACTTCATTCAAGTCTCGTTGAATTTACAAAATAATAATGTAGTGATCAATATGTTTATAAGTGGCAGATGACCCATTATAAGAATCCATGTTTGGCAGCTTGGAACCCATTGGAATAAGGATAAAGGATAGTTTCAATTAGTGGTGAAGACGCCTAAATTCCATGGTAAAGAAAGATTGGTCTCCCACCTCTTAAGAAAAATTTATCTTTGACTAATTATCATAGTTCATCCTATAAAGCATTATAAAAAGTTTCAATAATGTGAGGCAGTGTTAGCAAAAAATTTTGTTAGTATATTTGTATTTGTTTTACAATAAAAATCCTTCTTTTGATTATTGTTGTGTAGGAAATTAAAAAAAAAAGTTGAAAATATGGAAAAACACATAGTGATGTAGCGCTCTCAGCACAATTTAGGTTTATCAAAGCCTGGAAAGAATTTCACAGTGCTCTTATCTCTAGAATTTGGAAATTTAATTTAGTGCTCCAATACTGACCACTGGAATTCCATGGCACTCTAAGCATAACCAAAGCACCACAATGCAAAGGAAGAACGCCATGGTGCTCTCTTCCTTGGATTTTTGTGAAAACAATTTAGCACTGCAACACCCTGGAAACAACATCATTGTAATGCCAAATTGCCCCAATGCCACGACATTGCAGTTGGGTCAGTTACATGGTTAAATGACACTTCAATTAGGACCCAATGCCATGATGGATACATCGAGTAGAACCATAGCGCTAGTTCACTTCTGTAGCGTCACATTGCAAGCCTCTATAGTACCGTGACGCTAGTGTCAATTAATGAGTTTAATATAAATAATTTTTTGCTGAAACTGAGAGCGTTGGCCATTTGTTTATTTTTCAAAATAGCGTGAGAGAGTCAATCGAGAGTGTAAGAGTTGTAGTGCATGAGGGAAGACCATTCAAAGAGCAAAAAGTGTTTGTAATCAATTATAAAAGCGCTTATTGGTGACATCTTACTAACTCTTCTTTTGTATTTAGTTTGTATTATTTAAATAGAAACTATTTTGTGTATTTTCCAATCAATGGCTGGCTAATTTACTTTTCTTGATTTGTGATGTGTAAGAAAGCAAGATGTATTTAAGTATACTCTAGTATTTGTAATGTTTAATTTTTTTTTTTCAGTTCACTCAATCTTTATTCAATTATTGTATTGATCATGCTTTAATTAAAAACCTTGTGTGAATTAGTGCCTTAAAGGAGCATTAACAGAACAAATAGAAAAATTAAGATGAAACCCTAGTATGCATATACATATGATGGCTATGATTTTGAATCTAAGAGATATAATAACTGTAGTGAGTGAAAACTTTACTTGAGACTCCTACAATCTCGATAGAGATCTAAGAGTGATTTTGCTATGATTCACTGCATACATTAGAGTAGTAAAACTTAAGTAAGTAGGCATTTCATAACCATCATAAGTTTAGAACACTTTCATTTATTGAACTTTTCAATTCATAATTTGCAGTAGCAACTTTAGAAAATGATTTCTCATTCAGATTGGTAGGATAAACCTTGTGATTCACATACACAACAGTAGGGTAATTGTCGGAATTCCGTTCCTCGTGAGATGACACTCAATTCACATTTTTATTACTTGAATAGCACGTGCACTTATGTATAAATCGGTCTTGTTTAATTAAGATCTAGCATATTTTTATTGCAAGCTTTGCTAAAAGGATGTCATTGAACTAACTTCTCGATGATTATTAGATGAACATGGGCAGTAGGGCTACACGTGAAAAATGTGAAGAGCTTATGTTGCTGAAGTGATTGATGTCTTGCTACGACAGAGGAGTCCCCATATGATAACAAAGAGGTTGATTTAGGTTCATTTGAACTCAAATGGATCTCTTTTGATATTTCAATGGTTTTGTCCCATTGATAAGTTCGATTTGACAATAAGTTTGGTGAAATTATAATTTAAGTGGCTTTGAATTTGATTCAACAAGTTTACAATACAAATATATATCGTAATTTGTTTTATGTCAAATTGATTTTTGGTGACATATTACTAATAATCTTTAAGTATATATAAGACTCATTAATTTATAATATATTCTTAAACATTAAATAAAAATAATGTTAAAAACTTTAAAACTTATCAAAAGATTATTGAATGTTGACCAATGCAAACTTAAAAGTATTTAATTATTATAAATTGCTTTTCATTGCATCAAAATAACGTGAAAAACTGAAAACATTCGTTCAATATAAAAGCTTCGACGCAATTAAGGAGTTGCGTTTTGCCAACTTGTTTCGTTTTCCAAATTGATGCTGCAACCGATCAGATTAGATCGCTTTTGATCTCATAATATACCAAAAAATATCCGCAGAATTAGTTTATTTTTTATAGTGGGTAAAATATGATTATGAAATATTAATTTTATGTATGAAATAAAAATAATAATAATTTTTTTTTTTGTAGAATTTGGACAACTATGTTTATTAAATGTACAAAAAATAATTAGAATATTTATTCTTCTAAGAAAAAAAGTTTACGTTAGATAATTGTCTATCCTAAACTCTTCATAATTCTATACCTAATAAAAATATATATTTAAAATCTCAAATTTAATTATGATAATTTTTTAACATTTATTTTAAAATTAATATAATATATTAAATTAATCTTAATTTTAATTTAATAATCATGAATGTCATTCTAATATTATTATTTTTATTTTTATTTTAAAACTTATGAATTGTTTGTTAAAATTTATTTGAATAATTATATATTTTGCTTGTCTTATAGTTAGTTTAAATATTATAAAATAATTTCCACCTGTTATTTGGGAGAGATTATTAGGTGCGGAGTGAGGACAGAAAGAATCGTCCGCACACAAGTATAGGATACCCAGTTAGATACCACTCGGTACCGCTGGGTACAGCTTGGTACCCTGTATCTGTGCAGACAATGTGCGGACGATCCTCACTCCGCACCTTATAACTTTTCGTTATTTGGACGATTGGTAATACCCCAATCAAATCAGGACATTCACATTAGAGCTTTTTTTTTTGTCCATTTGCATGAGAAGAAAGAATATTTAAAGTTGTTCACAGCTGTTAAGCAGGAATGGAATTAGGATTTTAAATTAAAGTGTACTATTCAGTTGAGTTCAATAATTGAGATTATTTACATATAATAAACAACTTGCTCCCGAGTCACGACACAAACTTTCACGCAATTGTATGGCAATAACCCCATGTGAAAAATATTTATGCATAGAAGCTATATATGGTTTTCTGCATAGTGATTTTAATGTATTTTCAGTTTTTTTTTTATTAAGGAATTCTAATTTTTTGTTTAAAAGAATTCTGTAAATGAATAAAATGAATTACTATTTTAGAAAGTTTTAATTTATTTATTTCTTTTATTATTACTTGTCGACAATGCAATATGTTTAATGAGATTTATATCTCATAAATAAAAATTTAAAAGTAATGTCCAGTTATTATGTTGATTTATTAATTAATATTTTATGAATATATAAACATGATGATGATTTATAGAAGGCTAATATGTATGTAATTTTCTTTCTAAATTGATGATTTATATGTTGAGAAAATTACATAAATATATTCTTTTATATATATTTTGTCAATTAAAATAATTATTGTTATCATTATTTAATTTGATTTTATAATAAGCATAATAGTTAATCACCAAAGTGATCAAATTAGAAAGTATTTTTGAATATCAAATTAAATTTATTTAATTACTTATTAATATGTGATTCTAATGATGAATGATATAATGAAATTTTTATAAATTTTATCATGAGTGATTAAAGTTCATTGGTTATAATTTATTTAACGATAACTCAAAAGTTGAGCATAATTATGGTTAATCAATACATTTGATTAGATATGTTTTGTATATCCAAAGATAGCAAACATATTTAATTGAGGTATATGTGATTACTATTTATGTGAAATTATACATTGAGCAACAATTATATTTAGTTTTGTGTATTATGGTATCACTCAAAGGAGAACTTCAATATACATTTATGTGATTATATGATTATTATCTGAATTTATTTTAAGTCACTGTGTTTATAACTCAAACAATTAATATGTGAGCATTAAAAATTTTACTGTTTGTATTTGTGTTACTCTACATTCGTAAGCCTTTTCTATTATAAAGTTCAATGGGCTTAATTTTTATAAATGGAATGAACAAATACAGTTTCATTTAGGTATTTTTGATCTGAATTTGGCACTTCTTAATGACAAGCTCGCTACTATTAGTTTTATTAGTAGCAATGAGCAAACAACTTTTTATACTGCTTGGGAGAGATCAAATAGACTTAATTTGATTTTTACTTGAATGACTATGACTGAAATCATTAAGCCAACCATTCCCAAAATTGAAAATGCAAAGGAATTTATAACATTTGTGAAAGATCTGTCTCAATCTAAATCCGCTAATAAATCATATTTTGGGAAATTAATGTGTATGATAACTTGCTTGAAGATTAGTGGTTCACATACCATGCATGAGCACCTTACTGAAATGACAAATATTGCAGCAAGATTAAATACTATGTGAATGAATGCGAGTGAAAGTTTTCTTACACAATTTATTGTAAACTCCTTGCCTCATGAATTTGGTCCATTATAAATAAACTATAACACTATTAAAGATAAATTAAATGTGACTAAATTACTAGGTATGCTTATTCAGGAGGAAATAAGGCTTAAGAAATAAGAAATTCACTCAATTAACCTCTTGGCCAGATTGAAGTTAGAATGAGACCAATAAAGAAGAATGCTAAGGGTTATAAAAGACACATGAAGGCTAATGTATCCTCTAGCCAAATCCAAAAGAAGGGACAACACAATGATAAGTGTTATTTCTGTCACAAGTATTGACACTATCAGAAAGATTGATAGAAATGTAAGACTTGATTAAAAAAAAGGTAAGTCTAGTGTTTTTGTATGCTTTGAATCAAATTTTATAGATATTCCTTACAATACTTGATGGATTTATTCTTGATATACCACACATATTTTAAATATAATATATGGATTCCTTATGATCCAAACCATAAAGCGGAATGAAAAGTTTGTCTTTATGGGTGATAGAGTCAAAGTTCCAATTGAAGCTATAGGAATATATTACTTAAATTTAGATATTGAAAATCATATATATATATAGATCTCTTTTCAAACTCTTTTTGTTCCATCTATTTCTAGAAATTCAATTTCTTTATCTAAACTTGATAAAGTTTTATATTACTTTAAGTTTAAAAATGGATGGTTTAGTATAATCACTTTATTATCTTTGGTGTTATTTGTGATGGTATATATAAATCAAAGCTTAATCATTTATTTGATGAAACATTATTGACCTTGCATCATAATATTTGTATGAAACATTATTTGATTGATGAAAGATCTTTTTATTTGTGACATAAGAGATTGGGTCATATATCTAAAGAAAGAATACAAATAATAGTGAAAAATAACATTATTCTTGAATTAGATTTCATTGATATGGTGTATGTGTGAATTATATTAAAGGAAAATTTATAAATACATAATAAAGAAAGTAGCCATAAGAAGCACACATCTGTTAGAGATTATACACAGTGATATGTATGGGTAGTTTGATATTTCATCTTTAGGTGGAGAAAAATATCTCATTACATTTATTGATGCTTTTTTTTTATGTTGTGGCTATGTTTATTTGTTGAATGAAAAGTCTCAATCCGTTAATGCCTTAGAGGTATTTATTAATGAGGTTGAGCGATAATTAGATAAAAAGCTTAAAATTATTAAGTCTCATAGAGGTGGTGGATATAATCGAAGACTTAATGAATATGGACAATGTCTTGATCTATTTGTTTAATTCTTAGAAAAGCATGGAATATGTGATCAATACGAAATTCCAGGTAAACCACAATAAAATGTGTTGAAAAAAGAGACAGTCAAGCTCTAATTGATATGATTAGAAGTATGTTAATTATTTCATATTTACCTTTATCATTATGGTTGTTTGCATTAAACACTGCAATATTTTTATTAAATAGGGTTCCTAGTAAGGCAATTTCAAAAACTCCTATTATAAGCAAAAAGGAAACCTAGTTTAAGGCACTTACATATTTGGGGTTACCCAGCAAAATCAAGAATTTATTATCTACATGAAAAGAAATTGGATTCGGGAATAATTAGTGCATTTTTCATTGGTTATCTTGAAAAAACTAAAGGGTATAGATTTTATTATCTTAATCGAAACACAAAAATTATTGAAACTCGAAATGCTAAATTTATTGAAAATAATGATATTAGTGAGAGTTTAGAATCACGTGATATTGAAATTCAAAAAGAAGTGGTGAAAATTTCCTTACCCACAACTTCTTATAATGTTGTTCTTAAAATGTTGAACAATTTGATAAATTCAAGAACAACAAATGAAAGAACTATCTTCTCATAATGAAATTATAACTAATGAACCTATAATTGGTGAACCTCAAGAAAATAATTAAGACATTCTCAAAGAAAAATAAAATATCCTATTTTGGAGTAGTATGTTATTTATTTACAAGAATGAGAATATGACTTAGGCATTAAAGATGATCTAGTTTTATTTTCTGTATATGACTTAGCTATGAAAAGTTTTAATTTAAAAAAAAATGTTAAATGCCATGAAACAAGAGTTAAAATTAATTATTATAATAAATTCTAGGATCTTATTGATTTTCTTGGATGTTTAAAAAGAATTGGATAAAAATGGATCTTTAAGATCAAACATGACTCTAATGGAAAAATAGAATGATATAAACTCAGCCTTGTTACTAAATGTTTTTGCGTAGAAGGATGGTATTGACTATAAAGAGATATTTTCTCCTGCTTCTAAAATGGACTCATTAAGAATAATTATGGTATTAGTAGCTCATTATGATTTAGAGTTATATCAAATGGTTGTGAAAACTATCTTTTGTAATGGAGATTTAGTTGAAGAGGTTAATATTGATTAACCTACTTAAACAAGCCTCTCGACAATGATATCTTAAGTTTAATGATACTGTCATTATCTTTAGTTTTAAAGAAAATATTTTTTATCAATGTATATACCTAAAGATCATTGGTAACAAGTTATATTTTTTATTCTCTATGTTGATGATATCTTGCTTGTTGCAACTTATACTTCAAGATTGAGTTTTATATATGTGATTTTTTTATGATAATAAAATATTATTATTTTAATTACTTTTTCTCCTAACATACATTGGGTACATTTTCTATTTGTTGTTTGTGTGTACTAACATTTCACGAAAATCATACTCTAGACTACTGAAGATGTCAAGATAGAGTAGATTAGAGTTTCATATAATGAAGTCCGTAAATTTTCTATTTTTTCTTACGTTTGAGAGCGTGATTGTAATTGGTAACTGTGCACACACACCTGGGGGAGTGAGTTAAAACTTAAGAATTTTAAAACTAATCATTCTATATAATTTCCAATCGTACAAGATGATTTGTCAAGTTTCTTTTCCCCAAAATAAAGTTAATCAAATCAAGCCTTTAATTTTTTTAAACTATTTGTATTGTATGATAGTTTTTTTACAAATGATTTAAAGAGTAAAAATAGGCGCGTACTAGTTCATCCCAAACGAACTCATCATTTTTGAATTACTTGTACTGTATGAAGTTGGTCTATATAGACAATTCATAGAGTATAAAAATGGTGCGCACTAGTTTGCCCCAAATGAACTCATCATTTTTTTAACTTTTCATACTGTATAATGTATATTCATATAGATGACTCATAGAGTATGAAACTCATCCACATTCGTACCAAATGAAGCATGATTTATTTTAACTATTTATACTATATAATGTCAGTTCATACAAATGACTAACATAGTACGAAATGAGGTTTGTACAGGATCATACCAGATGAATTAGTTCAGTTTTGAACTACTCGTACATTACGATATCAGTTCTTATAGATGACTAATAGAGTATGATATCAGGTTCATATATATTCCTATATGGATTTTTGAGTTGTTCGTACAGACGAATCTTAATTGTACTTTATGATCCTAGGTCAGTTGACTTATAATTTTTAGTTCTCTAAACAATCTTTCTGGCGTTCACTATATAAGAGTATCAAAAACTAACACTCATATCTTTCGTTATGATTTCTCTTGAGAGTGGCCAGAGATTATGAGAGTGAAGTATTAGAGATCAAGTGAGGGGGGAGTTGTGAGGGATTTACAAGGTTGCCCAAAGCAAGGATCTTTTTTTCCTTCTTCAAATTTCTACCCATCTCCTATAGAGGCTTTTGAGTGAAGATCTTCAACATTGGATCACGGTACTCTATCATCACCAAGAAGGTGAGAAAAGATGTTGGTACTCTACCATTACCAGCAAGGTGAGAAAGGACATTGGTACTCTGTCGTTATCAGGAGGGTGAGAAAGGACGTCGGTACTATATCATTTCAGGTTGGTCAAAGAGAGTTTGTAAGGGCTTCTTCGCCTTGCTATGGGGGAAAAAGAGTGTCACTTTGATTTAGTGCAATACCTGAAGAAGGACTCTTCAAGGAGTGAACGTAGGCCTAGATTGATTGAACTTTTATAAAATTTAGTGCTCTTCTGTTCTTTATGATAAGGGTTTTAGCTTTAAATTTTTACCTACAAACTGCATTATAAGCAAAAATAGAATTGATGTGTTGTATAGAAATAAGGTAAATAATGTATACATGCTTGATTTGAACTTTGTTAAATCTTCTAATATTTTTTGTCTCAAAATAATCACTAATGAATCATGGTTATGGTATAGAAGACTCTATCATACAAGCATAACTAATCTTAGGAAGGTTACCTATAAAGAATTGGTTAGAGGGATATCGAAATTAGAATTCACTAAAAATCATCTGTGTTGCATATCAATTAGGAATACAAGTAAAGTCCTCCTTTTATTCAATTAAATATCATAGAACTAGCAAACCACTAGAAGTCATACACATGGATCTTTTTGGACTAGTTATTACTATAAGCCTAGGAGGTAAAGTTTTTTGGTATGTTATTATTGAAGATTATTCAAGATACATTTGGGTCAAATTCGTATCACATAAGAGTGAATCATTTAAAGAATTTGGAAATTTTTCTACTTAGATTCAAAAGATGATAGGGTGTGAAATTTAATCAATTCAAGGTGATCATGGAGGAGAGTTTGAAAATAAAAAATTTGAAGATTTTTGTAAAGAGTAAGAAATTGATCATAACTTTTTAGCACCTACGACCCCTCAGTAGAATGGAGTTATTAAAAGAAAGAACAAAACTTTCATAGGAGTCGTTAGAGACATGTTGATTGAATATTCACTTTCATAGGAGCCGCTAGAGACATGTTGATTGAATATTCACTTTCAAAATATTTTTGGACTGAAGCAGTTAGTATGGGTTGTTATGTTCTGAATAGGATGAACATTAGATCTAAGTTGAACAAGATACCCTATGAACTTCTTAAGGGGAGAACACCTAATCTTTCATATTTATATGTTTTTGGATGTAAGGTGTTCATTACTAATAATGGTAAAAATTCATTAGGAAAATTTTATCCTAAATTTGATAAAAGCATTTTTCTAGGATATTCTAATGTTGGCAAATCCTATAGAATTTTTAACAAGAGAACTTTGATAGTTGAGGAGACCACACATATAGTTTTTGATGAATTTGATATTTTTGAAGAGCCAAGATTGGAGGAAAAACATATTGAAGAGATCTCCTAAGGAATTGGAAAAACAAATCTTCAAGAGAATATTAGAACATAACACACATTGCCTAGAGAATGGAAATTTTCTAAAAGTCATCCTAAATAATTGATTTTAGCTGAACCAAGTGAAGATGTTAGAACTAGGCTTGGACTTAACAAAGAAGAGAACTACGCTGCCTTTATTTCAATGATTAAGCCCACTAATATAAATCAAACATTTTTTTATTGAATTTTGGATTTTAGTCATGTAAGAAGAATTGAATCAATTAGTTAGAAATGATATTTGAAAATTGATTGAAAGGCCTAAAGATCAAAGTGTTGTTAGAACTAAGTAGATGTTTAAAAATAAAATGAATGATTCACATGTAGTGGTTAGAAATAAGGCAAGATTGGCAGCCAAGGGATATAATTAAATAGAAGAAATTGGTTTTGAAGAAACATTTACCCCTCTAGCCAAATTTGAGGTGATAAGGGTGTTACTAGACTTTGCCTATTTTAAAATTTTTAAAATATTTTAAATGGATGTTAAGAGTGCCTTTATTTATGGGGTGATAAAAGATGATGTTTATGTTAAAGACCTCCAGGTTTTGAAAATTCAAAATTTTTTAATCATGTGTTTAAATTGAGAAAGATATTGTATAGACTAAAACAGACACTTAGGGTTTGGTATGAGAGGCTAAGTACATTCCTACTAAAAAGATAATCTGTTAAAGGAAGTGTGGACACCATTCTTTTATTAAAAAAGGTAAGAGACGACATACTCATTATTAAAATATATATTGATGATATCTTATTTTGATCCACCAATAAAAAACTTTGTAATGATTTTTCAAAATAATGAGTAGTGAATTTGAAATGAGTTTGATGGGTGATTTGAGTTATTTTCTTAGTTTTAGCAAAAAGAAGAAAAAGGATGGAACATTTCTTAACAAGTTGAAGTATATTAAGAACATCCTCAAGAAATATGATATGGATAAAGCTAAACCAATGTGTACACCAATGAGTTCCTCAGTGCAGTTAGATAAAGGCTCTAAAAGAAAATCTGTGATCAAAAGAAATTTAGAGGAATAATTGGATCATTGCTTTACTTAACTGCTAGTAGACTATATTATGTTTAGTGCTTGTTTGTGTATTAGATTTTAAGCTGATCCAAAGGAATCATATTTGACTACAGTTAAAAGAATTCTATGATATTTTTTGGGAACTCAAAACTTAGGGATATGGTATCCATGGCAGAGCTCTTCTTTTGAAATTATTGGATATTCTAATTCAGATTTTACAGGATGTAGGGTTTATAAAAAAAGTCTTCTAAAACTTTTCAATTCATTAAAAACTCTTTATTTTTCTAGTATAAAAGAAAATATAATTCAATAGCCCTTTCTGTTGCTGAACCTGAATATATTGCCTTCGAAAGTTATGTAGCCAAAGTTCTTTGGTTAAAATAATAACTTATTGTTTTAAGATTTTCTATTGGCACTATTCCAATTTTTTGTGATAATACAAGTGTCATATGCAATTCAAAAAATCCTATTCAATATTCTAGAACCAAGCATATATATAAGGCATCACTTCATTAGAGATCATGTGTCAAAAGGAAAATTTGAGTTGCATCATGTAGTTACTGAAAATCAATTACAAAATTTTCATAAAACCACTTGCTTTTGAAATGTTTAACACCTTAAGAACTAGATTAGGTGTACTTAATATTCATTCTTAATAATTGAAATTTAGCAAAATTCATTTGTGATGTAACTTATTGTTGGTGTTTATATTTTATTATAGTTTGTGATTTTTTTTTTATTTATTGATTTTCTTTTTCTTTATTTTGGATTTGATATTTATTTTGTGTCCCATGGATATGATTTTATTTGATTTTGAAAAGAGTCATGATTATGATGTGCAAATCTAAAAATTCATTTTTCAGTCATACTGTATGAACCACTTTCATACTATATGATATCACTAAATTTTACATGATAGTTTTTCTGTATTTGTAAGAAAAAAATATGTTTTTTATAACCAGATTGTAATGTACAAACATGTCATCGTACTGTATGAATACTTTATTTTTCATATTTACAAATTGGGAAATTATTTAAATGACAGTTATTTTTAAAAATCATCCCGAATAAACACATGTTCGTTTGTACGATCCTGTACCATAGTACTATCATTATTGTCTGATCATCCTGGATGAACACGTGTTCATCTGTATGATCATTTTGGTCAAAAATTTGTATA
This sequence comes from Dendrobium nobile, assembly GCA_022539455.1. Taxonomy (NCBI): domain Eukaryota; kingdom Viridiplantae; phylum Streptophyta; class Magnoliopsida; order Asparagales; family Orchidaceae; genus Dendrobium; species Dendrobium nobile. The sequence continues at coordinate 33,506,319 of CM039727.1, forward strand.
AAACGACTCTTTAGTAATGGTAATTTATGAAAAGTTATTTCATTTTTGTCAGTTTCTATTCATATATATGAAAGGTTTTCATCCCGTATGAACACAAGGTCAGACATATGAACCTTGTTTTGTACTATACAATCATGTCATTTTCTTTAAATTGGATGGCATTTGTTGAGTTTTATTCACCAATCACTTTCAATCTAGATCATCTTGTGTTTTAAAACTTTCCAAATGGCAAGTAGCATTAAGCAGGTTCGAATCTCCAAAGGCTCATCTTCTCATTCTGGTCAACGAGATAAGAACTTTCTATCCAAGGAGAATGAAGAAGCTTATCTCTACTACTTTGAGAAGAAAATTACTCCTTCTCAACTCCTCGACCAAAGAGACATTAAGTTTTTCTTAATGACTCTTTTTGACTCTTCCCAATTCTCTTTGAATCTCACCTTAATATATGTTTTCCATCATGACACATATCATTATTTCCTTTCTAACCTTAGAATGAATGAAAACCATTCCAAGATATCATCCTATGTTTTTAAACAGAGAGTAGAGATCACCAAGTAAGACTTAGGCACCTATTTACACCTTTGAACTGAAGGTGTAAGGGCACAAACAATGGATTCTAGGTCTAATTTTGACTGGTCTACTATCAATGAAACCTTAGAGGTGTCGCTTCTATCAATCACCTATCTCGTGTGTACACCTTGAATCGTAATGCAAGGATCATCCAATGTGTATTATGAACTTCTATTATTCCTAAAGCTGGTGATTATATCAAGCTAACTCCTTTATTGTCAATAGTCACATATCTTATTATGACAAACACTCTAATAAATGAAGCCCAATTAATTATGAACTACATCTATAAACTTATCGATATTGGACTTCCTAACAATATAAGAAAGAAGAATGTGGTTTTAGGACAACTTATCACCAATATTCTTGAGAAGAAGTATAACTTGATTTATCCCGATCCACCTACTCAGCTTCCAATCTAATTCACTAATGCTTCCTTCAATTCTCTTTTTAACTGAGACCAAGGAGATGAGGAGAAAATTTTTGATAAAGCAGAACCTACTCTTGCACCTGCACCTACTCCTCGACTTGATCATCATTTCTATCAAGAAATAGTTAAGTGATTTAATGGACTTGAATATCATTTTGATCAATGATTTGTTCAAATTAAGACTCACTTAAACTAGTAGGATGCAAGATATAATGAAGATATGGGCTGGATCAGAGGATAGTTTGACTCAGTCAAGATTCAAGTAGCTACCATCAATAGCGGCTTTATGATGTCCACCCCTCCTCAACCGCCTCTAAATCAAGATCCTCAAGCATATTAGTTTTTAATTTTCTATTGTAATTATTATATGTTTTTTGTGTTTTGTTTTCATCTGTTGGCATTTGAAAGTTTTTGTGTTATTATTTTTGTTGTATTTACATTTATATCCTTAGGTTATTTTTACTTTTAAAGGAATGGAATGATGTTTGTCTAATTTTGAGATTAATCTTCTTGAATTGTTTTAAATTTTTATAGACTAATCAAATATAGTTGAACTATGGAATAAAATTTTAAAATACTTTGCTCTAAAAATTAATGTCATTGAAAAATTTAATTTTTCAAAATTTTAAATTAAATTATGGTTAAATATAGATTAGAAAATCATTTTCATGCTTCTATAGATAACTATTATTTAGCTATAATTATTGCAAAAGAGATGTCTTATTTTTATTTTATTTCTTATTCAATGTGTTTATTTTTTTAATTATTAGATTTTGTTTTAAAATCTATTGATATCAGAAAGACCAATTGAAAAGATGCACAAAATATGTCACAAGTTTAAATGATGCGCAATGTTCGCTAAAAATGAAAAGAGTTATAAAATTAGCCCAAACTAAAAAGATGCATAAAGCGTACAAAAATTTGAAAAGATGCGCAATGTCACCAATCAAAAGTATCATACAGTTCTTTTCTTTATCTTTCTATTTCTTAAACAAATTCATTTAATCAATAATAATCTCCACTATTGAATTAGAAACTAATTAATTTTTTTATCATATTTTTAATAATTATTTTTATTTAATAGGACTAGAATGAATATTGAACCTGGTTGACATTTTTTATCTGAATTGTTCTTTAATTTAAAATATGAGATTTTCCTTTTCGCATAAAGATGTTAATGTTAAAATTTACAAATAGTTCAAAATCCTCTTCTTCATCTTCTATTAGATTTGTCGATAACAACTTACCTTTCAAGAGATACTTCCCTTTTTGGTATTGTCAAAAGGGGCAGTCATTGGTTATTGTTTGTTTGATTAATTGAATTAATTATGTGTGATTGTTGTGTGTGTTTTTGTTTTTGAATTTGTTTTGGTTTTGTTTTTTTTATCCCTTACTTTTTAATTGAGCATTCATTGAGGGGGAGCTTATGAGAAAAATGAACTTTAATGTAATTCAAATAATAATTATTTTGCCATCATAAAAAGGAGGAGATTGTTGTAACTTAGACTTCAAGATTGAGTTTTATATAATATTATTTTTTGATGATAACAAAATATTATGTCTTGATTACTATTTTGACTAACATATATTAGGTACATTTTCTATTTATTATCTTTGTGTACTAAATTTCAAGAAAATCATACTCCAAACCTATCGAAGACTTAAAGACATACTAGATTAGAGTTTCATGTAATGAAGTATATATATATATATATATATATATATATATTTTTTATTTTTATTTTTATTTTTTTGAGAGAGAGAGAGAGAGTGTGTGTGATTCTAATTAGGTAACCATGCACACACACACACACTGGGGAGTGAGTCAAAACTTAGGAATTTTAAAACTAATCATTTTATATGATTTCTAATCATACTAAATGATTTGTCATGTTTCATTTCCCCAAAATGAAGTTAATCAAATCATGCCTTTAATTTTTGTTTAAACTATTCATATTGTATAATAATTTTTCATACAGATAATTCACATAATACAAAAGGGATGTGTACCAATTCATCCCAAATGAATTTATCATTTTTAAACTATTCATACTGTACAAAGTTGGTTCATACAGATGATGCACAGAGTACAAAATTGATGCGTACCAGTTCCTCCCAAATGAACTCATCATTTTTAATTGTTTTTAATCTACGATGTATGTTCATACAAATGACTAACATAATACAAAATGGTCATCCACGTTCATACCAAATGAAGCATGATTTATTTTAACTATACATACTGTACGATGTTAGTTCATATATACGACTAAAAGAGTATGAAATGAGGTTCGTATAGGATCATATCGGATGAATTAGTTTAGTTTTGAACTATTTGTATAATACGATGTCAGTTCAAATAGATGACTAACAAAGTACAAAATTAGGTTTATACCTGGATTTTTAAACTGTTCATACAGATGATCCTCGATTATACCATACGATCCTAGGTCGATTTACTTGTAATTTTCAGTTCTCCGGATGGTTTTTCATGTGTTCACTATATATGAGTCCTAAAAACTGACACTCATATTTTTTGTTATGATTTTCTCTTGAGAGTGGCCATTGAGTGTGAGTATTAGGGAGAGATAATGAGAGTGAAGTGTGAGAGATCAAGTAAGAGGGAGTTTTGAGGGATTCATAAGGTTTCCTAAAGTGAGGATCTTTTTTTCCTTCTTTAAATTTATACCTATATCCTCTAGAGGCTTTTGAGAGAAGATCTTCAACATTGGATCATGGTACTTTTCCAACACTAGGAGGGTTACAAAAGATATTGGTTTTCTATCGTCGTGAGGAGGGTGAGAAAGAACATCAATACTCTACCGAACTGAGTTAGTAGAAGAGAGTTTGTAAGGGCTTCTCCACTTTGCTATGGAGGAAAAAGGAGAGTCACTTTAATTTAGTGCAATACCTAAAGAAGGAGTCTTCAGGGAATGGATATAAGTCTAGTTGGACTGAACCACTATAAAGTTTGGTGTTCTTCTGTTTTATAACTTTTTACTGTATTTTTATTTTCTGCACTTTACATTACTTTGGTTGTAAAATACTTTGTGAAAATCTCTTTCTATAAACAACTACATACTCTTGAATAATTGAGTAAAATTTCTTAAAATGGTTTTCTAGAATCCAAGAGATTTTTTAAATTACCAATTCACCCCACACGTCTTGGTTAGCCATGGGACAATTCTATTAGATCTAATAACCTACTCAAACTTTCATTGCTTGCAATAATTATCTTGGTTTATTATATAAAACCAAGAAAATACTCTCTAATAATTTTGAAATGAAAGATATGGGTGAGGCATCCTATTTGATAGGAATTAAAATATTCTATAACAAATCACATGGATTATTAGGATTATCTCAGAAAACCTATATAAATAAAATTTTAGAGAGATTTAATGTGAAAAAGTGTTATGCATGTATATTTCCAATTCAGAAAGGAGATAAATTAAGCTTATGTAAGGCCCAAAGAATGAATTGGAACATAAATAAATGGAACAAATTCTTATGTATCTATTATTAGGAGTCTAATATACTTTGTCTTATACTAGGCAAGATATTAATTTTGTTTTGGGAATATGGGTAGACATCAAAGTAATCTGGGAATTGATCATTAAAAATATACAAAGAAAGTATGATATTTGTAAGGAACAAAAGAACATACGCTAAATTATAGAAAATTTAATAATCTTGAGCTGATTAGATATTCAGATTTAAATTTTGTTGGATGTTTGGATACAAGAAAATTTACATTTGGCTATTTATTTCTATTAGTTGGAGGAGATATCTCATGGAAAAGTGGAAAATAGTCCATCATTGCTACATTCACTATGGAAGCTAAATTTGTGTAATGTTTTGAAGCCATAATTTAAGAATTATGGTTGTAAAATTTTATTTTAGGAATTGGAATTATTGACAGTATTACCAAGCCACTAAAAATTTAATATGATAATACTCTAGTAGTATTTGTTTCTAAAACTGATAAGTATTCAAAGGGTACTAAACATATGGAATTAAAATACTTTTCCATTAAAGAAGAAGTTCAAAAACAAAACGTGTCAATTGAGCACATTAGAACTAATCTTATGATTGTTGATCCATTAACTAAAGGGTTATCCCCCAATATATTTATTGAACATGTTGAGAGGATGGGTGTTATTGGAAAGCATTATTGATTTTATGTTATGTTTATGCTCTATTATATTTTACTCTTTTTTTTTTTTTTTTTGAGAATTGCAAATTGTATTAGAAGAAAAACTAATTACAAGCTATAAAAAGGCTCACATTCTTTCTTTAACAAACTAGATAAGAAGGTTTTTTGAAGCTCAATAATAGCTTAGGCGAAAGTCTAGTGAGAGAAAGTTTGGTGAGAGAAAGTCTGAGAATTTGGAAAGATTCCATTGATCTTTTTCAAAATTTTCTCATTCTATTAATTTCATGGCTATTTTGAAAAATCTTTCTCCGCCGTCTCGCAGGTGGATCGGACAGACGGCTATGGAGGGAAGGCGCCTGGCTTTGTCTGAGGCCTGAGAAAATATTCGAAGAGGTGTCAATGTTCCTGTTAGATCATCATCGGAGGTGTTTAGTGAAGGTCAGATATCTGCAATGACTCTTAATAGCCAGTGTAAAGAGAAACCTTTGGTTATCAAGGAGGGAGGTTTGCTGATCAACAAAATTAAACCATTGGTATTGGGAAAAGGTAAAGAAGTTATCAGAGAAGAAGAGTTTTTAAGCCCAAAGAATTTTTTATCAGCAAGTGTTTATAAGGAAGTGAAGGAGAATCTGAACATTGAAGCTACCACGTCGGCTGGAAGGAAGAATTTTTCTAATAAAGGATTCAAATCAATTTCTCTTCCGACTTCTCCAATTGTATGCAATATTGTGAAACAAGCTCTGTCTAAAGGATATAAATTTGATGTGGACAAGGTGAATGAAGAATTTCCTCAGCTTGTTACAGCAAGTGTGGAAAAATAGAAGAAAAATAAACAAAGTATTGGCATTCCTTTGGAGGTCTGTGAAAGGAGGGAGGTGTCTTCGGTATGGACGAAGAAACAAAATATAAAGGTGGACAAATTAGATATTGGCTCCTTTCTTACTGAAGATGGAGAATCTGTTCTGCTTCATGCAGAAAATGAAACTAATAATGTAGAAAAGCTGAATTGTGCTCTAGTGGTGAAAGTATTTGGGGATAATATAATGTTCTCATTAGTATTGAACTTAGGAGGCAATGAAGCAAAATCGGGAAGTTTCACTTCACTAGTTTGGGCACAAAATGGGTGCTATGTTGGTTTGAAAATCCAGTAGCTATGGAAGAGGTTTAGATAGGAGGACCATGGTATGTTAGGGGCCATGTGGTGGGTTTGGACAAATGGTCAACTTCATTTTCTCAAACTTCTATGAATGGAATTTCAGCTTCAATATGGATAAGGTTACCTAATTTACCATTGCAATGTTGGGATGACATTAACATTTGCAGAATAACTTCTAAAGTAGGTAAGCCTTACTTACTTGATGGGAATATGTTTCATTGGGGAAGAAGAGAATACGCTAGAATTTGCGTTCGAGTTCCATTGAATGAGAAATTACCTTTTGGAGTTTGGGTGGAAGGATTATCTGGAAAATTTTTCCAGAAAATTGAGTATGAAGGTATTTCAAAATTATGTTATGAATGTGGAAGAATTGGTCATACTTTAACAGAATGGAAGGAGTCTAAGAAAAAGGTTGTGAAGCTTAGTGAAGATCCTAATTCAGTCTGTATTGATTGTAAACAATCAAATTCAATGGCAGCAGGAGGTTCAAGTCAGCATGGTGAAGAATCTTTATATGGGCCATGGCTTCAAGTAAATTATAGAAGGAAGGGAAGATATATGGAAGTGTTGAAAGGAAAAAGCAAAGTAATAAAAGAGTTTTTGTTCCCAAACAAAACACTAAAATGGTTGAGAAAGAAAAAGCTATTCCAGATTCAGTCATGAAATTAGCTCAGGAAGAATCAATACAAACAGAGAAGGATCGAAATCAGCAAATTGAAGTCTCGGTTAATGCAGAAATTATTGAAAATCAGCCTATTTTGGCTCAGGTTTTAGCTCCAAATTCAGTTGTTCCTACAATTAATAAATTTGGCATTCTATCTGAAATGGAAGAGAATAAGTTGTATGGAAATGTAAAAGAGAAGGAAGGTAAATAAGTTGAAGAAGGTGAAATAACTGAACTGGAACAAGATATTATGGAAAGCAACACTGTAATAAATCAGAAGCTGATGGTTTTTCATGAAGAACCTAGCAAGGATTCTTCCCGGGAGGTAAAAGAAGTGGAAATCTCTTCTTCAGGTAAGAAAGGCAAACTACTTAAAGAGCTGAAATCATTGGGGTCTAGTAACATTGTTAATAACAACAGAAAGCTGGAGATTGGTAGAAGCAAAAAAGCTGGGGGTCCTTCCCCCATGGTTAAACAATGACTTTATTAGCTTTTTGGAATTGTAGAGGGGCCAAGAAGAGAGAGGCCACTCCATATCTCAAGAACTTTATTAGAGACAATGATGTTTTATTTGTGGGACTAGTTGGAACTAAAGTTAGTTCAGTAAAAAATCTTCAAATTTTGGGTTATCTGGGAGATAAATGGGAATCTTTTATGGTTCCATCTAAAGGCCTTTCGTGAGGCATTATAGTTCATTGGAGGAAGGATTTGGTGTCATTTTCTATGTTGGATTTTTCTTCTCAAGTCATAACTAGAAATCGGGAAGTTATAAACAGAGGATGCTGGCTTGTCTCCACTGTATATGGAAGTAGAAGTATGCTGGATAGGAAATCTTTATGGGAGAATTTGGAGAAGGTGTATGATGTGAATAAACCGGCTGTTATAAGGGGAGACTTTAACTATATAATGTCTCAGGAGGAGAAGATAGGAGGTAAGAAAATTGTATTCTCTCAAGGAGTAAAATATATGAAGATGTTTATGAGAAATAATGACTTTCATGAAGTTGGGTTTAATGGACCCAAATTTACTTGGTGCAATAACAAATCTAGAGGATCTCGCATCTTAGAAAGACTGGATAGATGTCTTATAAACTCTACTGCAATGAACTCTATTCAGCTAGCCTTGGTGAAGCATTTGTCATGCATTGCATCGGATCATTGCCCAATAATTTTGGAGGTGTTCAAATCAGTGAAATCTCATTATAAAGATATAAGTTTTGAAGACGTATGGGAAACTTACCATGGAGATACTGCTATTTTAGAGAGATCATGGAAGAAGTTTGGAGGAAGTGATCCAGTAACTTCTTTGAACTTGAAGTTTAAAAGAACTCTAAAGGCTCTTTTTATTGGAGCAAGGCTAAATTCAAAAGTTTAAATTTTTTGAGAGACTCTTTGATAAAAGAGATCTTTGATCTTCAATTAGAAGAGGCAGAGGGGATGCTTGAAGAGGTAAAATTGCTGCTTCTCAGGTCTAAAGTTAATGAACTGAATTGTACTTTGGCTAGGCTGAATATTTGGTGGAAACGAAGAGCTAAGGTGAGGTGGTTGGAGGAGGGTGATGTAAATTCTTCTTTCTTTCACTCATTCGCAAATGCTAGAAGGAGTTCTAACTGGATTAAACATATCAAAAATGGAAATGGAGTACTGACAGATCAGCATACTGAAGTAGAAACAATTTTCTCAGAATTTTTTAATTCCAAATGGAGGCATAGAGACTGCTTGTTGGAGGGCTGGCCGAAACCATTTACTGCTTTGTAGGAGGCTGATCAACTTAAACTGGGCGCAGATTTTACTAAGGAGGAACTACAGATGGTGGTGGACAGCTTGGGTAAGAATGTATCTCCAGGCCTAGACAGGATTACCTTCTCATTTATTAAATGTTTTTGGAGGATTATTCAACCAGATGTTTGGAATGCCATTGATAAATTTTTCAAAACAAGAATTATGAATCGTAATTGGAAGGAGACTTTGATAGTATTAATTCCTAAATTGCAAAATCCCATCTACCCTGCAAACTACTGTCCTATAAGCCTATGTTTGACTACTTATAAATTAGTAGCAAAAATGTTGCTTAACAGATTGGAAATGGTGATTCACAATGTAATTTTTAGGGATCAAGTGGCTTTTCTAAAAGGAAGAACAATGTTAGATCATGTGCTCTTAGCTCAAGAGGTCATCAATAAGACCAGACACTCAAAAGAAAGTAAAGGATTTTTGGCAATCAAAGTAGACATGGAACAGGCATATGACAACATGGGTTGGCAAGCTTTGGGCAAGTTCTTCTCCACTTTAAATTCCCTAGAAAATTATCTTGTTTGATTTTGAGCTGCATTTCAAATCTAAGATTTTGTATTTTGATCAATGGAAAAAAATCGAATTGGATTAAAGCTAGGAATGAGTTTAGACAAGAATGTCCCCTATCCCCTTTTCTTTTTATATTATGCTCCCAAATACTATCTGATGCTTTTTATCAAAGTGAAAGGAAGATTGGCATTCAAATTGATTCTAAAGCTCCTAGAGTTTCTCATTTGCTATATGCCGATGATATCTTAGTTTTTTCTTAAGCAAATTTGAAAAAGATTAAAAAGGTGAAGAGTATTTTGAATAAATATTGTAAATGGACTGGACAAAAGGTGAATCACAATAAATCTATGATGATGTTCGGCAAAACAGTAAACTGAAGAAGTAAGAAAGAGATTGAAGATGTTTTGAAGTTCAATTCTGTGAAGGAAATGAACTACCTTGGCATAAAGCTTACTCTTAGAAGGATGGTGAAATCAAATTTTAATAATCTTATGGAAGTAGCAATGAAGAAATTAAATATTTGGGTAAAAAACTTTATCTCTTTGGAGGGGAAAATGATTTTGATTAAATCAGCTTTCTTATCTCTTCCAATTTTTTTATCAACTCTATTCTTAGTGCCTTTGGGGATCCTAAAGGAGTTTGATAAAATGTGTAGAACTTTCTTGTGGAATAAGAAGAATGGAAATTTGGTAATTCATTATGTATCTTGGAAGAAGTTATGCCAACCAAAGCAAAAGGAGGGAGAGGACTTTTTTCTGCAGTTGATAAAGTGGGACATCTAAGGCCAAATTTGCTTGGGAATTTTATACAAAACAGGATTCTTTGCTCAATTGTATTCTAAGAGCTAGATATGGAGAAGATTTATGAAAGAATCAAGGGAAGAAAGGGAGTTCTTCAACATGGAAATTTTTTTCCAATGGAGATAAATATCTTACTAATATTGTGAGATGGAAAATCTGTAATGGGATCTCAGTTGACTGGATGCATGAAACTTGGATACAAGACAAGAGTATCTCAAAATTGCCTCCATTTGTAAACAATAAGGAGATCGGCAATTATGGCTTAAACTTCTTTATCTCGGATGGAAAATGGAACATGGATCATCTACAACTATTTTTTGGTGAGCAACTGATTGAACTCATTTCAAATACACCAATCTTTGTGGATCAAGGAGTAGATCAAATAGAATTGAAATGGAAAGCTTCAGGGCGTTCTATAGTAGCATTATCACAAGATTTTATTCATAAAGATGATGCTAATTACAATTTCTGGAAATGGTTGAAGAAAGTTAAACTAAGGCCACAGGTTGAGTTATTCTGGTGGAGATTATACAAGGAGGCTGTACCAAGCAATTCTTTCCTGTTTCATAAAAAAATAATTGAGTTCAAGGGCTGTTTGAGGGGATGTGAAAAAGAGGAGAATAATGATCATATTGCTGCAGTTTGTGATAAGTTAAGAAACACAATAACATGGCTCAATAGATGGGGATTTCAAGTTCCTCAATTTGAAAGGTTTGCAGAATGTTTAGAAGCATCGAATAAGATGTCAAGCATAAATCTGATCATTGTAAATATTTACTGCACTGCAATTTTTATGGTATGGAAGAGCAGGAATTTGCTTATTCATGAAAAAAGATCAGAATCAGATAAAATTATTGCAGCTAATTCTATTTCTATGGCGGTTGTATCTCCTATAATCAATATCCAATCGGCCAACTGGGATGTCAATCAGCATAAGCTGTTTTCTTCTTGGCGTCCTCCACCACCCGGATGGATAAAGATTAATTGATGCATCCTTAAGAACTAACTACATGGTCAGAACTGCTGGAGTTTGTAGAGACGATAAAGGAAGAATGCTACTTGCATTCGGTACTCAACATGTGCATTGGGATATTGGCCAATTGGAACTACAAGCGGTATATATGTTAAAAGATTTCATACAAGATTGGATGGTGGAACCACAAGGTATCATTATTGAAGGAGATAACTTCAACATCATCAAGTGTCTTCAACAAGCTTTGAAGAGATTCAAGAATAAAGATCTCCTTGAAGATGACTTATCATTCATAAGAGAATTCAATCAAGTTTCTTTTAGTTATACCACTAGAAATTGTAATAAATTAGCAGATTGTTGCACTAATTTCACTTTGAACAAAAGTTTTATTTGGCATGATCTTTCTAACATTGAGATTCCTCCTTCATTCTTGTATATTTTGAAGTATGAATTCAATTCGTTAGATTTTAGTAAGTAGTTTGTAATAGTTTTTTTTTTTTAATTTCTAATGCATTGATGCATTTTTCCTCAAAAAAAAAAAAAAAACAAACTAGATAAGGGAGAAGGAATGTCACCAAAAGAAAACTTTCTGACATATTTGACTCTCTGAGCTCTTTGATGTACTATTTCTGATATATTTTTTGATCCTATTATGTTGTGTATCTACATGAAAGAATTATATGAATGTTAATATGATTTATTTTAATAAAGATATTAATGTTAAACCATTATGGGTTTCTCTCATTATAGATCATTTTAAGTGTAAAATTAATATTATGATACATAAAAGAGAATATGTTGTATGAATAATGTATACCAGCCATGTTCCTTATTAGTTTTTACTTAGTAATGAATTATAATTTGACTAAATTAAGAAAGTTTGATATATAATGTGCATTATATTTGAAAATATGAATGTAAAATTGGAATAATATCATATGAGCTAAGTGGGAGAGTGTAAGAATTAACTAAATAAGATTAATTATGTAATGTAGCTCATATTAATTATTATTCAAATAATCATTTAATAGTTAATTAAATGATTAAATCCTATTGGTCAATAGATGGTTTCGATCAATCATTTATGGACCATTAAATGAAGTATCTCTTCATGAAAATAGCTACCGGTCTTCTTCTTACCTCTTAAAAATAGTTATTGTCTCTCCCTATGAATAATTAACATAAGAGAAAAGAAAAAGGGGGTGAAGGAAGAAAAATCATAGTTTCTCAAATTCAAAGAAATTCATGGATAAATCTATGCCGAATCAAGGTATGTTTTTTTTATTTTAATTACAGATTTGTAAAAACAATATTATTCAAGTTATTGGGATTAAGCATTTAAACAGTTATGTCATTTGTATGATAAAGAAAATATTTTTGATGAATCTGAAGATTTCTTACACAAAGCATTCCATTGGACAGTCCATATTGATTCCTCTGATTATAAATAATTCATTTAGCATTTAAGTTCCTTAATGATATCATAATTAGACAATAATGGGCTCATTTTATTCATCTCGTCAAGCCTCTCAATTCGATTATAAGCTTGCCAAGTTTGGAGATCATTTGTTCATAATATTAGCATTCTAAAGATTCCTATTAAGTTTTATGCCCTAGATTTGGGCTCATTTTGACTCAGATTGAATCATTTTTTGTGTCATTGGGTTCATTTCGTTAAGATATTCAATTTGATTATAAGTTTGCTGAAATTAGACATTGAATGGTCCCAAATTTAATTTTGAAAGATCTTAAGTCAAATATGCCTCAAGATTCAAGCCAAATAGAGGAATTTTTTGTCAAATTACCAAATTTATTTAGTTTTATCATATAATTTACAGTGATAAAAAATTTCAATCAAGAGGCCGAGATATGAAAACAATTTTTGTCCTAATATTTAAATGGAACAGGCTTTAACGTGCTAATTGAGCCTAATAGTTAATATAAAAAGATATTACTTTTATAAAATATTTTTTATTTTGTTTGATGTAAACATAATAATTATAAACATAACAATTAAGACTAATAAATTTTTATAGCATTTATTTTAAAATAAATTTAAAATTAAATATATATTTGAGATGACTATAATAAATGGATCAAAAAATTAATTTTATATTGTAAAGATGCTCGATTTGACTATAAGCATGCATGACTTAAAAAATTGTTTGATGGTCTAATTAATATCTTAATGTTCCAAATTTATTTCAAGCACTAGTTCTAGGCTTATTTGAGTTTTGATTGGATCACTCTTATATTGTTAGACTTGCCTTGAGTTTTTTTTTTTTTTTTTTTTTTTTTTTTTTTTTTTTTTTTTTTAAAGAAGCAACAAGAAACATTGCATTAACTATAAAAGAAAGCAAAATACAACCTAGAAATCAACAAGTTCCTCCTTTAACAAATTAAGAAAAGACGAAGGAACCTTATTAAAGCTAATATCTTCCCAAAGAAAATCACGAAAGATAACATAGTTAGCACATAGATTTGCTAACTTATTGCTATTCCTATCTATACAATTGAAAATAACATGATTGGATTCCTTCAAAAATGTTAAACTTTACATCAACTGTCCACCCTTCCTTAAAGACTGCTAAAGAAAGTGAATGATATTTGAACTATCTCCATCGATAATAATTCCCTTATAAGACAACATCCAATCTTTAACAACATCTCTTAATCCTTAAATTGATGCAAGCTCCAGCTAAGAGATATCCCAATGAACACACTTTTTCCTGAAAGCTAGCAAAAATCTACCTTTATAGTCACAAAAAACCCCACCAATACCAGCCTTGTATGATGATAATAATGACGCATCAATATTCACCTTGATCCAATCGGGTGGAGGAGGGTGCCAATGATTTAACAGCCTAAACGATTGAATAACAACCTAGTGGCCTGAGCTTATATCACCACATGACGAAGAAAATGAAGAATAAGATACAGCTTGAATAACAATCATAGTAGCGCTTTCTATCATTCCTTCATGTATAAACTTGTTCCTTTCTTTCCAAGATAAATAAATAGAATTACAAAACAACTTAATTAAAAACATATTACCCAATGAAAGTTGGCTTAGCTGAAAGTTCGTTCGGGATGTTAAGCCCTATGAACTTAGTCCCAAGCTAACCAAGAGGGGGGGTGAATTGGTATTTAAAAAACTTTTAAGACAAAGAAATAAAAACACAAACCAAATCACACCACAAAAAATTAATGCGGAAATAAAAAGTGCGGAATCAAAAATAAGAACACAAGATTTATAGTGGTTCGGTCGAATCGACCTACGTCCACTCCTTGGAGGCACCCTCCAAGTATTGCACTACAAAACGTGACTCTCCTTTAGCCCCCACGGCTAGGCGGAGAAGCCCTTACAAGACCCTCCTTTTTGCCACCCCGGCAAGGCAGAGAACCTACCTCCTTTTGCTTCCTCCTGAAGCTGGCAGAGAACCACAACCAAAAGCAAAACTCCTTACCTCTACCGACCCTTCCACGGACGAGAAAATCCAGACGAAAGACAAGCAGAGCGATCCTTAAAGCAACCCTTGTGAATCCCCCTCAGAAGCTCCCCCTCACAAGATCCTCTCTCTCTCCCTCTCTCTCTTTCTCTCCTCAAGGTCTTCTCAGGTCAAGGCAGCAGCCAAAGGTCTTCTAAAACATTTGGACAAGAGCTCTTAAATAGAAGAGCTCTCAAGGAGCTCATTAATTGCAAGTAGCCGACTTTATCTTCCCGGCCGATCTAGACATCGGCTTGGCCGATCAGTACAAATCAAAGAAGATCGGTCAGAGCATCGCCCTGGGAACAGTCTTGGACGATTGAAATTTGTCTTGATCGTCCCGGACGATCATACGATCATCCTGGCCGATTAGTTCAAATCAGACGCAAATCGTTCTGAGCATCGCCCTGTTAATGATCTGGCCGATATTTATCGTCCTGAAGCAACTCAAGGATTTTAAATGTATCGTCCTGGCCGATCCTGCGATCGTCCAGGACAATATGATCGTATCAATCATCCTTAATTACTCCCTTGATTTCCTGATCAATTAAGGCATAATTTGGTAATTTCGTCCAGGCCGATATGGGGATCGTCCTGGCCGATAATTTAAAAATACAGTATTCCTTAATTGTCTATGGCGGCTACTTCTTTCTATTTTGAGCTTATCGTCCTGGCTGATACACGTATCGTCCAGGCCGATATGTTAATGTCGGCTGCCTTAATTAAGAATCCTTACTTAGACTTTCTGTTTTAAGCTGATCGTCCCGGATGATATAAATATCGGCTGGGTCGATGTGGGCAAAAATAGAAATTCTAAGCCTCTCAAGTGTGTGTGTGAAGGGTTACTTAGCATCCGTCTCTTTGACCATTACAAGTAGACTCAAAAGGTGAAAAATAAAATTACAGACTGACTCAACCCTAAACCAACGCAATTCTGAACATGGCTTCTTCATGATCGTCTGGTCTTCGATTCTTGAAAAGTTAGAAGCAACAAGTAGTCCAAGAGAAGTAGTGTTTGTCAATCATCAAAACATAAGCCATGAAAAAATAGATTTGCAACATTAGCCACCGACAGCAATCTTCAAAATTCTCGAACGAAGGAATTCCAAACCCTCAACTATTTATTACATGAACTACTTCCGTGAGATTCACACAAGTAGTTGTTACATGATCTATATATTCAACAACATTACACCCTCTTTGACAAGAAAAAACATTTTGCAATCTTCTACAATACATCAATTGAAAAGTTGGAATTGCATTGTTCTATAAACGCCACCAGAATACCCCCACTCGTGGGTCAATTTGGTTTTTTTAATCCACTTCCAGTAGACCCTGTCAGGTTGGTTTTACGTAATAGCTTCCGCAGCCAAAGAAGATAGAGATCTTCCATAATTCTTATAAATGAGTTCTAATCCATCTTGACACAAATTAGACATAATTTTCCCTTGGCAGATTACTTCCACAAGTTCTTCTTCAAACAATTCTTTGAGCTCTTTTTTTTTTTTTCAGGAACCATCCACCATAAGCTTGTCAACCTCACTACCTGAGATTACCACAAAAGTTGGCCATCTATTGATACTTTTATCCCATATCCAGACATCCTTGAAGACATTTATAGAGTAGCCATTAGCAACATTCCATCTTACAATTGATTTACGATATTTGCCTCCATCATTGATGATCTTCCAAGCTGTTGAACCTCCTTTCTTATTTCTAACGTCTTCATTCCTAGCACCATATTTAGGTTCCAGGACTTTATGTAGCAAAGAATTTCTTTCTTGAATATATCTCCAAGAAAACTTAGTCCTTAAAGGACCCACTTTGCTCACACATGAGTGTAATCCATAACCCCCCCCCCACTGAATTGGCTTGCACAGCAAATCACAACCGACATAATGAAGTCCAAGACTTCCGTCCCATTTATTCCAAATAAAACTTCTACATAACTTATCAATCACATTAAGAACACTTTTAGGGACAAGGGAATGTGGAATGTGTAGAATGAAAGTTAGGATAAGACAACAAAACTATTTTAACCAACATGAGCTTCCCAGCCAAAGATAAGAATTTACTCCCCAATACATTTAGCATTCTCAAAGCTTTGTCAACAATGCCTTGAAAATCTGCTCCTACCAATCTTCTCAACTCCTCTTTTATACCAAGATAGCTGAACTCTTTAACTTCCTTGAATCCCATGATACGAATTATAGCATTTTTTCTCCTTCTAACACATTTACCAAACAAAATCACATATTTATTACTATTTATCCTTTGCACTGTCCAATAAGAAAATTTTGAAAGAATACTTTTGATTTCCTTCACCACTTTAGTGTTAGCTTTAGAAAAAATAATCATATCATCCACATATAATAAATTCAAAATCCTTGGACCATTAGGATAATTATGAATACCAATAGAATTGCTTCTCAAAATAAGAACATTAGAAAGAAGTTGAGAGCAAAAAATGAGAAGATAAGGCGATAACAGACAACCTTGGCAGAATCCACTCTTGCAGTTGATCCACTTAGAGGAATTCACATTAATCATCAAAGAAAACCATGGATTTTCCACACATTCCATAATAAGATTTGAGAACATGAAAGGAAAACCAATGTACTCCAAAACCTTTCTCAAAGTATACCAACACATACAATCGTAGGATTATTCCATATCAATCTTGAAAAAGACTAATCCCTTAGAAGATTTAGAAATTTTGAATTTGTGGAACATTTCTTGAGCAACCAACAAATGTTCTAACATCGATCTCCCCTTCAAGAATGCTGCTTGTTCTTCAGTGATCAACTTTGGTAAGATATATACCAATATATTTAAAATCACCTTGGCAACCACCTTATACAAGGTCTTGCAAATGCTGATAGGCCTGAAATTTGCTGGATTCAATGGTTTGCACACTTTAGGGATGAGCACAACTAGCTTTTCCTTCCATTCCACATCCATAATTCTAGAGTAAAAAAATTGTGTAATTGCATTCCAGGAATCTCTTTTAACAATTACCTAGTATGCTTTGATAAAAGAATAAGTTATGCCATCTATGCCCGGAGCAATGTTTCCACCAGCTTGTGAAACAACACCCTCAACTTCATCCCAAGAATTAACTCTACTAAGACAACTTCTATCGGATTCAACAAGAGAATTTAAAGGAGTCGGCCATCCTTTAAGAACACCATTTCTCTCCTTCCATTTCCCATTAAAGAAACAAATGAAAATGTCTTCAATCTAATTTTGGTATTCCACCAGAGATCCATTGTCATCTTGCACTTTAAAAATCCAATTAGAGTTCCTCCTCATGCTAGAAAAAGACTGAAAAAACTTGGAATTAGTGTCCCCCTCTGACATCCACTTGACCTTAGCACGTTGCCTCCACTAAGTGCTAAATCTAGCCAAAGTAGAATTCAGTTTCAAGACCTTTAACTTGAGCAGCCAACTATCTTAATCTGAGAGAAATCCAACTTCTGATTCCTTCATTTGCAGCTCCAAAATTTCTTTTAAAAGATAATCCTTCAAAAGAGGAAAGTTCTTCAACTTGGCTTTACTCAAAAAAAAAAAAACAAAGATTTCATAGCTCTTCTGCACTTTGTATTAAGAATTTCAGAACAATTCCCCTTTACCCTCTTACTCCAAGCATTCCTGATCACAATAAAAGATGTCAGAAAAGAATCCCAAACATTCTCAAATTTAACAGTCTTCTTAGGCAAAGATTTTATATCTAGAAGATTTAATAAAACATGATAATGATCTGAAGCTATTCTCGCAGGATGCCTAACCACCAACTGATGAGAGGAATTGATAGCAGCTGAATTTAGAAAACACCTATCAAGTTTCTCCATAATTCGAGCCCCACCAGCTTTGTTATTACACCAAGTAAACCTGGGCCCAATACAATCAACTACATGAATATCATCTTTGATTATGTAGGATTTCATATCTTTTGCACCTTGAGAAAAAAAAAATCTCTTGCCACCTCTTTTCTCCTCTTTACCTAACAAACAATTAAAATCACCCCCTACAACTATAGGCACCTCCTTGGAAGAAAAAGCTTTCAGCTCCCTCCGTTTGATGACATCTTTACTCCCATAGACAATTGAGACCCTTTAATAGCCTTTATTAGTAACTTTCGCCTCACCAATAACCACTTGGTAAGAAGCACTTAAAATAGAAAATAAAGCCATAGATGACTTCGACAACACCAGAATGCCTCATGATAAACAATCAGCTGGAACATGATACTAGTCCCAATCCGCTCCAATCAACTCATCAATTTCCTTTCTATCCAAAGAAGAAGACAATTTGGTTTCCAACAAACCAACAAAAAACCACCCATGTTCCTTAACAAACTCCTTAAGATAAAGAAAAGCTTGCTTCTTCCTCGCTCCTCTAAAATTCCAAAAAGCAATCAAAGCCATTAATTATTTAGAGGGGAAGAACTCCCTGCCTTATCTCTCATTTCCCCCATCAAGTTTTCTATTTCTTAGAGATAATTTTATAGGACGCAGTCCTCTAAGTTCTTTTGCAGGATTCTTCTTTAAACAAGATGAATTTTCCTCCTTCCTTTCAAATTCCACAATCATTCCACCTCCGCCATCCGGAGAATCTGCACCATCTACTCATTTATCATACACAAGAGAAGAATTTTCCTTCTTCAGGATCTCCCCTTCTTCTCCCATCTCTCTCAACACATTAAACTTATTATTGACAAAAGGTATAAATTAGGCTTTAGAAAACTTACCAGTTTTTGAAATAGAAATCTGCACCTTCTCTGGACAGTCAAGAGAATCTACAGCAACTACTTTTGGAGGAGAAAACACATCTTCAACAGTAATGTCCACCACAGCTCCTCCCTTTGAGACATCCACAACAATATGTTCTTTATCCATTCTAACTATCTTCTTCATTACATTGAGATCATGCACCGTGGGTTTCCAAGCTCCAGGTTTTTGATTTTCCTCTTCCCATAATTAACAGGGATCCAAGGTCCATAACCGTCTTCACCACCATAAGTATCACCTTGCTATTATTAGTTGTATTCAAAAGAAATGGAGGAGCTTAACCCACAATAGGTTGCTTTGAAATTCCTTGCATAACATTCAACCTTAACTCTGGACAGTTATTCTTCTCATGCCCAACCCTACCACAATTGAAACATAAAGAAGGCATTCTTTCATATTCTATTTTTTGGAAGAATTTTTCCAAGACCCCTCTACCCAAACACCAAGGGGCAGCTTATTCTCTAATTTGATATGGACAGAAACTCAAGAAAACTCTCTTCTGCTCCTTTGAAACATGTTTCTATCAATCAAATATGGAATACGAACCTTCAAAGCAATTTTATACACATTGATCTCATCCCAATAGTGAAGTGGTAGAATGGGCATTCTAATCCATACTTGAGCTGATAACCCTTTCAAAGAAGAAGGAGAAAACATTGGTGAACACTTGTCCATAACAATAATATTCCCCTTAACATACCAAGGTCCATTATTAAGGACTAAATCCAAAGTTTGTTCATCATTAAATGCACATAAAGTCCATCCATCACCAAGCACGGTAAGATTGAATTAACCAAATTGTGCCCAGTACCTTCTAAGCTCGATATTGAGCACCTGAAGAGGGGCATTATCCCTAATGACATTAATCACTAAAGCATTTTGAAGTTTCTTTGCATTCTCCATTTCACTGCATATACAACTTTATCATGGATCCATCATCAGAAAGACATTGCCTATAGTCCAGATCACTTACTCAGATATTATGTTTTTTCCTCCACACATTATTCAACCCATTACCAATAGATTCTTTGGGCTTAACTACCGATTCATCAATAGGATTGCATGTGTTCTATTCTCAAGATTCGCAGTGATGAACAGAGATTAAAACACCAGCCACATAATTCGAGCCTGAATTCCCAGTGATATAATTCACCACTGAAGAAGAATAATCAATATTTCCATCGCTTTTTGGGCCAACAGATACCATATTATCAATAATAGATTTTTTCCAATGTGTTATCAATCTTCAATTGAACAACATTACTACCATCAGTTGGCATAATAGAAATGCCAAAGACATTAACAACTAATTTCGAACTAGAGGAAGATGACGATTCAGTCTTAGGAATAGGCTTTGAAATTTTAAAATTATTATCAACCATGACCTCTTTTCCCTTTCTGATATCAGGAACTAGTTTCTTCATTGTTAGAAGACCACCTTCATTGATCACCAATGCCTTGCCATTTTTCATCTTCAATCTCGCCTCTTAAGTAGAATGATTAAAACCAATACCTAATGATCCATCGTTGAATACCGGCAAAGACCTAGCATGAGCCACCGCATCACTAGAGGAGGGACAATGACCATCACCAGGACCTCCCATAGCGGAGGTTCGGCAAACATCTGCCTCCATTAGAAACCATACCCAAAAAAAATAAACAGAAATTTCAATTTATGAACTTCTCTCTAAAAGAAAAAACCCATAGTTTCTCTCTCCCACAAGAGGAAGTTTGTGCTAGTGGAACAATATAGCCTTAGTTAGACTATAAGTTTATTGAAATTAAAATTCGGATGATTGAGAATTTAATTTTGGAGGTTTTCAATTAAACATGTAATGAAATTCATGCTTGTTATAGATAATTTTCTATGACATAAATATTATCACACAATTTTAAAATTTGTAATTTTATGAGCACATAGTTTTTTTGATTTATCTTGAATTATTAATATAATTTCTAATTTAAGGTTATTTATCAATTTTTTTTAGAATTTATCCAATTTTTTTATAGTTTAGTTGTGATGCAAAAATATTAGCTGATTTATATATTAGAATAAATACTAAAGAGGTTGAAAGATATATGTATAAGTTAGCTAAGAAAAGAGATATGAGAAGTAAATATTTATTTCAATGAAGTATAAAAAAAATGAAGTTCAAATAGTACATTTTTTAGAAGAAGATATTAAACATATGTGGATAAGATATTTTAATAAATGTTTCAATGAAATTTATGAGAATACCGTTGACTTTAATGGCCTTAGCATACTAAATAAAAATATATATTTTTTTTGTTTTATCATCTTATTAGTAAAATCAAAGTTGGAAAAGCTTAAGATAGTGAAGAATGGGAAAGCAATAGGATGCTATGTTATTCTAATAGAAATGTGAAAAAGCTTAGGAGATCAAAGAATTTATTGGCTTACTAAACTTTTAATATTATTCTGAAGACAAAAAGATGACATTATTGTAGAGAAAGAGTGTATTGATTCTAGAAGATGTTTAATAGTGTATGATTTATAGAAGAATTAAGTTAATGTGCAATACATTAAAGTTATGGGAGGTGAGAGTAATCGTGTAGTTATTACAACTTGATATTAATGTTTCTCAAAATAAATTTGGATTCATGTTGGGTAGTTCTACCATGGAAGCTTTACATTACTTCAGAGGTTTATGGAGAAATATTGAGAGAGAAAGGGGGGTCTACATATGATATTTATTGACTTAGAGAAATCATATAATAAAGTTTCAAAAGAAGTGCTACATTAAATAAAAAGTTAATAATGCTTATATTCAAGTCGTTAAGGATAAGTATATAGGAATTGTTACTTGTGTTCAAACACAGGTGATTAGGTTGAGTATTTTCCTATTTTTGTTGGGTTACATCAAGGATTATCTGTAAACAAATCACTTTTTCTTTATTAATAGACATTCTTACTAGACATTTACAAAAAGATATACGATGGTGTATGCTATTGGTAGATGATATCGTTCTTGTTGATAAGATTAGAGGAAACTGATGAAAACTTGAATTTTTGATGTCACATTAGAGTTAAAATTTTTTTTATTTAAGTAGATATAAAATTGAATGCATGGAGTGTGATTTTAATAGTAATAAATCTAGTGGTAATATTATGAACTTGGGTGATTAGGTTATTAAATAAGAGTGCCCATTATAGATATCTTAAGTATGTTATTCAAATAGGATATTACTAGTTGAAATAAATGGGGATATTATTAGTGGAATTCAAGTTGGACGGTTGAAGTAGAGGAATGCATCAGGCTTATTGTTTGATAGAAAAGTACCCCTCAAACTTAAGGGAAATTTTTATAACATGGTGGTGAAACCTGCAGTGCTTTATGGCACAAAATGATGGTCATTAAGAAAAAACATAAAATTAAGTGCATAGAGATGAGGGAGCTTAGGTGGATGAGTAACTTTACACTTAGAGACAGAATGTGAAAGGAGTCTATACATAAAAAGGATGGATTAGCACAAGTGGAAAATAAGATAAGAGAGAGTCACCTTAGACGACTTGGTCACATAAAATCTCAACCTTTTGATGACCTGTTAGAATAGTAAATGTATTATATATTGTATTTATTGGGAAAGATAGAAATGGATCTAAAAAGACTTATTTAGAAAGTATTTAAAATTATCTTTTTATTAGATTTAAATTAGAATTTGACTCTTAAAAGAATAAAATATAGAAGAATGATTCATGTTGTCAACCTCATATAGTGGGATAAAAGATTTTTGTTGTTGTCAAATAGGTTTAGTTGATGTTCAAAATTATGAAAAAAATCTACGAACTTAAGGACAGCCTCAAGAACATCACATAGAAATTGGAATTATTTGGATTATTTTAATTTGTAATTTTTTGAAATTATTTAATAATAAAAATTTAGTTTATAAGGAAGAAAAGTTCCAAAACTAAAAAAAAAATTACAGAGCATAGGACTAACTAGAGTAACATCTCATAAAAATTCAACTCATATAAATTTAATTTAACGTTTTCTTAATTTTATATTATTTTAGGATTCTTTTATATTTTCTAATTAAATCAACTCCAAATTGTATGAAATTTGTCACAAAAGTTAAATCTTCTCTCAAAATGATTTCACAAAAAAAATGAAGTAAATCAAGTGACTTTATGATTTTATTTTGATTTAATATATTTAAAGATATATTTTATTAATTCATTAATTTAAAGTGGATTTTTTTTCATATGACAATTTACTCTTCTTATTCCAAAGATTATCAAGAGCCAAAAAAATTACTTTACTTTTTTAAGATTTTATTTGAACTTTAATGATTTTTATAAAATCTAGATCATTTAATGGTTCAAATTAACATAGAAAGTATAGTATATGATTTGAACTTTAAAATAAACACAATCTTACATGAATTTAATTTATAAGTCAAGGTGACTTGGAAAATATTCTCTAAATGTTTAAGGTCATTTAGTTATTTAAGATTTACAAATATTTAACAAAATTATTTATCTAACTTTAATAAAGTGTGGCTATTGCGCCCAAATGTACTAAACTTTATTATTTCTATTTTTTAAGTCCATCATGAATTCAATACACTTTAGTTTATATTTTTTAATTTTTTTTCTTGAATTAACTATAAATTATATAAGTTTCTAGGCTTATTATGGTATTTTCCCTTATAAAGAAAATACATTTTAGTTTTTCAACCCTAAATGAACTCCAATCTTCATAACATTTAAATCATAGATCCTTGAAAGATTAATATCTGAAATTTTGAGCTTATTTGAAGTTATTTATGATTTAGTTAATTTAAAATTAGATTAGAACCCCCTTTTTTATTTTAAAATGACTTAAATTTTATTTTATCTTGTTTCTGAAATTCATTGAGGTTTTTGAGCAAACGACCCAAAATTTCTTGATGTAAAAATAGAGGATCTCAACACCTTCAAGAATAATATCTATAAGTGTAAATTCATTGAGAATAAAAATAAAATTTAAGTAATCTTTAGAAATTTTAGGATTATTTTTTTAATTATTTATTTTTTTTTATTTTAATTTTTTATTCTCTCATCTAGAAGAACATAGAAGTATTTTAAATTTAGTTTCAAGGTCTTAAGACTTGATTTGATTTATTTATGAATGATTGTAAATTGGGCTTATTTAAGGGTAATTGATTTTAAAAATTCAATGTACATTGAAGCAAAACTAAAATTCATATGAAAAATTTTAGAGAGGTCTAAGATATGTTATATATGCTTCCATATAAATTTGATTGAGGAAATTAAGGGTGATTAAGGATGATAACTATATTATTAATCTTATGTATTCAACCTTAAATA
This sequence comes from Dendrobium nobile, assembly GCA_022539455.1. Lineage (NCBI taxonomy): Eukaryota > Viridiplantae > Streptophyta > Magnoliopsida > Asparagales > Orchidaceae > Dendrobium > Dendrobium nobile. The sequence goes on from CM039727.1 coordinate 33,530,981, forward strand.
ATTTATTTCCAATTGGCACAAACCGACTTAAAAAAAGATTGGATTTATCCTTATTTTTTTTAATCCAAAGAGGTACATCCATTTATTTTGGATAAAATGTTAATTAGTTTTGAACTTTTGAAATTTAAAGCTTTTTTAATTGTTGAAAATCCCTAAATCATTTTAGAGCTCACTATGTTGATGCGGTTAGATGGCATCTTAAGTAGCAGATCTTGTAGTCCATGTTGGAATGATCTGACCCATTTGATTTTAAGGGTTCTTAATCAAATTGATTTTTGTAATACTTTCTCTTGACCATGATGATCATATTTGATAAAGTTTTTTGCTTCAATTGAGGCTTCTTGGATCACTAGGGTCACTCTTTCTAAACATAAGTCATCAGATCTTGGTGGTATCACTCATAGAGAGCTTTGCAAGGAGGAGAATGTCAGAAAAATTGTAAGTTATTCATAAGGAAGATAAAGAAACACTATTGCATATTGAAATCAACAAGATGATGAAAAATTTATAAGGAAACTAGTGATGAACTTAAATTGGATCATGAACATCGCCAGTTTTTCTTTTTTTTTTTAAATCATGACCATCGCTATTGATGCTAGTTGGCAAAATATTTATTGATCATCCATTTAGATTCGGATATGTATCTCTAGTCATTCTTATAACTTCAAGTTGCTTGAGTAACTAGACAAAGGAAGTGGAGCCATGTGATACTATAGGCCACCCCTATGCGAGTCACTTGAGGTGGTACTAGCTGGCCTATTGACTAATTAAAAACCAAGGAAGAGTGGAGAGTCATTTAGCAGGTTTGGCTTTAGCCTAGGTTGTGGTTATAAGCTTATATTTAGTTTGGATTAGCTTAAATTAGTTGGGTTGACCAACTTGGGCTAACCTTAATGGGCTGAGCCACCTAGGGGAGCTAACCTTAGTTCTTAGAAGAGGTTAGAAATAGTTTAAAGGTGTTTAGAGTTTGTTTGTTTAATTTTGGCTCTAGTGAGCTCAAGATGGGTCACTTAGCCATTTCTATCAATCTTGAGTTAACTACTGTCATTGTTGCTTGACCATGGGTCAAGTTCGAGTCTAATTTTTCTTGGGATATGTTAAGAGCATTTATACTTAATGGAAAAGTTTATTTGGTTTGAATAAATTGGTTGAATTTAGTTTTAGGGTTTTAAAGGTAAAGGGGTAATTTTGGTCATCCTTATTTCTATAATTGGTTAAATGAGTTTACCGAGGCTCCTTAAGTCATAGGGAGCATCCAATAGCAAGTTAAAGGTTCCTAGGGTAAATTCTAGGGACATGGACTGTTACACCTTTAAAATCTATATGCAATTCTACAAGTTTTGACCCAACATAATTTGTGATAATACAATATATTTATGTATTTAGAATATTTTGTATGTATTTGAGCATATTTTATGTGGATGTGAGAGTGTATACATGTAACAATAAAAAAATAATAAATAAGTAGTTAAAATAAAAATTTGAATTTCTATTTGAACTAGAGCATTTCAGGGCTTTGCATGGTGGTACTATGGTGATAGACTTGGGAGCAGAGTAGCATAAAAAATTAATACTGTAGTATTAGAGGCTCCATTCTACAGGAGTTTTAGATTCAACATGCAGCACTACAGTGTTGGGTTAGAGCACTATGGCGTTAGGCCACTAATAGTATATATATATATATATATATATATATATATATATATATATATATATATATATATATAAGACAATTATTTGATCTAAAGAATACAATGAAGGGTTCACGAGTAGGAAAAAAAAGCATGGAGTTATTGAAAGTCAATGAGAACCTATATAGTTTTTCATACCAACACTAACACCAGTATGACCCACTGTTTACACTTTGATCCAATAAAATGATAGGGATGTACCTAGAGGATCCACTGGAAGAATTTAAAATCCTATTCATTGAATTTTAATTTATTAGCATTGTAGTGCATGTTGAATGATTAATATGCATGTGTGTGATTGAACCCATGATTAATTGGATGTAATGAATAATAAGTAAATGATTAGTATTATTTCATAGATTATTGAATAGATTTAAATTGATTTACTAGTTTTGGATTGTATTGATTTATTTTGATGAGTTTAGTATATGAATTTGTTTGTTGTTTTATTTTACTTATTTTTTCTTGTGAAAATGTCAAGGGAAATATTTTTTTTATGGTGGGTTGATTGTAATAATCTAAAAAACATAAATAGTATTTTAAAATAAAAATGTCAACATTAAAGGCTTTGTTCCATAACAATTATGGATCCAACATGCAGCACTATACCCTTAAGTCAGAGTGATATGCTGCTAGGCAACAGAAAGAATTTTTATATTTATTTTATTCTAAAATCCTAAGCACTAAGTCAGCCCAATCACTTTGCCTCCCCATTTTAGCTACCTTATGGTGGAAGAAGAGAGGGAAAGGGAGAGAAAGAGGTGAGAGGGAAGAGAAAGAAAGCTGGGTTTTGGTCATTTTTGCCCAATACTTTAGTTAAAAAAAGTGTTCTAATCATTGAAACCCAAATCCCATTCTGATTTTCAATGATTTTGAGTTTAATAAATTTGCTCACACCTAAATTAATAAAAGGGAATTTTCACTAGATTTTTTATCTTACAAATTTTACTATATTATACATATACATTTTATGGATGTTTTAACTGTAATATTATTAAATTTCATTAATTAAAATAAAAGTTATGATTCTCTAAACCTATAAATTAATATATAGATTTTCTTATATTTTATAAATTTAAACATTTCATGTTGCATTTCATGCATGAAAGAGAGATTGATATAACTAATAGAAGATAAATGTGACATTAATATGCAAGAAAGGAAGGCTGGTTGTGAATACTATAATAGATATAGGTTAGATGTTAAAACATAATATCCTATAAGATAGTGTGCCAACAGACTTTCCTTTAAGTCTGTTTGTGCTCTTATCCCGGTTATAGCCTGTAAGTGATATTGATTATGTCGACCAATAGAGGGTGATAATTCTTAATGATAATCTTATTGGTTATGTAAGTGTATTGATTACTTTTATGCTTCTATTAGTACAACAACATTATTCTTTAAGCTAGAGAGAAGCAAGAGAGAAAAGCTAGAGATAGAATCTCCAAGTTTTTTATTTTTTTTTTGTTCAAATTTCTTCTTCTTCTGTATGTTGGAAGAATTTTCGCTCAGGATCCACTGAAAATTTTTATGGCCGGAATCCTACCGACCATCCATCATTTGGCTCCCATGTCATTCCTGATTCTACTGTTTCAACATTAGGCATTGGTACTCCGAAGTTTGGCCATTTCAATGCTCCCTTGGTCATTAGAGAATCGAATGAGGTTAAATTTAATTCCCCCACCTGTGACTGGTAAAGGAAAGTAAATCATTGAAGATTTAATTTTAGTACTCCTCTCAAGATTGGTATTTCTAAATCAAATGATTTTGGATCATCTTCTTTAGATATGAAACTTTTTGTTAATAGATTTGGTAATAATTCCAAGCTTGTTTCCATTTCAGAGGGAGTTCCTTCAGCCAAAAACAAATGTGATAAACCTTCTATTATTTGTGATAATGCTCCAGAAAGAAATTGTAATTCTGAGGTTCTAGGAGAGAACCTTTGATGTTCAAGAATTGTATGATCAAGGTCCTGCTAATTCTTAGGTTAAGCGACCATATAAAAGTTAATATGTAGAAGGAAGAAAATTTTTGTCTTAGGATGGTGTAGCAGTTAAACTGTATGAACCTACTGTTAATATCAGTTCCAATAAGATTCATTATTCAGTTGTGGTGAAGGTATTTAGTAGATATATCCCAATCAAGGTGATTATTGAGGAATTGCGATGACAATGGTCGCAATTTGGAAAATTACATCTGACAGTTCTGGGCTCACGATGGGTGATATGTTCATTTTTTCATGTGAAGCTATGGAGAATGTCTTATCGGGTGGACCCTGGTTTGTGAACGGTCACATTATAGGCCTTGATAAATGGAATTCTAATTTCTCACCAGATTCATTAAAGGGCTTATGATATCCTGATTGGGTTAAAATGCCCTACCTTCCACTCTATTGTTGTGATGAGATCAACATGTTGAGAATTGCTTCTTTGATTGGAACACCTCTCTTAATATATGGTGATATGTTCCAATGGGGAAGAAGGGAATTTTTTAGGGTCTGTGTTCGGGTAGAGCTTGACAAACAACTTCCTTTGGGTGTTTGGGTGGAAGGGTTGAATCGACGATTCTTTCAAAAGGTTGAGTATGAGAAGATATCATTTTTTTGTTTCAAGTGCGGAAAGATTGGACATTTAATTGATACTTGTGGATTGAATGTGGTGGTACAAGGGAAGAGTGATGTGGGGAAGCAAGATGACCTTGGGAAGGTTTCTATTAAAGATCAGCCAAAGAAGGACATAAATGATTTTTCTTATGGGCCTTGGATATTGGTTAATCATAGAAAGAGAAGTAAAATGAATGTGGGACAACAAAGAAAAGTACATTTGCCAAAAGCTGAAGCTGTCTTCAAAGTTTGTGTGCTTGATGTGTCATCCTCTGATCTGGACAAAGTTCAAAGAGTAGCTGTTGAAGACTCAATTGTGGAAGATAATGTGAATCTAATAGCTAGGATGGATTTGTCTTTAGATGGGAATTTGCACAAGAAGGTTTTGATTAGGTATTTTTGAAGATAATGAGAACTTAATTTCAACTATTATAGACTATGCAGATAAGGGAAGGGATGCTCCTTTGATCTAAGTTAATGATTTTTGTTCCTCTCATAAGGTTTCTGATAATGATAGTAAAAACTTAAAAGTTCTAGAATCTCTATATGGGAAGGAGGCTAATATGGATAGAGATGCTAATTTGGTTAGAGAGGATGTAGAAGAAGGAAAATTGGAAGATCCAGGAACTTTATTCAGAATTCCAGAGGAGTCTTTAATATTTATTTTTAATGAAGTGGCTGATAAGGATATCAAGGCAGATGTATATGTTGGTTTGGGTAAAACAATTTTTGGAGGTAATAAACCTAAACATCTTAAGGATCTTAGGTCCCTTGGACCTTTGAATTCATCCTCTAAGCTTAAGAAGGTGAATTCATTGAATAAAATAGAGTTGGGGTTCTTCCCTCTTATTGACATAATTGAGTTCCTTAGCTTTTTGGAACTGTAGAGGGGGTAACAAAAGAGAAGCCTCCTTGTATTTGAAAGCATTTGTTAAGGATTGGGATTTTTTTTATTGGAATAGTTGAAACTAAAATTTCTTCAATTAGTAGATGTGAGTTTAATAAATTCATAGGGGTTTGTTGGGATTTCTTTCTCTTCCCTTCTGTTGGGATGTCTAGAGGTATTTTTTTGATTTGGAGGACTGATTTGACCTCTTTTTCTTTATTGGAAGCATCAGTTCAATGTGTTATTGGGGAACTTAAGATTGCTAATAAAGGCAGGTGGGTGGTATCTACTGTATATGGTAGTAAGGACATGTATAATAGGAGGAAGTTATGGGAGTGTTTGGAATTGCATTCAACTTTGGACGTGCCTTTAGTGATAGGGGTGATTTAAATTGCAACTTGTGTCAGGATGATAAAAGGGGTGGAAAAAAATTTTATTTTCCCAAGGACCAATAGATATGAAAACTTTATGAATAATAATTATTTTCATAATGTGGGGGTTCTTGGTCCTAAATATACTTGGTGCAACAATAAAAAAGTTAGTTCTAACATTCTTAAAAGACTTGATAGAAGTTTACTAAATTCCAAGGTGTTGGAAGTGGTTTAACATGCTTCTGTTAGGCACTTAACGAGGGTTGCTTCTGACCATTGCCCCATTGTTCTAAAAATCTTTCTCCAAAATTATGGTTAGAACAAATTTTTGAGATTTAAAGTTAGCTAGTTATCATATATGGCATCAACAGTAGTGGTGAGTAAATCCTAGAATAAATTTTCTTGTGGAGATGGAATGGAAGCACTAAACAGAAATTCTATAGATCTTTGAGAGCCTTGCTTTTTTGGAGCAAAGCTAAGCATCAGAATTTAATGGATATTAAGGAAAAACATAAGAAAGATATTGAAGAAATTTAACTGGAAGAATCAATTGGCATTAATTTTACATTGGAGAAGCTTACATTGTTAAGGTCCAAAATCAATGATTTGAATGTCACACTTGCCCAATTGAATACATGGTGGAGACAAATAGCTAAAAGGAGATGGTTAGGTGAATGTGACAGCAATTCAAACTTTTTCCATGCTTTTGCTAATGGGAGAAGAAATGACAATTGTATTAATCAAGTGAAGAATGATGAAGGTATTATTGTGGAGGATCCTACAGTTTTTAGACATATCTTCTTCAACTTCTATATATATATATATATATATATATATATATATATATATATATAGGAACAAGTGGAGATATAGGGATTGTTGTTTGAAGGGTTGGGCATCTTCACCAAATTCCTTAAGTCAATAGGATTGAAACCTACTTAATGATGATTTCTCCTTTCAAGAAGTAGAAATAGTGGTGAGAAATCTTGGTATGAATATTTCTCCTGGGTCTGATAGAATTTCCAATTCATTTATCAATTCTTTTCATGCAAATGTGTTGTATATAATTATGTTAAGTGTTTTTAGATGGTTGATCCATCTCATCAAGATCTAGATATGATAAATGGTCAAAGCTCTAGTTAGGCAGCTCAGATTTAGGGTATAGATCCTATGATCAATTTTAAGGTGATTTCTTAGATTATAGGTATAATAACATAGTTGGTAGGCGAGGCTAATACATAGGATTTTGGTACAACTTCTTATGATATGGATATATATTTATAGAATTTCATGAGCTTGTAATATCTTAGACTTTCAGGTGTTATTGAGCCTAGAGCAGGTGAACATTAACTAATGAGAATAAAGAAGATTTTGGATGGGATGTATTGTCCTCTTAAAAGGATTGTTGCATTAGCTACATGGATGGTGAAGCATTTTGTTGGTGGTTCGGGCCACAGAGTGAGAAGTTTCAGGATCGTACAAATACTCTAATAACTTAAGAGAATTTTATAGAGACATTCAGAACTTGGTTTGTATCACTTATACTAGGAGAGAGCTGCAGTTATTTTCTAAAGTTGATTCGAAGAAATATTGTAGTGATGTAGTATGAAGTAGAATTTTCTTCTCTCTCAAGGTAAGATGCATAGTTGATTAGTACTTTTAAGGAGAAGTGTTACCAATTTTTGGAGAGGCTTCTGGATGCTTTGAGGCAAATATTATTGGTATATGATATTATAGATTTTTTCTTAGTTGGTCAAGAGGTTCAAGAGTAACGAGATAGATTTAGTAGTAGTTCAATAATGATGGAATGCGAGCAGGAGGAGGTTTGGCAATGACATAACTAATAATAGACATTCTAGTAAGAAGGATAAATTTGGTGGTACTAAGTTTACAAGGAAGAAATAATCAATAGTGATTTCTTTTAGATCTAATAGAGGTATTATTTCCAATTCTAGGGATTTAGTAAGTGTGGACCCATTATGTTAGTAGTGTGGTAGGAGACACAGTGGTCAATTTTACAAAGCATGAGGCTGATATTTTATAATTATCAGTTCAAATATAGGATTGCTGAGTGTCCACAGGGTGGATTTAATAGACATCATAATTTAATTGCTAATAGTTATAGGTAGCCAACATTGGCTAAGACATGGACAGTAGCACTCCAACCATATTCAAAGGCATATAGTAATTGTGATGTCGGTTAGATATCATAAGGTCCTTATTTTGTACCTTCACAAAGTGTTGGTAGTTCTATTGCTTTGACCCAGTATAACCACAAGTTTACATCCTGATGTAATAAGAGGCTTGTGAGTCTCTAGATATTCTTACAAGCATGGCTAATATTTTTTCATCACCATGCCGCAATTTTAGTGCTAATCATTATTTCATATCAATGCATTGTTTTGATTCTCTTGGTTTTCCTTCTGTAGTACTGCCTATTTATTAGTATGTGGTTTTGCCTATGGGAGATGGAATGGTTCCTAGTAGTGTTCATTTTTTGTGAATTAGATTTTTTTTATAGGGTTTGGAGATCTAGTTTTATTTTATTGCCTACTTTTATATTTGATGTTATTTTGAGTATGGAAAGGATGAGTTAATATAGGGCTTAGATCGATTGTCATTGATGAGACTATTCAAAAGTAAGTAGTTTTTATATAGACTCTAAAGTGTGAGGAGAGTTTTCAGATATTAAAGGATCATTTGACCTTCAAATGCAAATGAGTTTCAAGTTTTTATTGATGCTTCACTAAAAGGTTTGAATGCATGTTGATGAAGCATGGTAAACTTATTACTTATGCATCATGGTAGTTAAAATCACATAAGAAGAACTACTTGACACATGATCTAGACTTTGTTAATATTATATTTGAAGATTTTGCAGCATTACTTATATAGAGTCAGATGTGATATCTTTACTAATTATCAGATACTGAAGTACAACTTCACTCAAAAGAATCTGAATTTGAGATAAAGGAGATAGCTATAGCTTATCAAAGATGATGACCTGTCTATTTTGTATCAATCTGGTAAGGCAAATATTAAGGCATACATTTTGAAAAGGAAGTCATCAGATACTTCTATTTCATTACTTACTTGGTAGTGTTGTGGAACTATGCTTCTTATTCGAGATTTGAAGAAGCTAAAGATAGAGGTAGAATTTGGTCATATAAATCAGAGTACATTAGCTCAGATGATTATTCAGCCCATTATATATAAAATAATTCAGTAAACTTAGAAATCAAATGTAGAGTATCTAAAATTGAACAATAAGATTAAGGTTGGTAAGAGACATAATTTTTTTCTATCTAAGTTTAATATTATTTTCTATAAGGATGGGTTATAGATTCCTTTTGTTAATGGACAGAGCTAAAATTCTATATGAGGCATAATTTTCAAGCTATATTATTCAACCAAGAAGTAGTAAGATGTATGGAGATTTAAAAGATATGTTCTGGTGGTCTTGATTTAAGAAAGATATAACAGAATTTGTTTCAAAATGAAAGTCCGTATAGGTTATTAGACATATTACTAATTTCCAATGCTAACCTGGAGGGGGGTGAATGGGTAATTTAAAAAACTTCTTGGTAGATTATAAAGTCATTCTTATAATTTTTATCACAATGAAAACTTTATCAAACTAAACTTTTCAATCACAAAAAAGGTACAAAAGATTAAAAATGTAGTAAAAATAAAAAGAAAAATAACACAAAAAATTTATAGTGGTTCAGTCCAACAACCTACATCCACTCCCTGAAGATTCCCTCTTCATGTATTGCACAATACCAAACTGAATCTCCTTTTTCTCCCACAGCAAGGTGAAGAAGCATTTACAATTCACCTCTCTTCCACGAATCCCCGATGTGGAAGATTACCATCATTATTCACACCCTCCTAGTGTCGGTAGAGAACCATCATCCTTTCAGACCCTCCTAGTGTTGGCAGAGAATCATCATCCTTTCACACACTCCTGGTGTCAATAGAGAATTGTCATCCTTTCACACCCTCCTGGTGTCGACAGAGAATCATCATCTTTTCACACCCTCCTAGTGTCGGCAAAGTACTAGATCTTATCCAAATATATTCTCTTGAGCATCTTCAAAGAAGTAAGGAAGATATTTGCCAAAATTACAAAGAGTTTCTAACCTTTGGGCAACCTTATGAACCCTTCATAAATCCCACTTGCAAAATCTCTCTATCCACACTCACAAACACTCTCCCAATGCACTCTCACACTCGCTCTCAAAGAAAATATGAAGAAGCATTCTTTTTTAGTCAACTTTTTAGGACCTTATATATGAAAGAACGAAAAACCATCTAGAAAAAAATTTCAATTTGGTCGTCCATAATCATACAGTACGATCGAACATCGAACGTACAAATAGTTTAAAATTTGCTCGTGCAATCCTGTACTAACCAGTTTTGTACTTTGATTAACTTATGTATGAACTGAAATCGTACAGTATGATAAGTTCAAAATTGAATAAGTTCATCCAGTATAATTCAGTACGAACCAATTTTGTACTTTGGATAGCGTACTGTATGAACCCCATATCATATAGTATGATATGTTTTAATCAAAAAATGTTTCTTTTGGTATGAAAATGGATGAGTCCATTGCATACTCTAGAAGTTGTCCGTACGATCTTAAGATCGTATAGTATGAACAGATCAAAAAATTTACCTGTTCGTATGGATGAAAAGATACGTAACCATTTCATACACTGAATATTGTATGTACGAACCTAAGATCGTACAGTACAAACTGTTCAGAAAAATTTTGAGTTCATTGGGATGAACTTCTACATATCTATTTCTTACTTTGGACATCATCTAAACAAAGGTAACTTCATACAATATGAACAAGACCTAGAGAATTTTTACTTACATGATTTTAACAACTTCATTTTGGAGGGATAATCGGTCAAATCATCCAGTACAATCTAAAATCATACAGTGTGATTAGTTTACAAAATTTAAGTTTTTACACTCCCCCAGTATGTGTATGCACGGTTACCCAATTACAATCACTCTCTCATACTCAAGAAAAATATGAAAAGTACATACTTGAAATATAACAAACTCAATTCTAATCTATCTTGAAGTCTTCAGGAGTCTGGAGTATGATTTTTCTGAAATATTAGGACACACAAACAACAAAAATAAAATTTCTAATATATGTTAGAAAAAATAGTAATCAGTATAATAATATTTTCAAATCATAAAAAACACATATGATATAAAAGCATAGTTATGAAAACTAAGTTGCAATAATCTTCCCCTTTTTATGATGGCAAAATCATTATTGTTTGAGTTAACATAGAAACCAAATGTTCTCCTTAGCTCCCCCTAAATGAATAACTCATTTAAAAATAAGGGATTTCCATGAAGATCAAAATACAAAACCTTAAAAACTAAAAATAAATAATAAACAACAACTACTAAAATTAAAAACAACTCGAACAAAAACACAGGAACACGAACACAAAGACACACGATCACGAACATTCAAACATTCAAAAAATACATACACATGTCATTATACAAACATTCAAACAATTACACACATTACAATATAATAAACAATATTATGTCATCCCCTTTTGATAATAATAAAAAGGGAAGAAACCTTAGAATGAAAGTTTATATAGATAAACCAAAAGAGTTGAAAATGAAAAGGATTATAAATCAATTGAAAATACAATATTAAATTCGTAATACTAAAAATAAATTCAAAATTTTAAATCAAAGAATAATTAAGATAAGAAAAGTCAACCAAGTTCATTGTTCAAGCTAGACAAAATAAATAAATATGATTATTACAAAAATGAAAAAATGAAGATTAGTTAAGTTCAAATTCAATATTGAATATGATTGCTAATTATATGTATTTGGATTAGAGATTGGATGCTAAATGAAAGAACACTATAAATGCTTTCAATTGGCGACATTACAGATCTTTTTAAATATTTTTTGCACACTTTGTGCAACTTTTATATTTGGGCTAATTTTAGGCCTCTTTTTACTTTACGACCCATTACGCATATTTTCTATTTTTTGCATGCTTTGTGCATCATCTTTTTTTACTTTTTGGGTCTTTCCAGCATCATTAATTTAAATTAAAATTGAACAAATAAAAAAATTATACATATTAAAAAAGAAAATAAAAATAATTAGACATAAATCTGCAATAATTATAGTTTATATATATTTATCTATAAGAAAATGAAATTGATCTCCTTGTCTACATCGAGTCATAATTTAATTTAAACTTTTGAAAGATTAATTTTTTATAAGAAAATTAATTTGTAGAGCAATATAATTGAGAATAAATTACAATGATCAACTACAAAAGATTTTTTTCATTAAAAATATAAACATTTCAAGAGATGTAATTCAATGCAAGTGAACAAAATATTTCAGCATTCCATTAATATAAAAGAGCACATACAAACATATTTCTCATTTCATTCCACATAATAACATTCAACTAACATCATCTTAGAAATTTTAAAATAACACATGAAAAGACTAACCTCATTAGAAAAAATCACAAAACAAACACAAGAACTCATAAGTAACAATAACATAGAAGTACATCTAGAAATCTGAGGGGCCCTGATCTGGAGGAGGTGGTTGGTTGAATATTGAAAAGTAACTATTCATCATAGCTATATTCATATTGACTGTATTAAATTAACCATGGATCCAACCCATGTCACCATGATATCTTACATCATGCTTATTTAAGTGATTCTCAATTTGATCAAAGTGTTGATCAAAATGAGTTTCCAATCTATCAAAGTGCTGGACCATTTCCTGGTAGAAATTCTAGCTAGGTCCAGGTGTCAGTGCATGTGCTGGAGTAAGAGCTCCCCCTTCTTCCTCTAAATCATCACTCTCAGCACTCTAATCTCACCCAAAAAGTGCCCGAAAAGAGGCATCATTGAAGTAAATAAGAAGTTCTGTGGGAGGATCATGATGGATCATATTGTACTTCTTTTCTAGGATGTATGCAACTAGATGTCCTAAAGCCACTTTTTTTTTTCTCTAATAATGTCGAAGTCCAATTTTAGAAAGATTGTAGATATAATCCCAAATAAGTTGGGCTTCATCAAAAGGTTTTTCAGTCATTATCAAATGAGTGACAATGGACAAAAGAGGAGTCATTTTAATGTGATCACCAGTTTTAGGAATAATTGAAGTTCTAAAAACATAATGGATGACCCAAGCATTTTAATATAAAGTGTAAACCATAGACAAATGATTCACTTGGGAGACACCTCTAAGATTTTAAATAATTTTAGACCAATCAAAATTGGCTCTTGAGGTCAAAGTATGGGCTCAAATTGCTTGGGTTCTCAAATAGAGAAAGTTGCCTGAATCTTCCTTTATAATCTCTACTCGTTGCTTGAGAACATAGGAAGCAATCCTAGAGCGGTCCTAATTAACTCTAATATTTGCTAGAAAGAATTGGAAAGACTCTTTATGGTAGGCATATATAAGAGTTAGGATGAAAGAAAGTTTAGTTGAAGCAAATAAGAGCATGATAGAGAAATGAAGATCACCCTGAATGAGAAGTCGAGAAGGGGTGATTTTAGCAGCAGAATACCTAAAGTTGACATCCTCATTATGTTTAGATAAGAAGTTATCATCCCTATTAGTTCTAGAAGAAGATCGTTTAGAGAGGTGAGGTCGTTTGTTGCTATTAGCCATTCCTAAGATGTGGGGCTCTAGAGGGTTCGAAATAGATGAGAAAGTGAATTAAAAATGTTTCCAAAGACCCTTCTATTTAAAGGAAAATGACTTATTGCACAATATGAAATTTGAATCATACATATGATTTTAAAATTGTACAAGATGAAAAAAAAGTTATACATATGAATAGAAATGACCAAAAATAAAATGGCTTTTTGTAAAATGTCATTTCTGAGGTGTCCTTTAATGTAGCCATTTTGACCATACAATCGTGCAGACAAATAGGTGTTCGTCTGGGATGATCATAATCTTAAAGATCATTTTAATAATGGTTAGGTTCATCCCATAAAAAAATTAATAACATGATCATATAGACAAAATATGATTTCGTATGTACGAACTGTATTTTATAATTTAACCTAATTAGAAAATTGTACCCACTCATAAAGACGAAACTGCACATATCATAAAGTACAATGAAATCATTGTACATTATGATGAAATCATTGTACAGTATGAACCCTATAAAAAACTAAGTTTCACATGCTCAACTTCAAAACCTATCAAGTACAAGCTAAAGAATTTGTAGAGAAAAAAAATTTTGTATAGTATGAAAAGAATACTTAAAAAAATAATACATGATAATTCAAAAATCTTCTCAAAACCAATCACCTTACATTAAATGATATGCTTCACAGTAAAAAACAAAAACAAAATAGAAAAACACAAAACTAAACACACAAAAATAAATAAATCAAATAAATAGAGATAAACTAAACAAACACTTATTGACAACATATCAAGTTTGAAGAATTTTTAATTTAAGAATTAAGATTAATAACACCTAACATTGCTCTTATGGTGCTAAATGTGTCAAAGGCCAGTGATTTTGTGAAAATATCTACAAGTTGATTTTTATAGTAACGTGATTCATTTAATCTCTCCCTTAGCCACATGATCTCTAATGAAATGATACCTTATGTCTATATGATTGGTTCTAGAGTGTTGAATAAGATTCTTTGAAATACAAATGTCACTAGTAATATCATAGTAAATTGGAAGTGTGGTAAAAAAAATCCTAATTCAATCAATTATTATTTTAACGAAATTACTTGTAACATACAACTACCTAAGGCAATATATTTTTCTTCAGCAGTAGATAGGGCAACTAAATTTTATTTCCTAATGGACCAAGAAATAAATTTTTGGTGAGTCGTCATTTTTGCGGATTATCTAGCCGGAGCTCCGGCTCTCCGGCAGCTAGGAGGGACGAAGATGGAGCAAAAATGTCTCTTTCCTTCGGATGCTTGGAAGAATTATAGGAAAGGTATTTCGGTTCCAGTTCTTGATTCGTCAGATGTCTTTAATGGAGGATCCAAGGTTTTGGAGGGTTTCAACAAGAATTTTAAAGGGTTTAATAACAAACCCCTGGTTATAAACGAAGGGGGTTGTTTGGACAAGAAGGAAACCCCCAGCATTGTTCCAGGTAAAGGAAAAGGTGTAATTGAAGAAGTTGTTCTGAATAAGGTTGATGCTCCACCTTTCTTGAATGGTGGTGAGAAGGTTTTTAATGATCTGTAATTAGGAGCTTCCTCTTCTGCTGGACTAAAGATCAATACTAATCAATTCACTAAACCTTTACCATCTTCACCAATTGAGAGGAATTCATTGAATCTCATTTCTAAGGGTGTAGATGGTGTGGATGTAGATTTTTCTCTGAAGAAAAATACTGATAATTCGGTTGAAGCACAAGATGTTGGCTTATCAGGTTCGGCTGCTACTGAAGGAAAGGAAAGGAATGTTTTGTCTCAATCGGCTTGGAGGAAAAAACCAAATGTGAATGAAGACAAGCTGGAGCTGTATTCATTTCTTTCGGATGATGGTAGGATGGTGTTTCTCCACGAGGAGAAAGAATTGGAAAATACGAGGAAGCTCGAAAAAGCCATTGTTGTGAAAATTTTTGGAGATAATACTTCTTTTCAGGTGATAAGTACATAATTGAGAAGACAATGGGAGAAATTTGGTAAATTCCACATTACCGGTTTGGGCCGTGGATGGTTTTTGTGCTTGTCTGTGGAGGAGATGGCTGTTGATAGTATTCTCTCTGGAGGTCCTTGGTGGATTTGAGGACAGGTAATCGGGTTAGATAAGTGGTCAACCAAATTCAATCCTTTGTCTCTCAAAGGTATCTCATCACCGGTATGGATTAGATTGCCCAATTTACCTCTTCAATGTTGGGATGAGGTGAATATTTGTAGAATTGTTTCGTTTGTTGGCAAGCCTTTTCCTCTCTATGGTAACATGTTCTAGTAGAGCAGGAGGGAGTTTGCTCGGGCTTGTGTACGTATTCCCCTGGATACGAAACTT
Organism: Dendrobium nobile; assembly: GCA_022539455.1. Classification (NCBI taxonomy): domain Eukaryota; kingdom Viridiplantae; phylum Streptophyta; class Magnoliopsida; order Asparagales; family Orchidaceae; genus Dendrobium; species Dendrobium nobile. The sequence goes on from CM039727.1 coordinate 33,546,593, forward strand.
CCTCAGGGAGTGTGGATTAAAGGTTCGGCTAGAGAATTCTATCAGAAAGTGGAATATGAAGGGATCTCCAAAATCTGCACTGAATGTGGTAAGATTGGACATTCTTTAAAAGAATGTGGTGAAGTGAAACAGAAAGTGGATCTGGGTTCCTGTATTGCTCAACCTGTTCTGCAGCCAGAAGCTGTGAAAGGTATGGGCATCAAGAGAAATAATGACAGTAATCCTTGGATTCAGGTCCAGTATGGTAAAAAAAAGAATGAATAGATTGGCTAATAATAGAAGACTGTTTAGTAAAAAGAATTCCATTCCTATGAAGAAAAATTTTCTTCCCAAAGTTGGTCTATCGATTTTAAAGAATATGAAGAATGCTGAAGTGGATATCTTGTGTAATGATAATGATGAGGCTTTGGTTAATTCTATTGTTCCTGAAACTATTGTAGATGAAGTGATTGCAGATGCTAGGCCGGTTGTGGAGGCCCTGCCAGTTACTGAGGTTGAACAGGGAGATAAAACAGGGGATAATTCTATTTTTGAAGTTATTAATAGATTCAAGGTTTTATCAGAATTAGATGATTTGGGTTCCTGGAATGAAGTTGAGGAAGCAGAATTTTCTATTCCTGTTAAAGAATTAAATGGGAACATTACTGATCGAGTGGCTGAATAGCAATCTGCAGTTTTTCAGAAGACTGAGAAGGTTACATCTATTCCTATTGAGCCAAAGGGGGGAAACCATTCTTATGATAAGAAAGTGAAGCTTGTGAAGGAGCTCAAATCACTTAGATCTGGGAATATAATACCTCATAATAGGAAGTTGGAAGGAGGTAAAACTAAAATGGTTGGGGGTCCTTCCCCCATTTTTAAATAATGAATTCCTTGATTTTTTGGAATTGTAGAGGAGCCAAGAAAGTTGAGGCTGCTCTATATCTCAAGGAGATTATTAAGGATAATGGAGTTTTATTTGTTGGTCTGTTGGAAACGAAGATTGCTTCTATGGAGAACAGTCAGTTGTTGAAGTTTCTGGGCATGAATTGGGATTGTTTTCTGGTTCCACCAGTTGGACTCTCGGGTGGCTTGATGGTATTATGGAGAAAGGATCTAGCATCCTTCACTATTATTGAATCCTCCTCTCAAATGATTTTGGGATTGCTGAATGTGACCGGAAAAGGAAGTTGGAAGGTAGCATCTATTTATGGTAGCACGAATATTCAGGAAAGAAGAAATCTCTGGGTTGATCTAGAAAAGCACTGTACAGGTAATCTACCCATGGTTGTGGGTGGTGATTTTAATTGTGTGATGTCCCAAGCTGAAAAAAGAGGGGAAAGAGATTTACTTTGTCTCAAGGTTCTAAGGATTTCAATAATTTTATGATTCAAAATGATCTTCATGAGGTAAAAGCTATAGGACCTAAATTCACTTGGTGTAATAACAAAATTGGTAATGCTCGTATCTTGGAAAAGTTGGACAGGTGCCTTATTAATTCCTGTGCATTAGACATTATTCATGTGGCTGTAGTTAAACACTTATCCCGTGTGGCTTCTGATCATTGTCCGATTTTGCTAGAGATTTTTAAACAAGTGGAATATAACAGAGTTATCAGGTATAAAGAAGTTTGGGCTTCTTACTATGGAGCAACTGCTTTGGTTAAAAGTGTCTGATTTAGAAGCTGCAGGGGAGATCCGGCATCCGTTCTCAAGCTGAAGTTTAGAAGAACATTGAAAGCCCTGTTTTACTGAAGTAAGGCGAAGTTCAAAGATTTAAACGTGTTGAGGGACAAAATTAAAAGTGAGATTTTAGAAATTCAGCTGGAGGAGTCTAAAGGGGAGCTCTCACTTGACAAGTTACAGGTATTGAGATATAAAATAAATGAGCTTAATGTTACTTTGGCTAGGCTCAACACTTGGTGGAGGCAAAGGGCCAAAGCAAAATGGATGGATGAAGGGGACTGTAATTCGTCTTTCTTTCATGCTTTTGCGAATGCTAGAAGGAGTTCTAACTGGATTAGCCATATCAAAGCTTTGGATGGTACTATTTCAGAAGAGGAAGCTGTGATCCAGAAAACTTTTTCCGATTTTTTCAAACTTAAATGGCAACACAGGAGCTGCTCTTTAGATGGATGGCCGGCTCCATTGAATATCATTAGTTCGATTGAGCAAAAGATACTTGAAGATGAGTTCTCTCAGGAGGAATTACAAGTAGTTGTTGATGAATCTAAGAGAAATGTTTCTCCTGGCATTGATGGGATTTCTTTTTTCCTTTATCAAAGATTTTTGGCAGTTGATAAAAGAAGATGTTTGGCTTGCTATCAGTCAATTTTTATTGTCTGGTGTTATGGATCAATCCTGGAAGGAGACTTAGATTGTGTTGATACCTAAAATCAAGTGCCCACAAGAACCAGTTAACTACAAACCGATTAGTCTATACATGACAGTTTACAAACTCATTTCCAAGATGCTCCTAAATAGATTGGAGAAAGTTATTCAGAAAAATATCTTGGTGGATCAAGCAGCTTTTATTAAAGGTCGTTCTCTATCTGATCATGTGCTTTTGGCTCAAGAGGTGTTCAACAAGTTTAGGTGGTCTAAAGCTAGAAGTGGGATGTTTGCTATTAAGCTTGATATGGAACAAGCTTATGATAGTATGGGGTGGCAAACATTAAGGCAAGTTCTTATTCAATTAAATTTCCCTTCTAGATTTATGGAGCTTTTACTTCAATGTGTTCTGAATCCTAAGTTTTGTATTTTAATAAATGGGAAGAAAACTGAGTGGATTGAAGGGAGATGTGGATTTAGGCAAGGGTGTCCTTTATCCCCTTTTCTATTAATTCTTTGCTCTCAAATTCTATCTAATTCTTTATTCTCTAGAAGAAATGGTATGGGTATTTCTATCTCTCCACTAGCTCCAAGAGTGCCTCACTTGCTCTTCGCAGATGATATTTTGATCTTTTCGGAGGCAAAGATGGAAGAAGTCAAAGAGTTGAAGAAAATTATTTACAATTATTGTAATTGGACGGGGCAAAGGGTGAACACTTTGAAATCTATGATCATTTTCGGGAAATATACTAAAAGAAATATCCAGAAGAAAATTATTAAGAAACTTAATTTCAAAGTTGTGAAGGAGATTAGTTATCTGGGTGTGAAGATGGCACTTAGGAGACTGGTAGCATTGGATTTCCAGGTTCTTTTGGAGGCTGCTACTAACAGACTCAATACTTGGGGAAAGAAATTCATTTCCTTAGAAGGTAAGTTGGTTTTGGTGAAATCAGCTTTCCTTTCTTTACTGTAGTTTTTATCTACTATTCCTTTAGTTCCTTTGAGCATTCTGAAGGCGTTTGATAAGATGTGTAGAGGATTCATTTGGAGTAAAAATAATGGCAATGTGGGGCTTCATTATGCTTCTTGGGCTTTGTTGTGTAAACCGAAGAGGGAGGGTGGTAGAGGTTTGTTTTCAGCCGTGTCTATGGTTGGTCCTCTTCGGGCTAAATTTGCTTGGAACTTCGACTGGAAGCCTCATTCTTTATTGAACCATATTCTTAGAGCAAGGTATGGGAATGATGTGTGGACGGAGGCTGTTAAGGGAGGTAGTTCTTCTACATGGAAGATTATTACTGTGGGAGCTAAATTTCTCAAGAATGTTGTTAGATGGAGCATTTCCAATGGTGATTCTATCAATTGGTTGAACGACTCCTGGATTTTGGATAAATGTATTGCTAAATGGCCTACATTTGTCAATATTCAAAATACTTCAGCTGAAAAATTAAGCTTTTTCATTTCTAACGGTAAATGGAACTTGAAGAAACTTGAAGACAGTTTTGGGGAGCAGCTTATGGAGATCATTTCCAATATTCCTATTATTACCAGTAGGAACTCAGATCAGTTGGAATTGAATTGTAAGTTTACTGGTAAATCTGTTACGGCTTTAGCTTTTGAAGCAACTTTGGATCACTAGGAGGAGTTTGCTCATTGGAAATGGATGAAGAAGATTAAGTTAAAACCAAAAATTGAACTTTTTTGGTGGAGACTTTGCAATAACTGCATTCCCTCTAATACTTTCCTGGTTAATAGGAAAATTTGCATTGTTCCTGATTGCCCGAGAGGCTGTGGTGTTGATGAGGATGAAAGCCATTTGGTTGGAAATTGCTTCAAAATCAGGAATGTGATATCTGTACTTAACAGCTGGGGTTTTATGATTCCGTCTTTTGACAGTATTCGGGATTGCCTGGAATGTCTTCAAAAAGATATGGGAATGAATTCTCTTTGTGCAAACTTATTTTGTACAGCAGTCTATCTTGTTTGGAAAAGTAGATGCAAGTTGATCCATGGTGATAGAGAGGATTCGGATAGTAATATTGCTACTAATGCCATTTCTTTTGTTGTTAAAAGTAATTTCTTAAATATTCAACTAGGTTACTGGGATGCTAATCAGCAAGGGCTGTTGTCTACTTGGCATCCTCCTCCTCCCAGGTGGATTAAGATAAATGTTGATGCAGCTCTTAAAAAAAATAATATGGCCGGTATAGGTGGAGTTGCTAGAGATGAGCAAGGTAGATTCCTGATGGCTTTCGGTGAGCATTGTTGGCATTGGGACATTTCTCATTTGGAGCTCTTATCGGTTTTATATCTGAAGAAGGTGATTAAGGAATGGATGTTTGAAGCACAAGCTGCCATCATCGAAAGGGATAATTTCAATATCATAAAGATGCTTCAAAATGCGGTCAAATCCTGGAAGGTTAGTAGGTTGATTGATGATAATTTGGCTTTTTTGTTGAATTTTAATCAAATTGTTTTTTCATTTTCGTTGAGAGATGGTAACAAATTAGCGGATATTTGTGCTAATTTGGCTTTAGATAGATCCTTTTTGTGGGATGATATCCATGATGTTTCCATTCCTCCTTCTTTCTTGTATTGCTAGAAGGAGGAATGTGATGCTTTAGGGAGAAATTGATTTGTACTTGGTTTTCTGGTTTTGAGTTTTAATGCACTTCGCATTTCCTTAAAAAAAAAGCTCCATATGTACTTTCTGATCAACCCTATAACCTATAAAATCTGAATTAAAATATCCAATTATTTTAAACAAAGAGTTGTGCTTAGGATACCAAATCCTAAGTTTTAAGTTCCCAAAAGATGTCTCATAATTATTTTTACTACTGTCAAATGTGATTCTTTTGGATAAGATTAAAATCTAGCACACAAACAAACACTGAACATTATATATGATCTACTAGTAGTAAAGTAAAGCTATGACCCATTAATTCCTCTAAATTTCTTTTAATCAACAAATTTTTATTTAAAGGGAAATAAGAAAAAAAATTTGTTGCTAGAGAGAGAAGCTCTGAGGATTTTCTAGAGAGAGAAAGCATTCAGGTGTTTTTTTTTTTTTTAATTTCAGTAACCGCGGGAATTCCGCGGCTGAAGGAGGCGGCGCCGGTGTTTCGCCGGTGTCTCTTCGTCGTTGATTCATGAACGTCCAACATTCATCTGGCTCTTTACGAGCTACTGGAAAAGCGTCTAATGGGATCGTAATCATGGAAGGAATGAAGCCTCAATGCCGTTCAATTGCAGTGGAAGGTAAGGGAAAGAATGTATTGTTGAATGATTGTGTTGCCTCAAAGAATTTTGATGAAGATAGAAATAAAGAGTTGTCTGTTCTTGAACCGACTGTTCCGGAGGATTTTATCTTACGAGTTAACAATTTTGCTGGAGTTCTTGATTTGAAGAAGGATCGGAATGTTGAGAAGAATGTTTCATCGATGGAATATCGGAATGTGGATAACAATGTGATGATGGATGCAGGTCATTTGAAGAATGCTGAGGTTCCCTTGATCATGAAGGAAAGTCTGAGTGATTCAGTTATCTAGGGTAACAAGAATGAGATTGCTGAGGCTTGGTCGAAGCCAAAGCATATCAAGATATCTTTCAATAAGGATCAAATAGAATTTACTGATGATGGAATGGCAGTGAAGATGAACTCTGATAAGGTGGTGAAGAATGTTGAAATTCTGAAGAATTCAATTGTTATTAAAGTTTTGGGAAGCAACATTCCATTCTCAATTTGTAGTATCGAATTGATAAAGCAGTGGAGTAAGTATGGGGGATTTCATATGACCTCCATGGGCATGAACTGGATACTCTGTTCGTTCAAGATGAATGATGCAGTGGAAGAAATTTTGAATGGAGGACTTTGGTATGTTAGTGGATTCATTATTGGTATGGATAGATGGTGTCCTAAATTTGATCCTAATTCTTTCAAGGGTATATCAGCTCCTGTGTGGATTAGACTCCCGAACTTACCTCTATACTGCTGGGATGAAGACAATTTGGCAAGGATTGCTTCTCGTATTGGAACACCTATGTATTTTGATGGTAATACATTTTGGTGGGGGAAATGTGAATTTGCTCGTATTTGTGTTAGAATTGAATTGGAAAAGAAGATATTGAATGGTGTGTGGGTTGAAGGCTTGGCTGGTAGATTTTTTCAGCGTGTGGAATATGAGAAGATTGATCTTCTTTGCTATCATTGTGGCAAAGTGGGTCATGAAGAAAAATCTAGTCCATAAAATGTATCAATTGGAATTCTGGATCAAAACAATGGGAAGCCAGATGATGTTAATAAGGCTGATAAATCTAAAGTGATAGACGGGAAGAAATTCATTAATAATTCAGAATTTGGTCCATGGATACATGTGCAGTTCAAAAACAAGAGGAGGTTGAACAGCAACTTATTGTACAGCAAAGTCGTGGGGGAGAAGAAAAATATGGAAAACAGAGCAAACAACAATTGGCTGAGGACTCAAAAAGTTAACAAAGTAAAGTTGGTGACTGAGGAGAATGTTGTGAATTCAGTTACTGAACCTGTTGCTGAATCAACGGCTGTTGAATGTGAGGGGATTAAACCAGCTGAAGTCCAGTCTATTAACAGATTTTCTGTTTTAGCTGATTGCAGTGAAGATGAAAACAATGACAAGTATGTAGAAGATGTGAATTCAAAGAAAGATGGTTTGGAAGGAGACAAAAATGCACCTGTTCATTTGGAAGTGATTTCTCAAAGTGGAGCTACCAAAATGAAGTTAGCCAAAGAATTGAAATCTCTTGGGCCGGTGGAACCTGATTTTAAGAAGAAGAAAAGAGATGGAAGGGTGAGTTCCATTATTGGGGAGAAACCCCCATTAATTGTTTAAATGAATTCAATTTTGTTTTGGAATTGTAGGGGGGCTAGAAAGAAAGAAGCCTCCCTAAATTTGAAAGAAGTAGTTAGAGATCATAATGTTTTCTTTATTGGTCTTATGGAGACCAAGATTTCTAGTTTGGATAGAAGGGAGATTGATTGTTTTATTGGCAAGGATTGGGATTATTAGCATTATTCGGCTATTGGTACTTCTGGTGGGATTTTGGTGTTGTGGAAGGTGACTTTGGTGTCTTTTATGGTTAAGGAATCTTCTTCTCAGGTTATTATTGGTGACCTTATAATTCCTAATATGGGAAGTTAGAGAGTTGCTACCGTGTATGGTAGTAGATGTTGTGTGGAGAGAAGCAACTTATGGAAGCAACTTGAAGATTGTATGGAGGATTCTATTCCCTCTATCATAGGGGGGGATTTTAATTGCATTTTAAGCAAGGAAGATAAGAGACAAGGAAAGAGATTTCTTTTCTCTAAAGGTCCTAAATAGATGAAAGGATTTATGGTGAATTTGGATTTTCATGACATTGGCGATATTGGGCCAAGGTTTACTTGGTGTAACAACAAGGATGGGACCTCACATATTTGGGAGAGATTGGACAGATGTCTTTTAAACTCATCTAGCAAGAATAGCTTCAGATCCCTCTAGCTGTTATTAAACACCTAGCAAGAATAGCTTCAGATCCATTCAAAAGATCCCTCTAGCTGTTATTAAACACCTAGCAAGAATAGCTTCAGATCATAGTCCAATTGTTCTTAAATTGGATGCTGAAGCTCGTTTCATGTCTAAATTTATCAGGTTTGAAGATACTTGGAGATCTTATCCGGCATGTAAGGGTATTGTCAGCCGTTCATGGAAGAAAAAGGATGTGGGAAATGAGAATGAAGTGCTTCAGAAGAAGACCAGCCGAACTCTAAAAGCATTATTTTTTTGGAGTAGAAACAAATGCATAAGACTTGAATACTCTAAAGGAAAATCTGAAAAATGAGATTATTGATCTTCAAAGGAAGGAGGCTTTGGGGGAGAGTTGGACTGATGAAGATCTTAAATTGCTCCGTAATAAAGTACATGAGTTTAATGTTACTTTAAGAAGGTTATCTACTTGGTGGAACCAAAGAGCAAAAGCTAAATGGCATGAAGAAGGAGATATGAATTCTAAACTTTTCCACAATTTTGCAACGGCTCGTAGAAATGGGAATAGAATTAATCAAATCAAAGATGAGTCCAACAATTTGGTAGTAGATGAGGATCAAATCCAGAAAGTTTTTTATGACTTTTTTGAGAAGAAATGGCAGCTTAAGGATTGTTGTTTAAAGGGATGGCCTTCGGTTTTACAGCAACAGCAAATTTTTTCTGAGGACAGTAGTATGCTTAATGAGGAGTTCTCAGTGAATGAGTTGAAATGCTCGGTATTCCAGCAAGGTAATAACAAATCTCCTGGCATAGATGGGGTTACTTCTTCTTTCTACAAAAGCTTCTGGAGTATTATTTGGGAAACATTATGGAAAGCTGTCAATAATGTTTTTAAAACCGGTATCATGTGTAAAGAATGGAAGGACACTCTTATTATCTTGATTTCTAAAGTCAAGAATCCTTTGGTTCCGGCCAATTTCAGACCTATTAGTCTTTGCCAAATGAATTACAAGATTATTGCCTCTATGCTTGTAAATAGACTGAAGAAAATTATTTTCAGATTGGTATCAGAAGAACAAATGGCATTTATACCTGGAAGATCTATTTCCGAACATTGTCTTTTGGCTCAAGAAATGTTTCATAAGTTCAAGGTTTCCAGAAACCAAAAGGGTGCAATGGCTATTAAACTAGACATGGAGCAAGCGTATGATAGTATGGGGTGGGCTACTCTTCATCAAGTTCTCAAGTGGTATGGTTTTCCGTCTCACTTTTCTAAATTGCTCTTGGAATGTGTTACTGAAGTGAGGTTCTCTATTCTCATTAATGGTAATATTTCCAATTGGATTAATGCTTATAGTGGGTTTCGTCAAGGGTGCCCACTCTCACCTTACCTTTTTATTTTGTGTTCACAACTATTGACTAATGCAATCAATCAAAGAGGTCATTCTCTTGGTATTCAAATTTCGTCTGGAGGACCAAAGATTACACATCTTTTGTATGCAGACGATGTGTTAATCTTCTCCCATGCTTCTTCTACTTTGGCTAAATCAATGAAGATTATAGTGGAGGATTTTTGCAAATGGACTGGTCAAAGAGTGAATTTCAGCAAATCTCAAGTTGTGTTTGGCAAAATGGTGAGAAAAAATTTGAGGAGGAGGATTACTAAAGTGTTGGGCATTAAGATGGTGAAGGAGATGATGTATCTAGGAGTGTAGATGTCTCTTAGAAGACCCAAGATAGCAGATTTTCAAGAGCTTATTAGCAATGTCATGGATAGACTTAATGCTTGGAGTAAGAAGTCTCTTTATTTGGGAGGTAAACTCATCCTTATTGATAGCTCCTTACTTTCCATGCCAAATTATTTGATTACAAATTCTTTAGTTCCCAAAAGAGTGCTTCTTGAGCTTGAAAAGTTATGTAGAAATTTTTTGTGGAATAAAAAAGATGGCTCTAAAGGAATGCATTATGTTGCATGGGAAGATATTTGTAAACCAAGGAGATTTGGTGGTTTGGGTTTGCACTCTCCTTTGCTTAGAATTGGAGCTCTTAGATCCAATTTAGCCTGGAATTTTCTTCATAAGCCTGATTCATTGTTGCATAGAACAATGAAACATAAATATGGGGCTGATATTATGCATGAAATTCACAAAAGCACTTGCTCAAGTGCTTGGTGCATACTGTTGGATGGGGGAAAGATTTTGAGGAATGTGGTTAGATGGAAAATTGGCAAAGGTAATAGTATCAGTGTATTATATGATACTTGGTTATTTGATAAATGTATAAACTGGTGGCCTACCTTTATGGATTGTCAATACCTTGAAAATGCTAATATCAATGAGCTCCTTTTAAGGTATGGGGAATGGAATTATGCAAAGCTATAAAGGGCATTTCATCAGGAATTGATTTCTCTGATCATTCAAATTAGTTTTGATCAGAAGAGGGAGGATAGCATTGAATTGATAAATTGGTGTTCTGGGAAGACGATTTCAGCTCTTGCTTTTGAATCCATTACTTCCTCCCAGGCTGAATGAAGAGGAAAATGGATTCTCTAAATTGGTGATGAAGTTAAAACTGAACAAAAAAGTTGAATTATTCTGGTGGAGGCTTGGCAAGAGAGCTATTCCAACTAATCTGTTTTTGAAGAACCGAAACTTATCTGATTTTGTAAACTGTGCTAGGGGCTGTAATTCCATTGAATCTTATGAACATATTATGGTTCATTATAAATATATGGTTGAGGTGATTATGAAAATACGTGAATGGGGTATTCACATACCAATTTTCCACTCTTTCGACAACTGTTTACAGAGCTTGGAGGCAATCTCTATGCAAAATTCCGGTATTGTGAGATTATATTGCACGGTTGTATATTTGTCTTGGAGAAATAGGAATGAAGTCAAACATCAGAAACCTGCTTTGCCTTGCTCTGTGGTAGCATCCAATGCTCTTTATTTGGCTACTTCTAACTCAAATCCTTTTCTTGTAAGTTGGGGCACTAATCTCCTTAGGGAGTCCCATGATCCTTGGTGCCCTCCTCCAAAGGATTGGATTAAAATCAATGTGGATGCTTCTTTACTTACATCCAATCTAGCTGGGATTGGTGGCATTTTTAGGGACTTCAAGGGCAGATTTATCAGTGCTTTTGGGAAGAAGAAAATTCATTGGGATATAGCTCAACTTGAGCTAGATGCTGTGCTTGCGGTTAAAGAATTTCTTTTTGATTGGATGCTAGAATGCAAAGGAATCATTGTTGAAAGTGATAATGTAAATATTATCAAATTCATTCAAGACTCTTTGAAGAAGAAGAATAATTTGATCATGGATAGGTGGCCATACAAGGATCCGTGCTGGTTGAATGACTTCAATAAGGTAATTTTCCATTATGTTTCTAGGAATTGTAATAAGGTAGCTAATTTTTGTGCTACCTTGACTTTGGACAATAGCTTTTATTTTGATAGGTTTTCTTTGGAAAGCATTCCGGCCTTGTTATGGAAACTTATCAAGGAGGAATGTGATCCTATTATTACTTGTAATTAGTTTGCTTTTGATTCTTAATGCATTAATTTGCTTTTCTCAAAAAAAAAAAAACAAATTTTTATTTAGAATCCTCATCTAACTTTATTGAGAAACTCATTAGTATAGTCACTGGTTTAACATTATCCATCTATATTTCTTGAGAATATCCTTAATATACTTTGACTGACTAAAAAATATTCCTTCCTCATTTTGTTATACTAAAACTAAGAAAATAACTCAAATCTCACATTAAGCTCACCTCGATTTCACTACTCATTATTTTTTAAAAATCATCACAAAGATTTTCATTTGAAGATCCAAACAATATGTTATAAATAAATATTTGAATAATGAGTATGGAATCTTCTATCCTTTTCAAAAAGAGAATGGTTCCCATACTTTCTTTCACTAATGATCTCTAATAAGAAAGTGCTTAACCTCTCATACCAAGCCCTAGGTGCTTGTTTTAGTTTATATAATGATTTTTTTATTTAAACAAATGATTAAGGAATTTAGAATTTTTTAAACCTGGAGGTTGCTCAATATAAATATCCTCTTATATCACCCCGTTCAAAAAGGAACTCTTAATATCCATTTGATACAATTTAAAACCTTTAAAATAGGCAAAGGATAACAAAAAAACTAATTGCTTCAAGTCTGGCTATAGGGGCAAAAGTCTCTTCAAAATTAATCCCTTTTATTTGATTATACCCTTTGGCCATAAATCTTGCCTTATTTTTTATCACAACTCCTAAATCATTCATTTTATTTTTAAACACCCACTTAGTTCCAATAATACATTGATCCTTTAACCTTTTAATTAATTCTCAAACATCATTTCTTACAAATTGATTCAACTCTTCTTGCATGGCCAAAATCAAAAATTCATTTGAAAGTACTTGATTTATATTTATGGGTTCAACCATTGATATAAAGGTGGAATGGTCCACTCTATGCTAAGTTTGGGCCTAGTCCTAACTGCCTCACTAGGTTCACCTAAAATCAATTCCTTATGGCGATTTTTAGAAAATTTCCATTCTCTAGGCAAAGAGTTTTCTTTTCTAGCATCTTCTTCCAAATTTATCTTTTCAATTCTTGGGGAGTTATTTTTAATGTGAACCTCTTCCAACTTTGGCTCTTCCAAAAATTCATATTCATTAAACACTATATGTGTTGTCTCCTCAACTACTAAATATCTCTTGTTAAAAACTTTATAAGATTTTCCAATACTAGAGTATTCAAGAAAAACTTCTTCATCAGAATTTGGATCAAATTTTTCTAAAGGAGTTTTCCCATTATTATGAAAGGACATCTTACATCCAAAAATATGCAAATATGATAAATTTGGTGTTCTCTCCTTAAGAAGTTTATATGGAGTTTAATTTAATTTTGATCTAATGTTCACCCTATTCAGAATATAACAGGCTGTATTAACCGCTTTAGCCCAAAAATATTTTAAAAGTGAGTATTCTACCAACATGGCTTTAACGGCTTCAATTAATGTTCTATTATTTCTTTCAACTACCCCATTCTGCTAAGGGGTCCTAGGTGCTATAAAATTATGATCAATTATTTTCTCTTTATAAAAATCTTCAAATTTCTCTTTTTTAAATTCTCCTCCATGATCACTTTGAATTCATAAAATCTTGTACCCTATTTTCCTCTAAATCCAAGTGAAAAATTTTCTAAATTTTTTAAATGATTCACTCTTATGAAATAAAAATTTAACTCAAGTGAATCTAAAAAAACCATCAACTATCATAATTCCAAATACTTTTATCTCCTAGACTTATAGCGTTTATTTCTAATGGTTTGCTAGTTCTAAGATCATTAATGGAATGATAGAAGGACTTCACCTATTTTACTAATTAATATGCATCACACAGGTGATCATTTATAAATTCTAGTTTGGGTATTCCTCTAACCAGTTCTTTTTTGTGTAATTTTTCTAAGATTTTTCATGCTAGAGTGACAAAGTCTCCTATATCATAACCATGATTCATTGCTAATTATTTTGAGACAAAAAGCATGAGGAGATTTAATACAATTCAAATCAAGCATGTATACATTATTTATCCTAATTCCATGCAATACATCAATTCTATTTTTGCTTATTATGTAGTTACTGGGAAAACAATTTACACTATAGCTCTTATCATATAGCTGACTAATACTCAATAAATTATACTTTAAACCTTTTTATAAGTAAAACATTTTCAAAAAGAAAAAAAATTCAAGTTTCCAATCATACTTGTGCCGACCACTTTCCTAGTGGTATTATCTCCCAATGTAACATTGCCTCGACTCGTGGATTCTAGCAATATGAATTATGTCGCATCTCTAGTTATGTACTTCATACATTCATTTTCCAGGTACCAAATGCTCTCATGAGGACTTATATGAGAGCATTTTTATAAGATAATCAAACTTTAGTCTTGGGAACCCAAATAAGTTTAGGTTCTCCTCTTGGCAAAATAAACCTAAATGTTTGTTTGATATACTTTATTTTATGCATTTTTGATCTCCACGTTAGATATGATTTAATATGAATAATGTAAGTGCGAGATATATGACCAATCATTCTATAAGAAAAACATTTGACTCTAAGAAAAGGATTTATTAATCTATATGAGTTAACTTGTCTCTTCCTAGGTTTTAAAATTTTTGGCTTCTGATGAGGATTAAAATTTATTCAAGTGTGGGTGGAATCCTATTTTTCTCAAGTGCTTCCAATTTTGCTTTAAAAAATGAGTTATCACATTCTAAAATAGCATTATTAACTTTCAAATAGTGCTCTCTACTATCAAATTCATCCATAAATATTTTAAAATCATTTTCAAGTTTAGGGTGGGATGATTTCAAAAGTTCATGTTATTTATTCAATTCATCAAACTCATCTAAAAGTTTCATGTGATTGCTATTAATCAGTGCGTGATCTATCCTAAGGATTTAATTCTCTTTTTATAATTCTAGAAATTTAATATTCAACATAGCATGAATCTTTTTGAGTTTTCTATAGGCAGTATGAATTTTCTTAAAAATATCAAATAGCTCTTCATAGGTTAAGTCACATACCTCTTCTTGATCTAACTGATCAAACTTGTTAGCCATCAAGCAAAAATTTGTGACTTACTCCTCTACTTCTATTACCGAGGAAGCTAAAGCTGAATCCATCCAAAATACTCTTTGCAATCTCTTCTTGCCCTTCCTTATATTGCTTTCTCCTCAACATTTTTCCTGCTAGGATTGGCTTTAAGATTTGGGTAATCTGATTTGATAAGTTTAAGCTTTCTGCATTCATAGCAAATTATATCATTAGAAGCCTTAGCATTTTTATGGAACTCACCTTTATTCCACTACTAGCATCTCCTTTGCTTCCTCTTAAGAAAACTTAGAAATTGTTTTGTCATCAAGGTAATGTCATCTTCATCCTCGGACTGAGGCTGATCACTCTTTGAGTCATCCACTTTAAACGCTTTGTTCTTCTCCTTTCGCTTCTCACCTGCATTAATCTATCTTTGAGTCACTCCTTGCTCATAAGCAATTAGTAATCTAAGAAGATTTTCAATTGATTAAACATTTAAATTTTTTATTTCGTTATAGCAGTTATCTTTGTATCATAAGTAGTAGGCAAACAACGAAGAATCTTATTTACTTTCTCAACATTCATTATTTCCCTACCTAAAGCATGTAATGAGGTGTATATTTATGTGAAACATATATATATATATATATATATATATATATATATATATATATATATATATATATATATATATATATATATATATATATATATATATATATATATATATTCATTTGTTTTTATGTGAAATAGTTCATAATCGTGTAGCAAAATGTTCAATCTAGATTATTTCACCTCATTAATCCCTTCATATATGATACAAAGTCTATCCCAACTTTCTTTTTCACTTTTATAGGTAGAGATATGCATATAGTCTTCAGATTTAAGTGCATAGAAAAAATATTCAAATATTTAGCGTTTAACTGAGCTAAGTCTTTTTCTTCTACATTTTAGTCAGCAAACGGTGTTTCAGTTCTAATGTCATCTCAAGTCTAGTTGGCCAAGTGTATCCTTCATGTACTAAAATCCACATGTGATAGTCAAGTGATTGAACAAAAGTAGGCATACATATTTTCCAAAAATTGAAAGGGATGTTATCAAATAATGGATGTCTAGTGATCGAATACCCTTCAGGTATATTACGGTTTCCAAAAGTAGCCATAATCATTTTCAAAAAGTTATCTAAACCTTAATTTTTGAAAGTAGACTCTGAAACCACTTAAAAGTCCATATAGGTTGTTAGACCTATTATTAATGTCCCAATGCTAACCAAGAGGGGGGTGAATTAATAATTTAAAAAACTTATTGATATAGTAGAAAACCATTCTTATAATTTTTAGCATAATGAAAAATTTATCAAACTAAACTTTTCAACCACAAAATATAAAGTGCACAAAATTAAAAATGAGGTAAAAGATAAAAAAAAAAAAAGAACACATAAAATATATAGTGGTTTGGTCCAACAAGACCTACGTCCACTACCCAAAGATTCCCTCTTCAAATATTGTACTATATCAAAGTAACTCTCATTTTTCTCTCACAGTAAGTAAGAGAAGCCTTTATAATTTACCTTTGTTCCCCTTATCCTCGGTGTAGTAGATTACAGTCATCCTTTAATACCATCCTGGTGTTAGTAGAGAACCGTCATACTTTCACACCCTCCTGATATAGATAGAAAATGGTTTTCCTTTCACACCTTCCTAGTGTTGGCAGAGAACCATCATCCTTTCAAACCCCTATGGTGTCGAGAGAGAACCATCATCCTTACACACACTTCTGGTGTCGGCAGAGAATCGTTATCCTTTCATACCCTCCTAGTGTCGGGAAAAAAATATCATCCTTTCACACCCTCCTGGTGTCAGCAGAGAACTGTCATCCTTTTACACCCTCATAGTGTTGGTAGAATACTAGATATTCTCTAAAGATCTTCTCTTGAGCATCTTCAAAGAAGTATGGAAGAGGTTTCTCAAAATTACAAAGAGATTCTCACCTTTAGGCAACCTTATGAACCCTTCACAAATCCCACTTGAAGGATCACTCTATCTACACTCACATACATTCTCCCAAAGCACTCTCACATTCACTCTCAAATAAAATATGAAGAAGCATTCTTTTTCAGTTAGTTTTTTAGGACCTTATATATGAAAGACATGAAAACTGTCCAGAAAACTAAAAATTTCAATTTGATCGTCTATGATTGTACAGTACAATCAAAAATCATACATACAAATAGTTTAAATTTTCTCATATGATCATGTATAAACTAATTTTGTATTTTGATTAACTTGTGTACGAACTTAAATTGTATAGTACGATAAATTCAAAATTGAGCAGTTCTTCTAGTATGATTCAATACAAATCGATTTTGTACTCTGGACATTATACTGTATAAACCTCATATCATATAATATGATATATTTTAATCAAACCATATTTCATTTGGTATAAAAATGAATGAGTCCATTTCATACTCTCGAAGTTGTCTGTACGATCCTAGGATCGTACAGTATAAATAGTTCAAAAAAAATTACCTGTTCATATGGACAAAAAGAAATGCAACCATTTCGTACTATGGACGTCATCTGTACAAACCTAAGATCATATGGTATGAATATTTTAGAAAAATTTTGAGTTCATCGGGATGAACTTATAAATATCTATTTTATACTCTAGATATCATCTGTACGAAGGTAACTTCGTATAGTACAAACAAGACTTAGAGAACTTTTCCTTACATGTTTTTAACAACTCCATTGTGGTGGGACAATCGATCAAATCATCCCGTACGATCCAAAATTATACAATATAATTAGTTTAAAAAATTCAAGTTTTTATACTCTTCTAGTATGTGTGTGCACGGTTTTACAATCACACTCTCTCAGACTCAAGAAAAATATAAAAAGTATTAACTTTAAATATAATAAACCCTATTCTAATATTTCATGAAGTCTCCAGCAGTTTGGAGTATGATTTCCTTGAAATGTTAGTACACAAACAACAAAAATAAAATTTCTAATATATATTAGGAGAAATAGTAATCAATATAATAATATTTTGGAATCATAAAAAATACATATGATATAAAAACATAGTTATGAAAAATAAGTTGCAACACAAAATGTAAGGCACTCCAGTTAGTGAAGGTAGAGTATCAATTACCAGTTGATCTTATTTTAAAGTGGAAATGGGAGGATGTGACAATAGATTTGCTATGGCTTTCCTAGATTGAGATAGGGACATGATATAGTCTAGGTTATTATTAAACGACTAATGAAGTTAATGCATTTCATTTTTGATCTAATAGATTCATCTAATTGATAGGTTGGCAAAAATATATATCAAAGATATTATCATATTGCATGGAATTTTGAAGGTGATGTTATCTGACCATGATGGCTAGTTTACCTCTAGGTTATGGGGAGGTATTCAGTATGGACTATATATAAAATTGAACTTCATAACAACTTTTCATTTGCAGATAGATGGATAGTATAAAATAACTATTCAAGTACTAAAGGATCTTCTAAGACTCAATGTTCCAGATTTTGGGGGTGGTTGAGAGTATCATATCTTATTAATAAAGTTTGTATATAATAACATTTATCAATTAAGCATAAGTATGGCTCCATATGAAGCCCTACATGATAAAAAGTATAGAACCCCTTTATCTTTGACAGAGGTTATTGATAGATAGATGTTAGGGTCTACATTTGTGAATCACACTACGACAAATATCCATTTAATAAGAGAAAGGTTGAGATCTACACAAGAAAGGCAGAAGAAATATTATAATCAGAAATATATGTTCGTTGAATTTCAAGTTATTTATTTTATTGATGTCAAAGTTAGTCCTATGAAAGGTGTTAGCAATATAAGAAAATTAATAAACTAATCCTAGATGTATTAGACCTTTTGATATTATTGAGATCAATGGTAGTTCTACCTGCAGATTATTATTACTAATTCATATGTTAAATGTATACAGTATATTTCAATTATCTTCTTTGAGAAAGTGAATATTTGGCTCTATAAAACAATTATCTATTCAAGATGTTAAGGTTCATCATGAAATTTTGTGTAGGTTATTAGTCCTTATAAAATTGTCCTAAGGCAAACCAATGTGGGGGGGGGGGGGGGGGGGGGGGGGGAGGTGAATTGGTTATTATATAAAATTATTGGATAATTGAAAAACTTTTTAGATACTTTTCAAATATTAAATTACTAATTCTAAAATATATAGTTGTTTATAAAAATGATTACCACATGTAATTTTTAACCACATAGATTTAAATGCAGAAAAATAAAAATGTGAGAAAAATAAATGTAATTGAAGAACACCAAATTTAATATTGGTTCGTTCCAACTAGACCTACTTCCACTCCCTAGAGAGTACTTCTCCATGTATTGAACTAAACACAAGTGACTCTCCTTTTGCCCCCACAGCAAAGCAGAGAAGCCCTTACAATCTCTCTTCCACTAACCCAGTGTGGTAGAGAACCGTCGCCTTTTACACACTCTAAGTGATGGCATCAAACCTTCTCATCCATTTTCACCCTTCTAATGAAGGCAGAGTACCTACCCATCCTTTTTTACCCTCTTGGTAAGGCAGAGAATCATCACATCCTTTTCCACCTTCCTAGTGAAGGCAAAGAACCTTGATCCAGTATTAAAAATCTTCTCTCAAGAGCCTCCAAATATGTTGGGTAGAAACTTCAAGAAGGCAAAGTGATCCTAACTTTAGGTAACCTTATGAATCCCTCATAACTCCCCTTCAAAAAGAATAATTATTACAAAAATAATTATATAAAAATCAAATAATTTCAAATTCAATAGTTGAAATTATTAGTTAATATATGGATTTTTCTAAGAATTATAGATATAGAGAAAATAACCAAATATAGTGTGGGCTCATTTTTTGCCTCTTAATCAAATAGAATTGCGAACATTGCTTTTTTTATTGGGATTATTTAGTACCTCTTTTCAAATTTGGCATGATTTATGCATCTTTTCTATTTGGGCTCATTTTGTGCCTCTTTTCAAATTTGGCACATTTTGTGCAACTTTTAACATTTTGTTCTTTCCATAACCTAAATCAGAAAATCTTAGCTTGTGTGATTATCTTCCAAATAAAAGAAAAAATTTATCGTATAAGGAAGATTAAACCACAAAATAAAATTCATTAGATAACAATAAAATTAGCACATTGAACAAGAAAATAAAAGAAAAATATGTCATAATTTTTGCAAAAATTATAACTATAAGATATATGTCTATTGGAACATGAAGATTGTCTCTTCATCTAAATCTAATTATATTTTGATTTAAAGTTTGATAGAGAAAAGCAAATTTCTAAGGAATTAACGTTTTAATACAAAAAATTTAAAATTCTCATCATTTAGTTTAACATTCTATATTAATCAATAATAACTCATAAATAATTTAAGAGAGGAAAGAAAAACATCACAATAACCAAATATTTTTTTAATAAAAAAAGATGGACTAAAATACAAAGAAAGTACAACAATGTCAAATCTAAAGTATCTAGATAAATAACAAAACATACAACAATCAATAACTAAAGTAAAACCTCAAAGGATATTGATCAGGAGGAGGCTGAGGAGGAGTGAACTGGGTAAAGTAGTTGTTAATGGTATCTACTTGAGTATTAACTGAATCAACATGTCCTATCACCCAGCTCATATCCTCATTGTATCTAAAATCCTACTAGTCCAAGTAAGTCTCAATATGATCAAATGGAGACTCAAGATGATTAAATCTTTGGATCATTTCTTGATAGAAATGATGCTTAGGTATAGGAGCAAGAGCAGGTGCAAGTGCTAGAGCATGTCCTCCTTCTTCTTCAAATTTCTCTCTCTCATCTCCTTGATCCCGATAGGAAAGAATATGAAATAAAGTATTAGTAAAATAGAAAAGAAGATTATCTAGAGGATTAGGATGAATAAGATTATATTTCTTTTTAAGATTTTATGCAATCAAGTATACTAAAGCCACATTCTTCTTCTTTTTAATGGTAGGGAGCCTAATATTAGTAAGGTTATTAATGTAGTCAAGAATCAACTTGGCTTCATCAACTCGAGTGTTTGATAAGATATATTGTGTGACAATACTAAGCAAATGAGTGATATTGATTTGATCACTAGTTTTAGGAATAATAGATGTTCTTAAAACATACTCAATGATTCTGGCATATTGATTCAAAGTCTGAGCAAGAGGTAAGTGTTGGATTGAAGATGTTTTATTAATAATAGTCCAATCAAAATCACTTCTAGAAGTCATAGAATGAGCCCTAATTCCTTTAGTTCTAAGATGAAGAAAGGTTCCCAAATCCTCTTCAGTGATTTCAACACATTGGTGAAAGATATACAAGGACATAATGGTCTTATTTTCTCTCATTTTCAAATTGGCGGAAAATAATAAAAGGTTTCAAAATTAAAGGCATAGATCAAAGTGAGAATGAATGAAAAAAGAGTAGAGTTAAACTGGGGCATAATTTGAAAGTTGATATATTCTTGAATAAGAAAATAAGGAGTAATCTTAGCTTAGACAAACTGAGTGTAGGCTTATTCATTTTCCCTTGAACGAAAAATTTCATCTCGTTCATAACAAGATGAACTTCCCTTGGATGGATGTGATCGTTTGCTACTGCTTGCCATTTGAGAAGGATTGAACACAAGGATTAAAAGGGACTCAATGTGGAATAGATTGAATAAACTCAAAGAACAGGTTCCAATTTATAGAAAGTAGAGGATTTCGTACAATATGAAATTTAGTTTGTACATATGAATGAAAACAACCAAGAATAGTTATTGCAGTGAAATGTCTTTTCATAAAGTTACCTTTTTGATGAGTCATTTCATATGACTTTTGACCAAACCTGGTCGTACAGATGAACAGGTATTCATATGGGATGGTTTACCAATAATGTTCATACCTATCGATTCAATTCATTTATATGTAAACTGAGAACACGATCGTACAGACAAACAGGTGTTCATATTGTTGATTTTTAAAAGTTATCGCCCTAAATCATAATAAATTGGTTTTAAGAATGCCCTCCATGTTTGTACAGATAAATATTTAAGCTTCATATAGATAATGACGTGTTCATACTCAACGATTAAAAAAAAACCAATTTTTTGTCTATCCATCTTAGAAAAGAAATCATATAAAAATTGGAGACTTCGTACATCATGAAAGATGATTCATACAATATGAATGGAGAAATAATTTTAGATTTACATGATGATCAAAATACTTATCTAAAAAAAATCAAATAATATCCATGAAACACAAAAACAAAAAATAATAAAAAAGAAAAATCAAACACAAAATAGAGAAGTACAATCAAAACACAATCATAAACACAAATAAAATACACTATAATGATAATTTGCATAATTACAATTTTTAAGAATGAATATCAATAATACTTAATCTGGTTCTTAAGGTGCTAAAAGTTTAAAAACTAGTAGTTTTGTGAAAATATCTGCAAGTTAATTTTCAACAGCTACATGATGTAACTCTATTTCTCCTTTAGTGACATGATCTCTAATGAAGTGATACCTTATGTCTATATGCTTAATCCTGAAATGTTGGATTGGATTCTTTGATATGGAAATGGCACTTAATTTATCACAAAATATTGGAATAGTATCAATTGAAAAACCAAAATTCATAACTAATTATTTTAACCAAAGAACTTGTACTACACAACTTCCTTACGCAATATATTTTACTTCATTAGTAGAAAAGGATATTGAGTTCTATTTTCTGTTAGACTGGGAAGCTAAAGAGTTTCAAATGAATTAACAAGTTATAAAAGTACTTTTCTATCAACCCTACATCCTACAAAATCTAAATCATAATATCTAATAATTTCAAAAGAACAGTGATGTCTAAGGATACCAAATCTCTAAGTTTTGAGTTCCTAAAAGATATCTAAAAATTCTTTTAATAGAAGTCAGATGGAATTCTTTTGGATCAGCTTGAAATCTTGTACAAAGACAAAAACTAAACATGATATCAAATATGGTAGCAGTTA
Source organism: Dendrobium nobile (assembly GCA_022539455.1). Lineage (NCBI taxonomy): Eukaryota > Viridiplantae > Streptophyta > Magnoliopsida > Asparagales > Orchidaceae > Dendrobium > Dendrobium nobile. The sequence continues at coordinate 33,569,063 of CM039727.1, forward strand.
AATAAATTAATGATCCAATCATCCCTCTTAATTTTTTTTATCAACAAATTTACCTTCAGAGTCCTTATCTAACTAACCTAAGAAACTCATGGGAGTACTTATTGGTTTAGTTTTATCCATTTCATACTTCCTAAGGATGTCTTTAATATATTTGGATTGACTAATAAAGATGCCATCCTCTTTCTTCTTTATGCTAAAACTAAAAAAGTAACTCTTGGATAATTGAAAGACTTTTTAGATACTTTTTTAATATTAAATTACTAATCCTAAAATATATAGTTGTTTATAAAAATGATTACCACACATAATTTTTAACAACACAAATTTAATTGCAGTAAAATAAAAATGCAAGAAAAATAAATGTAATAGAAGAACACCAAATTTAATATTTGTTCGATCCAACTAGACCTACTCCCACTCCCTAGAGAGTCCTCCAGGTAATGCACTAAACACAAGTGACTCTCCTTTTTCCCCACAACAAAGCAAAGAAGCCCTTACAAGCTCTCTTCCACCAACCCAGTGTGGCAGAGAACCATTGTCTTTTACACACTCCAAGTGATGGCAGCATACCTTCTCATCCTTTTTCACCCTACTAGTGAAGGCAGAGTACCTACCCATCTTATTTTACCCTCTTGGTGAAGGCAGAGAATCGTCACATCCTTTCCAACTTCCTAATGAAGACAGAGAACCTTGATGCAGTCTTAAAAATCTACTCTCAAGAGCCTCCAAATATGTTGGGTAGAAACTTCAAGAAGACAAAGTGATCCTCACTTTAGGTAACCTTATGAATCCCTCACAACTCCCCTTCAAATAGAATAATTATTACAAAAATAATTACATAAAAATCAAAAAATTTCAAATTCAATAGTTGAAATTATTAGTTAATGTATGGATTTTTCTAAGAATTATAAATATAGAGAAAAGAAACAAATATAGTGTGGGCTCATTTTATGCCTCTTTATCAACTAGAATTGCGAACATTGATTTTTTTATTGGGATTATTTTGTACCTCTTTTCAAATTTGGCATGATTTATGCATCTTTTCTATTTGGGCTCATTTTGTGCCTCTTTTCAAATTTGTCATATTTTGTGCATCTTTTAACATTTTGTTCTTTCCATAACCTAAATCAGAAAATCTTAGCTTGTGTGATTATCTTCCAAATAAAAGAAAAACTATCTCGTATAAGGAAGATTAAACAACAAAATAAAATTCATTAGATAGTAATAAAATCAGCACATTGAACAAGAAAATAAAAGAAAAATAAGTCATAATTTTTGCAAAAATTATAACTATAAGATATATGTCTATTGGAACATGAAGATTATCTCTTCATTGAAATCTAATTATATTTTGTTTTAAATTTTGATAGAGAAAAACAAATTTCTAAGGAATTAACGTCATAACACAAAAAATTTACAATTTTCATCGTTTAGATTAACATTCTATATTAATCAATAATAACTCATAAATAATTTAAGAGAGGAAAGAAAAACATCGCAATAACCAAATATTTTTTTAATAAAAAAAGATGGACTCAAATACAAATAAAAAATAACAATGTCAAATATAAAGTATCTAGACGCAATCTCACAAGAACTAAATAACAAAACATACAACAATTAATAACTAAACTATAACCTCAAAGGATATTGATCAGGAGCAAGCTGTGGAGGAGTGAACTGGGTAAAGTAGTTGTTGATGGTATCTACTTGAGTATTAAATGAATCAACCTGTCCTCTCACCCTGCTCATATCCTTATTGTATCTAAAATCCTACTAGTCCAAGCAAGTCTCAATATGATCAAATGGAGACTCAAGATGATTAAAACTTTGGATCATTTCTTGATAGAAATGATGCTCAGGTAGAGGAGCAGGCACAGGTGCTAGAGCATGTCCTCCTTCTTATTTAAATTTATCTCTCTCATCTCCTTGATTCCGATGGGAAAGAATATGAAATGAAGTATTAGTAAAATAGAAAAGAAGATTATCTAGAGGATTAGGTTTAATAAGATTATATTTCTTTTTAAGATTTTATGCAATCAAGTATACTAAAGCCACATTCTTCTTCTTTCTAGTGGTAGGAAGTCTAATATTAGTAAGGTTATTAATGTAGTCTAGAATCAACTGGGCTTCATCAACTCGAGTGTTTGACAAGATATGGTATGGGACAATACTAAGCATATGAGTGATATTGATTTAATCACCATCTTTAGGAATAATAGAGGTTCTTAAAATATTCTAATTGCTTCTTGCATATTGATTCAAAGTCTGAACAAGAGGTAAGTGTTGGATTGAAGATATTTGATTAATAATAGTCCAATCAAAATCACTTCTAGAAGTCATAAAATGAGCCCTAATTCCTTCAGTTCTAAGATGTAGAAAGGTGGCCAAATCCTCTTTAATGATTTCAACGCATTGGTGAAAGATATACGAAGACATAATGGTGTTATTTTCTCTCATTTTCAAATTGGTGAGAAAATAATTAAAGGTTTCAAAATTAAAGGCATGGATCAAGGTGAGAATGAATGAAAAAAGAGTAGAGTTAAAGTGGGGCATAATTTAAAATTTGATATCTTCTTTAATAAAAAAACAAGGAGTAATCTTAGCTTAGAGAAACTGAGTATAGGCTTATTCATTTTCCCTTAAAAGAAAATTATCATCTCGTTCAGAACAAGATGAACTTCCCTTGGATGGATGTGATCGTTTGCTACTGCTTGCCATTTGAGAAGGATTGAACACAAGAATTAAAAGGGACTCAATGTGGAATAGATTGAATAAATTCAAAGAACAAGTTCAAATTTATAGAAAACAAAAGATTTCATACAATGTGAAATTTAGTTCATACATATGAAAGAAAACGGCCAAGAATAGCTATTGTAGTGAAATGTCTTTTCATAACGTTACCTTTTCGATGAGTCATTTCGTATGACTTTTGACAAAACCTGATCGTACAGACGAATAGGTATTCATATGGGTTGGTTTACCAATAATGTTTGTACCTATCGATTCAATTCATTTATATGTAAACTGAGAACACTATCGTACAAACAAACAGGTGTTCATATAGATGATTTTTAGAAATTATCGCCCTAAATCATAATAATTTTTTCTAAGAATTCCCTCCATATTCGTACAGATAAATATTTAAGCTTCATATAAATAATGAGGTGTTCATGCTCTATGATTAAAAAAATTCTAATTTTTTTCCTATCCATCTTAGAAAATAAATCATATAAAAATTGGAGAATTCGTACATCATGAAAGATGATTCATATAATAAGAATAGAAAAATAATTTTAGATTTACATGATGATCAAAATACTTATCTAAAACAAATCAAATAATATCCATAAAACATAAAAACAAAAAATAATAAAAAAAAGAAAAATCAAACACAAAATAAAGAAGTACAATCAAAACACAATCATAAACACAAATAAAATACACTATAATGATAATTTGCATAATTACAATTTTTAAGCTAGAATATCAGTAATACTCAATCTGGTTCTTAAGGTGCTAAAAGTTTCGAAAACTAGTAGTTTTGTGAAAATATCTGCAAGTTGATTTTCAGGAGCTACATGATGTAACTCTATTTCTCCTTTAGTGGCATGGTCTCTAATGAAGTGATGCCTTATGTCTATATGCTTAATCCTAAAATGTTATATTGGATTCTTTGAGATGGAAATGGCACTTAATTTATCATAAAAAATTGGAATAGTATCAATTGAAAACCCAAAATCCATAAGTTATTATTTTAACCAAAGAACTTGTACCACCCAACTTCCTCATGCTATATATTTTGCTTTATTAGTAGAATGGGCTATTGAGTTCTATTTTTTATTAGACTGAGAAATTAAAGAGTTTCAAATGAATTAACAAGTTTTAAAAGTACTTTTCAATCAACCCTACATCCTGCAAAATCTAAATTAGAATATCTAATAATTTTAAAAGAAGTGTAATGCCTAGGATACCAAATCTCAAAGTTTTTTGTTCCTAAAAATATCTAAAAATTCTTTTAATAGAAGTGAGATGGAATTCTTTTAGACCAGCTTGAAATATTGTACAAAGACAAATACTAAACATGATATCAAGTCTAGTAGCAGTTAAATAAAATAATGATCCAATCATCCCTCTAAATTATTTTTATCAACAAATTTACCTTTAGAGTCCTTATCTAACCGACATAAGAAACTCATGGGAGTACTTATTGGTTTAGTTTTATCCATTTCATACTTCTTAAGGATGTATTTAATATATTTGGATTGACTAATAAAGGTGCCATCCTCTTTCTTCTTTATGCTAAAACTAAAAAAGTAACTCAAGTCTACCATCAGTCTCATTTCAAATTCCTTACTCATTATATTTAAAAAGTCATCAAAAAGTTTTTTTATTAGTGGAACTAAACAAGATATCATCAATATAAATTTGAGCAATGAGAATGTTGAAAGTTTGTTAGGGATGTAAAGCCCTTAAGAACTAGCCCGAGGCTAACCAATTGGGGGGTGAATTAGTATTTTAAAAGATTTTTCTTTAAGTAAATCACAACAAAATTTAAAACCAAATCACCACAAAAATCTGAGTGCAAAAATAAATAAATGCGGAGGCAAAACAAAGAAAGATCACACCGGATTTATAGTGGTTCGATCAATTCTTGACCTACATCCACTCCTCGGAGGCACCCTCCGAGTATTGCACTAACTAAGTGTCTCTCCTTTAGCTCCCACAGCTAGGCTGAGAAGCCTTTACAACAGACTCCTTTTCACCAACCTTGGTGCAGCAAAGAACCAACTCCTTTTGCTTCCTCTTGAAGCGGGCAGAGGACCCAGAACTTTTGCTGAAGTAGACCTTGTTGCAACCCATGACCCCGAGTTTGAGATTTTGATGATGACAAATAATGTCGTGTGAATTATCTATTCATTGAATATTGTTTTGTTTGCTATTATCCGTGAGTACTAATATTTCAGGAAGATCACAAGCTACTCAGGAAGACTCAAGAATGGATATATTAGGAGTATGAGTATGAAAATGTATTTTTATTTATTTCATTTTTATTTTCTTGAGTCTGGCCACAAAATGCATAAAAATCTGAGCAACCATGCACACACACAGGGGGAGAGGGTTTTTTTTCAAAGAAAATTTTGGAGATTTTCTTTCTCTGTAGATCATACTGTACGAATTTATTTCGTACCATATGATCTGAGCTTGTAGGGCGATTCTATGAATAGATCATACCGTACAAATCACAATCGTACTGTACGATATGTTCAAATCCAAAACCCTAGCCATCAAATTAACTTGAGTAAATATTTTCTTCGCTGTTTGAACTGTACGAAGTAATTCATACTGTATGATTTATTTTTAATACTTACTTAAATTAACCCATGATTAGTGGAATAATTCAAGGCTCAATTTAAAATTGAATATCATACTGTACGAACAGTTCATACAATATAATGAACAGAGATGAATTCTGATCGTCCCGAAGATCATCCTGGACAATCCATAAGTTTTTCCTCGTCGTACAGTACGATGTAGATCATACTATACGATGAACAGAGATGAATCTTGATCGTCCTGGAATTTGTCCTGGATGATGCTTTGAATTTTGACCATTCATACTGTATGATAGATATCGTATAATATGATGAACAGAGATAACATTTAATCGTCCCAGCTATCATCCTGTACGATCAGTAATGTTGATTATCGTATCATACAATTCATTGTCGTACTGTACAATGTATGTTGAACTATTCGTACATCTTCATACCAGGATGAAGCTTGGTATACATATTGTACTGTATGATTATAAACCGTACTGTACGATAGTAATGGCTACTTTGAAATTTCAGGGATTTTCGAGCCCGTTTTAAGGTGTCAAAATAGTTATGTTTTTTAGTGTGTGAATCAAAGAGGAGAACGTGGTTAGAGAGGGATTCCAAGGGAGAGAGATCTTGAGAAGTTCTTTAGGGTTTGAGAGAGGAAGGAGAAGGTGAGCGTTATGAGGGAGAAAAGGTGTGAAGGAGATCACATGGTTGCTCCGAACTTGCTGCATCTTGCTCCTCCTGTGGCCCTAGAAGAATTTGTGAGAGGATCTCCAAGGGGAAGGCTCATCTATATCCGTGACCTCGAGGTACTCTGCCTTCTCTAGGAGGGAGAAAAACGAGAGGTTCTCTACCGTCGCTAGGAGGGTGAAAACAAAGTTTAACACCCCGCCACACCGGGTTGGTGAAAGGGAGTATTGTAAGGGCTTCTCCGCCTTGCCAAGGGGGGCAAAAGTAAAGCTATTTCTTGTAGTGAAATTCCTGGAGCGGAGGACTCTGGGGAGTGGATGTAGGAAATGGTTTGCCTGAACCACTATAAAAATTTGGTGTGCTTTTTCCTTATCGTTTTTATTCTTACGTGTATTTTTCATTTTCAATATACTTGCTTGGTGAAATATTGTGATTGAACATGATTCCATTGTTGCACTTTAATTTCATGTTAAAACCTTAAAAATATCAAAAAAATTAGAACTCATGTTTAAGTTTTATTTATTGCAATAAAACTTTCACAATTCACCCCCCTCTTGTCCATCTAGTAATTTCAATTGGTATAAGAGCCTGTTTTCAAAAATAGTGTTTTAGAAAAACTTGAAAAAATGATCATGTCGCATTTTGGTAATCATAACACCGCGGAGGGTTATTCAATAACCCGTTCACCACTTTTTAATAACATTCTGTTTGATTTCTAGAAAATTAGAATGTCTACTTTTTTACAGTCTATTGATTACTGCATGTGGATGTTAGTGAATGATGGATATGTTGCATCTTTTAAAACTGTCAATGGATTGAAAACTCCTACACCTTTTAATGAATGGAGCAAGAAGGTTAGGGAATTAGCCCAATTGAATGCTAAGTGTTTAAATTGCTTTTACTGTGCATTAAAGTCTAAAGATTATATGAGAGTTTCTACCTGTGCCACTGGTAAGGAGATTTGGGATAGACTGTGCATTACATACGAAGGAACAAGTGAAGTAAAACAGTCTAGGCTTAACATTTTATTACACGATTATGAACTCTTCTATATGAAACCTAGCAAAACAATATCTGACATGTACACTAGGTTCACCCAAATTCTGACATTCTTGCATGCATTAGGTAGAGAGATTTCAAATTCTGAGAAAGTTAATAAAATTCTTAGATGCTTACCTAGTTCCTATGATACAAAGATAACTGCTATAACTGAATCTAAAGACCTTAATGTTTATTCTATTGATAATCTCCTTGGGTCACTTATTGCATACGAGCAAGAAGTGAGTCAGAGATAAAGTGATGCAGGTGAAAAGAAAAAGGAGCGAACGGTAGTGTTAAAAGAAAACAACTCATAAAGTGAAAGCTCTGCAGGGGAGGAAGAGGATGAGATAGCACTGATGACCCGACTGTTCAAGAACTTCCTGAAAAGAAAGCAGAAGCGTCATCAGAACAGTTGGAATAAAGGTAAAAGCTTAAAGTATAATAAAGCTTCATCTGATATAATTTGTTTTGAGTGCCGGAAGCCAGGTCTCCTTCAAGCTGATTGCCCCAATCTAAAGAGTCAACCAGCTAAGGCGAAAGGTGATGACAAAGCCAAATACAAAAAAGGTAAGATGAAGACACAAAAAGCTTTTTGGGCCGACTCTGCCTCAGAATTGTTAGAAGAAGAAGTAGAGGAGGAGGTAACAAATTTGTGTCTTATGGCTAATGATAACCTTGATAAACTAGATCAAGATGAGGTATGTCAACTTTCATATGAAGAATTGTTACTTATTTCTAAGAATATCCATGACTCATATAGGAATTTGAAAAAGATGCATGCCAAGCTTAATATTGAATTTAGTTCCTTACAAACTGAGCATGCTAAGTTATTTAAGGAAAATTCTAATTTAGATCATGATCATATGCTACTTCTTGATGAGTATGATGCATTAAATAAGAAGCATATTGGACTAACTGAAACACATGAAACCTTGAAAACCACTCATGTTGAACTAGAAGAGTCTTTTTATAGATTAGACAAACTTGCATTAGAAGTATATCATAGTGAGCATTTGTTAAAAATAGAAGTTCATGGATTGACATATTAAAACAACACTTTTCAAGAAAAAATCAAAGAATTAGAAAAAGAAATTGCATCACTCACATTAGCCCAACCTAGTCAACCCCCAACATAGCATGCATCACATAACTTTAGGAAGAGGCACCACCAACCATATAGATTAATAAACCCATTTCCTGGTGTTAGGTGCTTCTCTTGTGGCATGCTAGGTCACGTAGCCCGCACATGCTTAATTCACCATAAGACACACTTAGTCTGGAGACCTAAACTACATCCATCACAGCATAACATGCATACATCTCATTCATGCAAGCATAAGGAGGAACCCAAACTCACTTGGGTTCCCAAATCTAATCTTTGAATAAAATTGTAGGGATGCTCTCACAAAAGACCTAGTGAGAGCATGTGGTACCTGGATAATGGCTGCTCGTGACCCATGCTGGAGATATGAAGAAGTTTAACCTACTGGAGACCAGAACTGGAGGCAAAGTAATGTTGGGAGACAACACTACCAGGAAAGTGATAGGCTCAGGTACTATTGGTAATGCTAAAAATTTTTTAATTGAAAATATTTTATTAGTTGATGGTTTGAAGCATAACTTACTTAGCATTAGTCAACTGTGTGACAAAAATTTTGATATTAAATTTCTATCTGATAAATCCCTGATTAGTTTAAATAATAAATAAGTTTTAGAAGGAAAATGAATGAACAATGTTTACATGTTAGACCTTGGTTGCATTGATAGTTCAAATTCATTTTGTTTGAAAACAATAGTTGTGACTTGTGGTTATGGCATAAAAGACTATGCCGTGCTAGTATGAAAACTCTTAGAAACATCACTCAGAAAAACCTAGTTAGAGGTGTACCTAAGTTAGATTTCACAAAAGACCATTTATGTGATGCTTGCCAACTAGGAAAATAAGACAAATCATCATTTCATTCAATCAGAGATGTGGTCACCTCAAGGCCATTAGAAATCCTACACATGGACCTATTTGGACCCGTTAGTACAGCAAGCCTAGGTGGAAAAATTTATGGATTTGTGATTGTAGATGACTTCACTAGGTTCACTTGGGTAAGATTCCTAGCACATAAGAATGAGTCTTTTGAGGAATTTAAGGTATTCTCCACATGGATTCAATGAAAATTAGGTTGTGAGATCTCAACAATCCATAGTGATAATGGTGGAGAGTTTTAAAATGATAAATTTGAATCATTTTGTCAAAAGATAGAAATAGAACACAATTTCTCAGCCCCTAGAACACCTCAACAAAATGGTATAGCAGAAAAGAAAAATAAAAGCTTGGTAGAAGCTGCTAGGGCAATGTTAGTAGAGTACACCCTTCCTAGATACTTTTGGGCAGAAGAAATCAACACAGCGTGTTATGTTTTGAATAGGGTGAACATTAGATCAAAGCTGAACAAAACTCCTTATGAACTCCTTAAGGGTAGGACACCAAACATTTCACACTCTCATGTCTTTGGGTGCAAGTGGTTCGTCTTGAATAATGGCAAACATCCCTTAAAAAAATTCGATCCCAAGTCTGATGAGGGTGTCTTCTTAGGTTATTCATCTGTAGGTAAGGACTATAGAATCTTTAATAAGAGAACCCTAGTAGTAGAAGAGTCCACCCATGTAGTATTTGATGAATCAGATAAGCCCTCTGAATATAAAATTGAAGATGATGAAATAGAGGCAATTCAAGGAGTAGAGACTATGACCCTAGGAGAAAGGGTAGAACCTCAGGAAGATTTGCTTAGAGAATGGAGATATTCTTCTAGTCATCTTAAAGAGTTAATTTTAAGAGACCCTTCAGAAGGTGTAAGAACTAAGCATGGACCCCACATAACTCGGTTTGGTACGACGTTATTGGTGTTCGTACTGTACGATACTTACACTTCGTACTGTATGATCCACCTCAGCAAATGAATAAGAACGACATAAAGGAGTCTGGTATGATATAAATGTCATTCGTACTGTACGATACCCCTGTTCGTACAGTACGAATCTTTTGTTCAAAAGTCGTACTAACGACCCTCGGGACGATCGATATTCTTCTGATTGTATTGTACGATATGTATCATACAATATGCTTTGACCACCTTTTCCCAAAATGATCCGTCAGAATAATTAATACCAGATCGTATTGTACGAAACACGATCGTACTGTACGATGTTGGGAAAACTCTATAAATTACCCGTCTATGCAGCTATTTTCACTCACACCTTCCATACTTCACTCACACCTGGTCCTTCTCACATTTCACTCAGCCTCTACACAATGTATAGCTCCAGCAAGAGAGGTCGTTTGGCAACTGGAAGTTCATCTTCTTCTAGCTGTCACAGCGCTTGGTTCCTGAGTGCTGAAAATGAGGAAGCCTACCATAAGTATAAAACCTGCAAAATTACCCCTTCCAAAATGCTCAATCAGGATGCCCTGAATTTCGAGGTACTGAACCTCTTTGCTTCCACCACGTTTCAGTTCCTCCTCACCCTAGCCTTTCCCTACAACTCTGAACTTTTATTAGAATTTCTAGCAAATCTCACCTACACTGTCAACAACACAACTTTCCACTCCTTTGTTTGTCGTCAAAACATAGAAATCACCAGAGCTAACATCGCCCACTATATTGGGCTATCCACTGAAGGTCCTAGGGTTCGTTCCTTCCTCACAAATGAATTTGATTAGATCGATGTTAATCGAGTCCTTAGGAACACCGCATTCTATCAACACCAGCCCCTCGTCCAATCACTAAATCGGAATGCCAAAATTATTCAACATGTCCTTATAACCTCTATAATATCCAAAGCTTGCGACCGGATCAACATGACCCCTATTTTATATGTCTCTACCTATCTCATTATGTCCAACACCAAATTCGACGAGGTCAATTTAATTATTGACTACGTTCGCCATATGACCTTCATTCGTCTCCTTACTACTCAACGGAAATAAAATCTAGCTCTTGATCACCTTGTAAGATATATCCTCCAAAATAAATATCAATTGACCTTTCTTGCAAAACCCGATAATGTTCCTATCTTTTATACGGATGCCTCTTTCCGTATTCTTTTCCATCGGGGCCACGAGCCTGAAGAACCTGTCTTTGACGAAGAAGAAGGAGAAGATGCCCCGGCCACAGCTCAAGCACATCCACGTGACATGCACCACCCTGAGCACCTGCACCAGCACACCCTCACGATGATTTGGTAAAATGCTTCGACCAACTTCAGACTCGTCTCGATACTAACATTCAACAGCAACATCAGCAACACGAGACTGACATGCAATGGTTTGGGGAATGCTTCACCGCTATTGATCATCGAGTTGATGCTCTCCTTCAGTACTTCCAACCACATCCACCTCCACCACCAACTGATCAGGATCCTTCGCTTTAAATTATCTTTGTAATGTAGTTTTTCTTTTTTCTCTTTCTTAGTGTTTGCTCCTCTTTTTGGTGCTGTCAAAAGGGGGAGAAGGTTGTTGTAGTTCGTTCTATGATTAAATGCATATTTCTTTTTATCTTGTACTGCATTTTTCTTTTTATTGCATTTCTGTTTAAAAAAATAATAAAAAAAATATATTAAAAAAATTCTTCAAACCTGCCTACAACAAACATTATTTGAAATCATCAAAAAGGGGGAGATTGTTGCAACCCATGTCCCCGAGTTTGAGATTTTGATGATGACAAATAATAACGTCTGAATTATCTATTCTTTGGATATTATTTTGTTTGCAATTGTCTGTGAGTACTAACAATTCAGGAAGATCACAAGCTACTCAAGATGACAGGAAGACTCAAGAATGGGTAGGTTAGGAGTATTAGTCTGACAATATATTTTTATTTATTTCATTTTTATTTTCTTGATTCTGGCCACAAAATTCATAAAAGTCTGAGCAACCATGCACACACACAGGGGGAGAGGATTTTTTTTAAAAGAAAAATTTGGAGATTTTCTTTCTCTATAGATCGTACTGTACAAATTTATTTCATACTGTATGATCTGAGCTTGTAGGATGATTCTGTGAATAGATTGTACTGTACGAATCACAATCGTACTGTAAGATATGTTCAAATCCAAAACCCTGGCTGTCAAATTAACTTAAGTATTTTCTCTGCCGTTCATACTGTACGAAGTAATTTGTACTATACGATTTATTTTTAATACTTACTTAAATTAACCCGTAATTAGTGGAATAATTCAAGGCTAAATTTAAAACTAAATATCATACTGTATGAGCAAGTCATACAATATGATGAACAGAGACGAATTCTGATCGTTCCGGAGATCGTCCTGGACGATCCATTGGTTTTTCCTCATCGTACAGAATGATGTAGATTGTATTATACAATGAACAAAGATGAATCTTGATTGTCCTGGATTTCATCCTGGACGATGCTTTGAATTTTAACCATTCATACTGTTTGATAGATATCGTACAATACGATGAACAGAGATGACATTTGATCATCCCGGCTATCGTTCTGTACGATCAGTAATGTTGATTATCGTATCGTACGATTCATTGTCGTATTGTATGATGTATTTTGAACTGTTTATGCATCTTTGTACCAGGATGAAGCTTGGTATACATATCATACTGTACGATTAGAAACCGTACTGTACAATAGTAACAGCTACTTTGAGATTTTAGGGATTTTGGAGCCCATTTTAAGGTGTCAAAATAGTTATGTTTTTTAGTGTGTGAATCAGATAGGAGAACGTGGTTAGAGAGGGATTCCAAGGGAGAGAGCTCTTGAGAAGTTCTTTAGGTTTTGAGAGAGGAAGGAGAAGGTGAGCGTTGTGAGGGAGAAAAGGTGTGAGGGAGATCACACGGTTGATCCGAACTTGCTACATCTTCCTCCTCCTGTGGCCCTAAAAGAATTTGTGAGAGGATCTCCTGGGGAAAGGCTCTTCTACATCCATGACCTCGAGGTACTCTGCCTTCTCTAGAAGGGAGAAAGATGAGAAGGTTCTCTGCCATCGCCAAGAGGGTAAAAATAGAGTTTGGCACTTCGCCACGCCAGGTTGGTGAAAGGGAGTATTGTAAATGCTTCTCCGCCTTGCCAAGGGGAGCAAAAGGAGAGCTATTGCTTGTAGTGAAATTTTCAAAGTAGAGGACTCCAGGGAGTGGACGTAGGTCATGGTGTGACCGAACCACTATAAAAATCCAGTGTGCTTTTTCTATATCATTTTTATTCTTGCGTGCATTTTTTATTTTCAGTATATTTGCTTGGTGAAATATTGTGATTGAACATGATTCCATTGTTGCACTTTATTTTCATGTTAAAACCTTAAAAAATATCAAAAATATTAGAATTCATGTTTAAGTTTTATTTATTGCAATAAAACTTTCACAATTCACCCCCCCCCCCCCACCCCCTCCCTCTTATCCATCTAATAATTTCAGACCTCCCAAGAACCTCCCAAGGACGAAGGACATAGAATGAAGATGACGACTTGGAACCTTGCTTGGAGCAACCTTTGTGAACCCTCTCACAAACTCCCCCTCACAAGTTCCTCTATCTCTCTCTCTCTCTCTCTCTCTCTCTCTCTCTCTCTCTCTCTCTCTCTCTCTCTCTCTCTCTCTCTCTCTCTCTCTCTCTCTCTCTCTCTCTCTCCCTCTCCCAAGACTCTCTTAGGTCAAGACATCAGCACTCAAGGTCTTATTGCATGAGAAAATTTGGGTCCTTTAAATAGATTTTCAAGAACCGACTTTATCATCCAGGCTAATTAGTATAAAATAAGCTCAATCAGCTGGGATGATTCAGGACGATCAGAAGAAAATTGGTTACATCGTTCAGGCCGGTATAATATTGTCCTGGCCGATTAGTTCAAATCCAGATACAATCATCCTGAACATTGCCCTGAATAGAGTCTGGCTGATGTCAATCATCCAGGACATCGTCCTGGCCGATTCTTTGATCGGCCCGGCCAATGTGATCGTATCAATCAGCCTTAATTGCTTTCCATAATTGCCAAATTAATTTAGGCATAATTATGTTGTATCGTCCAGGCCAATATAGAGATCGTCCTGGCTGATAATTTAAAATAAAGAATACCTAAATTGATCATGACAGCTGATTCTTTCTGATTTGAGCCTATTATCCTGGCCGATACATGTAATGTCCAGGTTGATTTGCCTAATGATAGATGCTTAACCAAGATGCCCTAATTAGGGTTTCTATTTTTAGTTAAATCATCTTGGATGATAGGAACATCATCTAGGATGATGTACTCAAAATAGAAAAATTCATAAAACCCCTCAAGTGTGTGTGTGCAAGGTTACTTAGCATCAGGAACCAATTTTATAATTAACTCAAGAAAGGAAAAAATACAAACCTGATTCAACCTAAATCTACCCGATCTTGAGCTGGCTTGAGCTGCATTTGATCTTATGGTCCTAAAAAGTTAGTAGGAAAAGCAGTCATAGGGAATCATGAATGTTTGCTATCATCAAAAGTCTAATTCATAAACTCATATTTATAACAATCTCTCCCTTTTTGATGATGACAAACATACCCATAAAATTTCAAACAGTTATGGCAGTTTAGTAAAAATAGTTCACTAAGTTTTAGAATTCAAAGTACAAGATACATCATACTACTCTCCTTTTTGACATCACAAAAAGGAGGGAAACACAAATAAAAACATAACAGAAACTAAAACAAAACATAAGAAAAGAAAATAAATTACAGAAAATTGAAACTAAAACTAGAAGAGAAACAAACTAGAAAAACATAAAGAAAATCAAAGAAATCAGGGCCCTTGATCATCAGACGGAGGTGGTGGTGGTGGAAGCTGAAAGTAGCTGAAGAGTGTAGCAAACTGTGCCCCAAACCAGGCCATGTCCTGGTCATACTGCTGCTGCTGGTGTGCAACATAGGCATCGAATCGGGCCACATCCTCAGCATGCTGCTGCTGCTGGTATGCTACGAACATGTCGAAGCGGGTCTCCAATTGATCAAATCTCTCCACCAACTGATCCAGTTGAGAGTGCTGGTGGAGAGGAACAGGTTCAGGAATAGTAGATGGAGTGGGAGCCTCCTCCTCCTCTGCCATCTGTGCTTCCCCATCCCCTAGGTGGAGACGAGTACTGTGAAGGGCATTGAAGGAATTATTTGAGTAGAAAGGTGGTGGACAGTTGGGAGGAGCAGGATATTAAAGGTTATATTTGGATTCTAAAATATATGCAATGATGTGTCCTAGAGCAAGATTAGGCTTCCTTCTATGACCTGGATCTCTAATGGTAGTTAAATGCTCGATGTAACGAAAGATTAGGTCTGTGGCATTGAATTCTCTGTGGGCCAGACTATAAAAGGTAGTAAGTGAAAGCAGAGGAGTGATGTGAAATCGATCCCTGGCTTTTGGAATAATAGAAGTGCGAAGGACATGCTGGATTGTCCTAGCGTCTTTAAGTAAAGAGCTAGTCTCTCTAACATGAAAGTGTGTGTTGGTGTGGCGAAGAAAGGATTTGCAGTGGACCAGTTAAAGTCAGGATCAAAGATAAGCATATGCAGCTTATCCCCAGTGGTGGACAGCTGTAATAGTTCAGCACAATCCTGATATATGATCTCGATAAGACGTTGATTCACATAAGAGGTGAGAGCAGTGTAGGAAGAATTTATGCAGAGGTTTGCATAGAATTCAAAAAGAAGTTCAGAACTAAAGGGGACTGCAAGGTTAAGAATAAAGCAAAGAGAAGTGTTAACGAAAAGATCTAGTATCGGATATGAGAAATAGAATGGATTGATTGTGCTGGAGAGAGTAATGCCTCACTCTTTATAATGATGGTAGGCAGCCTGATCGTCTCCCTCCCAAAAATGAGGGTCCAACGTGCCCTTCGAGGAGCTGTCAGACATCTGACGATCACACTTTCTACCAACCATAAGCAAACAGGAAGAAAACAACAGAAGATAAGAGTTTTGAAGTGAGAAATAATAGCTGGAAGGCTCTGATACCACTTGAAAGTTCGATAAGGATATAAATCCCTTAAGAACTAGCCCGAGGCTAACCAAGAGGGGGGGTGAATTGGTATTTTAAAAGATTTTTCTTCAGGTAAATCACAATAAAACTTAAAACCAAATCACCACAGAAATCAGAGTGCAAAAATAAATAAACGCTGAGGCAAAACAAAGAAAGATCACACCAAATTTATAGTGGTTCGGTCAATCCTTGACCTACGTCTACTCCTCAAAGGCACCCTCCGAGTATTGCACTAACTAAGTGTCTCTTTTTTAGCTCCTGCAGCTAGGCAGAGAAGCCTTTACAATAGACTTCTTTTCACCAACCTTGGTGCGGCAGAGAACCGACTCCTTTTTCTTCCTCCTGAAGCGGGCAGAGAACCAAGACCTTTTGCTGAAGTAGACCTCCCAAGGATGAAGGACGAAGAACGGAGATGACAACTTGAAATCTTGCTTGGAGCAACCTTTGTGAACCCTCTCACGAACTCCACCTCACAAGTTCCTCTCTCTCTCTCTCCTCTCTCTCTCTCTCTCTCTCTCTCTCTCTCTCTCTCTCTCTCTCTCTCTCTCTCTCTCTCTCTCTCTCTCTCTCTCTCTCTCTCTCTCTCCCCTCCCCTAAGACTCTCTTAGGTCAAGACAGCAGCACTCAAGGTCTTATTGCATGAGAAAATTTGGGTCCTTAAAATAGATTTTCAAGAACCGACTTTATCATCCAGGCCGATATCAATATCGTTCTGGCCTATCAGTATCAAATAAGCTCAATCAGCTAGGATGATTTAGGACGATCAGAAGAAAATTGGTTACATCGTCTAGGCTGATACAATATCATCTTGGCCGATTAGTTCAAATCCGGGTACAATCATCCTGAACATCGCCCTGGATAGAGTCTATCCGATGTCAATCATCCAGGGCATCATCCTGGCCGATTCTTCGATCATCCTGGCCGATGTGATCATATCAATCAGCCTTAATTGCTTTCCATAATTTCCAGATAAATTTAAGCATAATTGTGTTGTATCGCCCAGCCAATATGGAGATCATCCTGGTCGATAATTTAAAATAAAGAATACCTAAATTGATCATTGTAGCTGATTCTTTTTTATTTGAGTCTATCGTCCTAGCTGGTACACGTATCGTTCAGGATAATTTGCTTTATGATGGTTGCTTAACCAGGATGCCCTAATTAGGGTTTTTATTTTTAGTTGAATCGTCCTGGATGATAGGAACATCGTCCAGGATGATGTACTCAAAAAAAGAAAATTCAAAAAACCCTTCAAGTGTGTGTGTGCAAGGTTACTTAGCATCAGGAACCACTTTTATAATTGACTCAAGAAAGAAAAAAATATAGACTTGACTCAACCTAAATCTACTCGATCTTGAGCTGGCCTGAGCTGCATTCGATCTTGTTGTCCTAAAAAGTTAGTAGGCAAAGCAGTCATAGGGAATCATGAATGTTTGCTATCATCAAAAGTCTAATCCATAAACTCAAATTTGCAACAAATGTCATCTCCTACTCTTCTTATGAAGAGAGTGGTATCCACACTTCCATTAACAAAAGATCTTTCTATTAGGAAAATGTTTACCTTTCATACCATGTCCTAGGTGCTTGTTTTAATCCATACAATGCCTTATTAAATTTAAACACATGATTAGAAAATTATTAATTTTTAGAACCTAGAGTTTACTCAACATAAGCATCTTCTTTAATCAACCCATTAAGAAAGGCACTTTTAACAACCATTTGAAATTATTTAATTCCTTTAAAATAGGCAAATGTTGGATACACCCTTATTTCTTCAGGTCTGGCTACAAGGGAAAAGTCTCTTTAAACTCAATTCCTTCTATTTTATTGTACCCCTTAGCCACCAATCTTACTTTATTTCTAACAACTACACCTGAATCATTCATCTTATTTTTGATATCTCACTTAGTTCCATCAACACTTTAATTTTTAGGTCTTTCTACCAACTCCCAAATATCATTTCTAACAATTTAATTCAACTCTTCTTATATAGATAGATTCAAAAATTTATCAAAAGGTGCTTTATTCAAATTAGTGGGTTCAATCATTGAAATAAATATTGAGTGGTTCACCTCTTTGCTAAGCTCATACCTAGCCCTAACACCTTCACTCTGGTCTCTTAAAATTAGTTCTTTAGAATGACTCTTAAAATATTTCCATTCTCTAGGCAAATCATCTTCTATTCCAACCCTTTCTTCAAGATTTACATTTTCAATTCCTTGAGTATTTTCTTTAATATCTTCTTCTTCTAACCTAGACCGTCCAAAAATATCAGATGCATCAAAAACTATATGAGTGGTTTCCTCTAATATCAATGTTCTTTAATTAAATACTCTATAGGATTTATCAACGTGAATATCCAAGAAAATTTTTCCTAAAAGAGTTTTCTCATTATTATAAATGAATACTTTACATCCAAAGACATGTAAATGTGAGAGGTTGGGGGTTCAACCCTTAAGAAATTCATAGGATGTCTTATTCAACTTAAATTTAATGTATACCCTATTTAGAACATAACATGTTATATTAATCTCTTTAGCCAAAAACTATTTATGAAGTGAATATTCAGACAATAAGACTCTAGTAGCTTCTACCAAAGTTCTATTATTTCTTTTAATAACCCCATTCTATTGAGGGGTTCTAAAAGCTAAAACATTATGAAACATCCATTGATCTTTACAAAAAAACTTCAAATTTTTCATTTTCAAATTCTCCTCCATGGTCATTATAAATTGTAAGAATTTTACAACTTAGTTTCCTCTAAATCCAAGTAGAAAAATTTCTATTCTTATCAAATGATTCACTCTTATGAGATAAAAATTTAATCCACATGAATCTAGAATAATTATCAATAATCGTATACCTACAAACTTTTCCTCTAAGACTAATAGTGGTAACATGTCCAAAGAGATCCATGTGAAGGACTTCTAAGGGTTTGCTAGTTCTTACATCTTTAAATGAATGAAAGGAGAACTTGACTTATTTTCTAAATTGACATACATCACATAAGTGATCATTAATAAAGTCTAGTTTGGGTATTCCTCTAACCAATTCCTTTTGGGGTAATCTTCCTAATTTTTTCTTGTTTGCATGACAAAGTCTTCTATGTTATAACCAAGATTCATCAGCAATAGTTTTTAGATAAAAAGTATTAGAAGATTTAATATAATTTAAATCAAGCATGTAAATATTATTTACCCTATCTCCATGAAACACATCAACTCTATTTTGGCATATAATGCATCTTATAAGTAAAAAATTTATATTAAAACCCTCATCACAAAGTTGACTGATACATAGTAAATTATATTTTAAGCCTTCAACCTATAAAATATAATCTATCATAAAATTCTTTGTGTTACCAATCATATATGATCCTACCACTTTCTTAGCAGTGTTATCTCCAAATCTCACTTTGCCTCCAATCCTAGCCTCCAATGATAAAAATTGATTTTCATCTCCAGTCGTATATCTTGAACATCTACTATCTAGGTACAATATGATTTCATGAGGGCTTATAAGAGAGTGTTTCTATAAAATTATCAAACAATAAACTTGGGAACCCAAAAAATTTTGGATTCACCTCTTAATAATAATAATTCAGATGCATATTTGATATGATGTGATTGAATTATCTTAGGTCTCCATACTAAATGTGTCTTACTATAAATAGTGAAAGTGTGAGAAATATGATCTAATAGGCCACATGAAAAACATTTAACACCAGGAAAATGATTTAATGGTCTATATGAGTTAAAATATTTTTTCTTAGGCTTTGAAATTAAATGCTTTTAGTCAGGATTGTAAAATTGTTCAAGTGTGGGAGGTTTCTTATCTTTCTTAAAAGTTTTTAATTTTATTTAAGGAAATAAGTTTGAACTTTCCAAAATTGAATTTTCAATTTTCAAATCATGTTCCCTTTTATGAGATTTATCTATTAATTTTTTAAAATCATTTTCAAGCTCAATATAAGATGTTTTCAATAGTTTATGCTTTTTATTTAAATCATCAAATTCATCTAGCAAAACTATATGATTATTATATATGGTTGAATGATCATTCCTAAGATTTATATTCTCTTTCTATAAATTCAAATACTCGATGCTAATACTAGCATGCAATTTTTTAAGTTTCCTATATGTATTTTGAATCTTCTCAGAAACTTCGCATAATTTATCTTAGGATAGGTCACATACCTCATCTTCATCTGAATGATCATGTTTATCTATTAGTAAGTACAAATTTGTAATCTCCTCTTCCACTTCTATTTTTAAAGAGTCTAAAGTTGAGTCAGCTTAGAAAACTCTTTGCATTCTTTTCTTGCTCTTCCGAACATGAGTTTTCTCCTTAACTTTCTCCTTATTAGGATTAACTTTGATATTTGGACAATCCATCTTGATATGCCAAGGATTTTTGTATTCATAATAAAAAAATTGGATTCTTATTAAACTTACATGTGTTTCAATGCTGATGTCATCATTGCTTTCTCTTAAGGAAACTTTTGAATTGTTTAGTCATAAGAGAAATATCTTCTCCATCCACTGACATTGATTGATCACTCTCTGAATCATTAATCTTTAAAGCTATATTTCTCTCTTTTCTTTTATTACCTACATCGATCAGTCTTTGATTCACTCTTTGCTCATAAGCAATAAGTAATCTAAGAAGATCGTCAATAGAATATACATTCAGATCTTTAGACTCAGTTATGGCAATTATCTTCGCATTATAAGAAGTAGGTAAACAATATAAAATATTATTAACTTTTTTTTTTGAATTTGTAAGTTATCTACCTAAAGCATGCAATGAGGTAACAATTTGAGAATACCTTGTATATATATCAAAAATTGACTCATTCAATTTCATGCAAAATAATTTATAGTTATGTAACAAAATATTCAACCCAATTATTTTACCTCATTTGTTCCTTCATAAGTTATACAAAGTCTATCTCAAATTTTCTTTCCAATTTTGCAAGTAGAAACACACATATAATCCTTAGATTTTAAAGCACAAAAAAATATTTAAATATTTTGCATTTAACTATACTGATTCTCTTTCTTCTATTCTATAGTCCAATAAGTAAATTGTGTTTTAATTCTAATGTCATCAACCATTATAATAGGTATAGTATAACCTTCCTGTACTAATATTCATGTGTGGTAGCTAAGTGAATGCAAGAAAATAAACATGTGAGTTTTTTTTAAAAATCAAAAGGAATGTTATTGAATAAAGGTGTTCTAGTGATCGAATAACATTCAACAGTATTCCAGTTTTCAAAATTATCCATGATCATTTTTCAAAAAGTATTCTAAACCTTAATTTTTTAAATTATCTCTAATACCACTTGAAAGTTAGTGTAAGTTATTGGACCTTACAGAACTGTCCCAAGGCTAACCAAGAGGGGGGTGAATTAGTTATTATAAAAAATTCTTGGATATTTGAAAACCTCTTTAGATCCTTTTTGAATGTTAAATTACTAATCCTAAAATATGTAGTTATTTATTAAAATAATTACCATTGATAAATTTTAGCCACAAAAATTTAAATGTAGTAACTTAAAAATGTAAGAAAAATAAAGGTAACATAAGAACACCAAATTTTATAGTGGTTTGGTCTAACTAGACATACATCCACTCCTTGGGGACTCCTTCTCCAGGTATTGCACTAAACATAAGTGACTCTATTTTTTCCCCCGTAGTAAGGCAGAGAAGCCCTTATAAACTCTCTTCAACTAACCCGATATGGCAAAGAACCGTCATCTTTTACACTCTCCAATTGTTAACAGCATACCTTCTCATCCTTTTTCACCCTCTTAGTGAAGGCATAGTACATACATATCCTTTTTCACTCTCCTAGTGAAGGAAGAGAACCATTACATCCTTTTTCACCCACCTGGTGAACGCAGAGAACCTTGATTAAGTCTTGAAAATTTTCACTCAAAAGCCTCCAAAGATGTTGGGTAGAAACATAAAGAAGACAAAGAGATCCTCACTTTGGGTAACCTTTTAAATCCCTCACAACTCCCCTTCACTAGATTTTTCACTCACAAAAACTCTCCCAAACACACTATCAAAAGTAACTCTCAACAGAAATTCAAAGCAAAGGATTGGGTGTCAATTTTTTTGGACTCCATATATAGAAAACAAATAAAAAAACCATCCAAAAACTAAAAATATTCAAGTGAACCAACTATGATACAAATAATTCATAAAATTAGGCTTCATTCGATAAGAACTGGGATGAACTTAATTTCGTACACTATCATTCATTTTTACGAATTTGAATCATATTATATGAATAGTTCAAAAGCTAATGTGTTCATTTCATATGATTTTTTATGAACCTAATTTCTTACTTTGTTAGTCATCTATATGACCAGACATCATACTATATGAACAATTCAAGAAATAAATGAGTTTATTTTGTATGATCTTATTCAAAACAAATTTTGTACTCTGTTAGTCATCTCTATGACCTGACATCGTACTGTAAAAATAGTTCAAAAATACATTTGTTCATTTTCTATAATCTAGTGCAAAACAAAATTTATTCTCTATCACTCATCTGTATGTCTTAATATCATACAGTATAAACAGTTCAAAAAATTCAAGCCATGATTTGATTAACTGTATTCTAGAGGAAAAGTATGCCAAATTATATAGTACGAATAGATATCATACAGTATGATCATACTTCAAAAAAAATTACCACTCTCCCCTTATGTGTGTGCATGGTTATCCAATTACAATCACACTTGCTCATACTCAAGAAATAAAAATAGAGATACAAATACTCTATTACATGAAATCCTATTATACCAAGTCTTGAAGTCTTTAGTAATCTAGAGTATTATATTATTTACTTGAAATATTAGCACACATAAAAATAAATAGAAATACCAAATATATGCTAGGAGAAATAATAAAATTAAAAGGATAATGGTATTTTATTATCATCAAATATCATAATCTCAATCTTGATTTTTGAGTTGCAACATATCCGAGTCTGCATTATTCAGAAGAGTTAGTTGGTATTCTGTCATATGATGTGAGTAAATTAAAGAGCAAATAGATTCATATGGCCAAGGTGCAATGGAAAAATAAGACTACTAAAGAGGTTACTTGGGAGAATATGAGATGAGACCAAGTTTATTTTGGCATATTTTGATTGAAAATGTTGAGGATGAATTTTTTTTTGAGTGGAGAGTTATGTGAACTCCAAGATCATAGTATAGTTCAAACTAATTTCACTAGATTAAAAAAGGTAACTACTTAAATTTTTATGTTTTGAACCTATTTGTGTGTGTGGGAGTATTTTTGTGTATAAAAAATGTTGCATGTGTTATAAAGTGAGTCCCAAGGGTTTAGAGTGAAATTTATCAAAATCTAAAAAAAAAATATTAATATTTGAGCACCTCAATATTGGGTGTACAAGCACCTCAATGCTGCTATAGTACCAGGTGTTAAATAGTAACAATGCAACACTCTAAGCTCTAGAACTTAAATTTTTAAACTATCACTATAGCCTTAGGTGGTATCACTGTAGTGTTAGGCCACTACATTCACTTTAAATACATTTTAAAACCACTATTCCATTCATTGGATCATATGTAGTATGCCAAGAGAAGAGAGAAAGTGAAGATTTTGGAGAGGATGAATAGGGATTTAAGCCGCTTTAGGTCATATTTAGCTATTGGGCTAGTTGGTAAAGTTGTTCGTCTTAGGTAGGTTATGTTTATCCTATTGAAGTTTTGAATCGTTAAATTTTTTTAGATTTTTTCAATAAAATTAATATTTTAGTTATAAAAAATGAGGATAAATTTATATTGGAAGAACTTTCATGGCGTAACTTTTTATCTGTTATAGAGACTAACATTATGAACATTTTAAATATTTTCTAAAAAATTTTCACTAAGTGTTTTAGAATTTGTGTTATTTTTATTGAATTGAAAATAATCCAAACTCTAAAAAATAGTGTTGTAGTACTATGAAAGTCTTAAAATAATATTTTATAAAAATTTTGTAATTTGTTAGTGTTTTAAAACTATGAATTTTTCTCAGTAATCTTTCTATTGCCTTTTGTTAAGGCATTTTTGCAATTTTTAATATTTAGTCCAATTATACTTTGATTTATAAAATGCATATATATATATATATATATATATATATATATATATATATATATATATATATATATATATATATATATATATATATATATAATGGTGAAATAAATGTAAGATGATGTGATGTGTTGTTATGACAGAGCCAATGGGCTACCTAGGTGGGATTCTATTATGCCAAAGTGAGTGGGCTACCAAGATGGGAAGGGATTATGTTTTACCAGAACTAATGGGATACAAAGGTGAAATATTATTATCTCGGAGCCAGTGGACTACCGAGGTGGGATTATGTTTATGAAGATATTTGAAATTTAGGCTTGAGATCCATTATGATAATCACCTCAAAATGCTTACACATAATTAAATAAGATTCAATATTTTTTTTAAAATGCATTCAATTTTAAATTTCCATAAAGTACTATAATTTATTATTACAACACATTAGTTTCAATTTTTTTATCTTTAGTTATTGATTTTTATTTTGGGTTGTGATAGCCTATTGAGCCATGTTAGTTCATTCCTGGTTTTGCTTTCATTTTTAGTGTCAAGGAAAGGGTAAGGAGAGAGCTGAAAGTTTTGATATCAGTCACATATCTTTATTGTAGATATGCCCTTTTATTTATTCTTATTTTTGTAAGCTTTCCTTTTATTTAGTTAAATTAGCTATTTCCAAACGACGTGGTACACTTCATATTGTAAAATTATTTTTGGATAATATAATAGATAATAAATTTTCCATATTAAGTTGTCTTCCAATTTATATTACATTCAATAGTGGCTCTTTGTGCAATATAAATTAGACATTTTGTTTCATCCTTCTCCAATGGGATATTGGGGTTAGTCTTGCCACAATCGAACACGATATAACCTATATGGTATTAGGTAATATCGGGCCAGGGAAGATACTACGACATCGCTACTCTAGGCCATATTTTTGTATTAAAAATATCATTTCTTACTATGTCATTTCATTTCTTCCCTTAACACTGTCAACTAGATAAAGAGGAGTTTTAGAGAGAGAAATTCCATTTCTGGCTACTCCGATCTGGTATCAATTGTCGGCCAAATTGTAAAAATTATCTAGCTCAAGGTAGGTTGTCTTTTGCCTATCTCAATAATTAAAATAATGAATTTTTAAAAAAAAATTTACTTAATTTCAACTAGCAAAAAATATGATAATTGGTTATCTATAAAAATTTCAACGTAAACTTTATGTATATTATAAATACGATAATTCTAAATATTTAAGTATTTTTTTGAAAAACCTTCACCAATTAATTTAGAAAATATGTGGTTTTTAACAAATTAGAAAATTATTCTGATTATTGAAAATAATGTTATAGCATAATTAAACTTCAAATCAATGCTCTAAATAATCTCTGGTAATTTGATTTTATTATAAAATAATGCATTTCTGCTCAATAGTATATTTTGTTACCTACCATTAAAACATGTCATTAATTTATGAAATGAGTCTATTTACACTTCTTTTATTGTAATACAAGGAATTATATACTTATTTTATTAGAATGTGTGATCTAAGGAGATTTGGTGTGGGTGGAGGAAGTTCTAATATGGTGCTAAATGCACATTCAGGTGTTAGATGCATACTCTATTTATTGGGAGTCATAAGTGCAAGAACTCTTTTGATTTCTATTTGATGGGAGGCATAACGGTTAGAATTCTCTAAATTCTATTTGATGGGATCATAAGGGTTAAAATTCTATGAATTCTATCTAATATATAGTACTTGTTTCTTTATTTTTCTAACAATAATAATTGAATTTCAAATTACTTCAACTACTATTTCACTCAAATCAGTAATTTATTATATTATTTTAATACATTTTGTTAAATTCATAATAAAGGATTTAATTGGAAATTTAGATTGGTAAATGTGATTTTGATATTAGATCTTTGGCAAAGAGCTTATTAGCTTACAGTTATTATCCATTCTATTTTTAGGGTCTAAGAATGGCAAAGAGCTTATTAAGTAGCAATTTTCAAGATCTGATCTGAGTTTGTATAGGTTTTTTTTTTTGTACAGTCATAACAAATTATTTAATCTACTATGTTATATATTTTGATATTAGATCTTTGGTCACATAAAACAGCAGACTTCAGATGACTTAGATGTATTAGATTTGGCTTATGTTAACAAAAGTAGAGGTAGACCTAAAAAGACTTGGTTTGAAAATATTAGAAATGAACTTTCTTTGTTAGATTTAAAGGAGAATTTGACTCTTAATAGAACATAATAGAGAAAAGGATTCTTTCAGTTGACCCTACATAGTGGCGCAATTGATACCTTTTCGATGTTATTTTATTCAAGGAAATCCTTATATGTAAATAAGATACAAGTAAAGATTTTCATAGAGTACATTTTCAAATCCATAAGTATCCAGAATTAGTCAGATCCATATGCACTCAACGGAAAATACCCTATTACTAGCTAAATAGGAATATACATGAACTTGGTGGTAAGAACAATGAGCAGAGGGATCACTTATACCTTAATGTCAATTAATTTTTATAGACTTAGGTATTTTAACTGTATTTAAAATCTCAATTGCTTTTTTTCAACTTTCTATAAGATCTTGCATAAAAAAATTGCCCAACTACACCAACTTGTATATTACTCTTTTATTGAAGGTTGAAAAAATTGGAACGGACATCGAATCATATATATAGAGGTTCTAGATTTCAATGATTCTATCGAGATTGAACTAGATGACATAATAAATATTATAATACTTATATAATGATATAAAATTCATGATTAAAAATAAATTTAGTTTATATATAAACTTATAAATATAATATAAATTATTTCTAATTTATGTTAAATTTAATATAAATTATTATAAACTATTATTAAATATTTTTATATGTAGCTAAATTTTACAACCATAAATTATATATTAAATTCATTTTAGAATTTCACATCTATAAATCATTCATGTTAGATTATTAAAAATTAATAAATAGATAAAAAATAATTTTTAATAATTTATATTTTAAAAAATATATATATAATAGATAAATAATTAAATATAATTAATATATAATTAATAAAATAAATATTATTTGAGCTTTTTTTTTTTTTTTGAAGAAATGCACTCAACAATTT
Source organism: Dendrobium nobile (assembly GCA_022539455.1). Lineage (NCBI taxonomy): Eukaryota > Viridiplantae > Streptophyta > Magnoliopsida > Asparagales > Orchidaceae > Dendrobium > Dendrobium nobile. The sequence continues at coordinate 33,596,388 of CM039727.1, forward strand.
ATTAAAAATAACTAGTTACAACCTACTAAGTGATTAAACCCCAATCACATTCCTCCTTTAACAAAGAAATAAAGGAAGGAGAAATATTGTTACAAGTTATATCATCCCAAAAAAAATCTGAAAAGAGAGCATAGTTAGCACAAAAATCAGCTAACTTATTATAATTCCTATTTGATAAAAGAAAGAACACTTGATTAAAATTACTAAGAAAAGATAAATCCTTTGTCTTTAAGATGTCCTCTTGACTTATTCCTTATTCAGCATACTTTGAAAATATTTGATAACATTATAGTTATCACCTTCTATAATGATACCTTTAGCCTCAAACATCCATTCTTATAGAAATTTTCTCAAAGATAGAATAGATAATAGTTCTAATTGCGAACTATCCCAGTGAAGGAAGCTAAACCCAAAAGCACACATGAACCTTCCTTTATAGTCTCTAAATATGCCACCTATGCCCGCTTTATTTGTTCTAAAAAAGTAAGCATCAATATTCACATTAATCCATTCGGGAGGAGCATGCCAACAAGAATGAGATAGCTGACACAGCTAATTCACACCCCAATCTTTTGAAATAAGATTAATTTGAAAAGATGTAAAAACAAAACTACTAGAATTAGCCTCTATGAATGCTGAGCTATCATTTGTTCCACCATGCTTGATCTTATTCCTGCTTTTTCAAGAAAAAAAACTTGAACAATACAAATTTCCCATAAAAGGATTAGAAGTTGCAAGCTCTTCCAAGACATTATTACACTCCTCAAGAGAAGCAAAAATTGAAACATCAAGCCCCATTTACCTGGAAAAAGAAACACTTGAGATAGCTTCATACATTTAACCACAACATGTTTTGAATTTTCAATAGCTTTACAATCTCTTGGACATCCATTAAAGTTTAATAACCTCCTATACATCAAAAAATCATTTGAGGGAATAGCATTAATGCTTAACCACCACCAAAATAACTCAATACGAGGCATTAACTTAAGATTCATAATCCAACTCCAATCTATGTCTTCCCCAATGTCTTCATTTAGTTTCTCCAATGCTATAGTATAAATAAACTTTCCCAAACACTTAGATAATAGCTCTTATCGATCTTTTTGTAAATCTAAGTGGATATGAATAGACATAGTTAAATCAACCAGATATTGTTCACAGAACAACTTCAGTTGGGACTTATTCCACTTCCCATCTCGGATGAATCCCACAGGATAATTAGTATCTTCATTCATATCCGCAACATATGTAAGCCACATCTCAATACTCTTATCAAGAATCCACATATCTTCTATGGTGTTAACATCACAACCTCTTGAAACCTTCCATCTAAAAATCAAAAGAAGAAAATTCTCTCCATTCAGAATAATCTTCCACGTTGATGAAAAATAGTTCTTTATTTCAGAATTCCAAAAATCCTTTCTATATTTTGACACCAAAGTCCTGTTATGAAGAGAATTTGGCTCTGACATAAAATTCCAAGCAAATTTAGCCCTCAAAGGACCAACTTTCACTACAGCAGAATGCAAGACACATCCACCTCTACTCTTTGATTTACATACGACATCCCATGCAACATAATGGAGCCCTTTATTACCATCATGCTTGTGCCATAAAAAATTCCTACACATCTTATCAAAATCATTCAAAACTCCCATAGGAACTAATAAATGTGTTGATAAAAAAGTATGAAGAGAAAGAAATGCTGAATTAATAAGAAGAAACTTTCATGTAATAGAAATAAACTTATTTCCCCAAACATTCAATCTACTAGATGCTTTCTCCAATAGGCTTTGAAAATTTTAAAAAACCAATCCCCTTAAAGCAACCTTAACACCCATATAGTCCATTTCACTTAGAACCTTGAATCCCAAGGGTCTTGAAAAAACCTTCCTTTTCTTCTTTTTACTGACTTCGCAAATATAATAGAAGATTTCATAATATTTACCTTTTGTCCAGATCATTTGTAGTAATCTATGAGAATATTACTCACTTTCTTCACACTCCTGTGATTAGCATAAAAGAAAAATAATAACATCATCTGCATAAAATAAATGAGTAATTTTTTCTGCATTTAGTGCCACCTTAATACCAACACTCCTCCCTCTTCGAGCAAAATCATCAGATAACAATTGTGAGTACATATTGAAAAGATATGAAGATAAGGGACAACCTTTTCTAAACCCGCTTCTAGCCTCAATCCATTAGAATTGTTACCATTAACCATAATAGAAAATTTCAGATATGCTACACATTCAAGCAAAAGATTTGAAAATTTTAAAGGAAAATCAAAATATTCTAATTCTTGATTCTGTGTAGACGATCACATACTATCATGAGCCTATTCCATTACAATTTTGATCGCCATCAACCCTTTCTTCAATTTTGAATACCTGAACTTATTAAATAACTCTTGGGCAAGTAATGTGATTAGATAAAAAATGACCTTTACAAAAGCATATTGATCTTCTAAAACAATTTTAGGAATAAAATGATTCAACATATTTAACAACATCCTAGCCACAATCTTATAAATGGAAAAACAAAGTCTTATAGGACAATAATTGGAAGGTGTCAAAGAATTTTTCACCTTCGGGATCAGAACCACAATAGTTTCCTTTCCCTCAGAACACATTTTACCATAAGTAAAAAAGAATTAATGGCCATCCAAACATCTTCTTTAATAATAGGCTAATAAGATTTGATAAAAGAATAAGTAACCCCTTCGTTACTTGGTGATTTATTTGACTCCAACTATTTAACCACTTACTCCAGCTCATCTTTAGAGAAATCAACTTCCAAAAACTTTATGTCACAATTGAAAGTGCTCAGATGACACAAGAAAGTGCTCTGAAATCACTTGAAAGTTTGTTAGGGATGTTAAGCCCTCATGAACTGGCCTAAGGCTAACAAAGAAAAGAGGTGAATTGGATAACTTTTAAAACCAAAGATAAAACTCAAATCAAAATCACCACAGAAATCAAAGTGCGGAAATTAAAAAATGCGGAAGCAATAATAAGAAAAGAACACATCGGATTTATAGTAGTTCAGTCAAACCTTGACCTACGTCCACTCCTTGGAGGTACCCTCCAAGTATTGCACTACAAAAGTGTCTCTCCTTTAGCCCCCATAGCTAAGCGGAGAAGCCCTTACAAAATCACTTCCACCTTCCCCATTGCGGCAGAGTCGCCGGGTCCTTTGACACCAAAGAGATCTTCTTCTTTGGTGAACTTCCCTCGAGACAAGCCTTGAATCCGACGGTATTTAGGTGCGAGCTTGCTGGAGCGACCGTGTGGATCCCCCACCACACTCCCTTGAGTCCCCCCTCATAGGATCTTCTCCCTCTCTCAAACTCCACCCTTTCCTCACTCCCTTTCAAGCTTTCTCTTCAAGTTTTCCCCAAAAGAACGAAGCTACAATGGCTGCCAAAGACACTTACAAAGTGCCTTGCCATAGCTTAAATATAAGCTCTCAAAACGAGCTCATTAATGCAAGTTGCTGACATTATCGTCCAGGACGATAGGCATATCATCCTGGCCGATCAGTACAAATTCAGCTCAACGGCCTGGGATGATTTGGGACGATCAGAAGAAAATTGGTTACATCGGCCTGGCCGATCTCACGATTGTCATGGCTGATTAGTTTAAAATTGATTTCAATCATCCTGATCATCGCCTTAATTTGGTGCTGGCCGAAGTCAATCGTCCAGGACATCGTCCTGGTCGATCCTGCGATCGTCCCGAACGATGTGATCGTATCAATCAACCATTAATGCTTTCCAAAGATACCAAATCAATTTAGGCATAATTGAGTTAGATCGGCCTGGACGATATAAATATCGTCCTGGCCGATTTCCTAAAACAAAGAATTCCTAAACTGATTATGGCGGTTGATTCTTTCTGAATTAAGACTATCGTCCTGGCCGATACAGGTATCGTCCAGGCCAATCAGCTCATGACAGATGCCTTAATGAGGATGCCCTAATTCAGGTTTCTGTTTTTGGACATATCGTCCCGGCCAATATTACCAAAAATAGAAATCTTTTAGGGAATAACAGAAAATCTTCCAAGTTACAAACCAACAGGTCCCACACCAAATACAACAGACTCAAGAAAGGAAAAAGATTACAAACTGACTCAGACCTAGTCTACCCAATCTTGAGCTGATTCCAAAATGTAGTCCAATCGTGTGAACCTGAAATGTTAGTATATAAGGCAATCGTAGAGAAATAAGGAATGTTTGCTATCATCAAAATCATAAATCATAGATCCGCAACAATCTCCCCCTTTTTTATGATGGCAAAACATTTCAATTTGAATTTTCAAAAAAGTAAATACTCTTCCTAATCTCACCCTCACTAGAATAACACTTTTAAAAATAAGGGAGATAAAAATATTTTTGTTGTTTTTAATTTTAAGATATAAATATGAAATAGTACAAAAATTCAACAATACGTTCTCCCCCTTTGACATCATCAAAAAGAGAGGAGGCACAACCAAAAACAAAACGACCAAAAGACAAAAACATTCCCTGATCTAGTAAACAACAAATATTCTTAAAAATGAGAAAGTTACCTCTATGTTTTATAAAACTTAGTAGAATTGGATTGACAACGCATAGTCCAGAAAAGGTTAGAAATTCATAATTTGATAATCCCAACTCAACTTCTTTTAGAGGCTCAAAAACTTTTTAATCCAATATCCAAATCAAGGAATAAACGAAAAAAGAAACATTAATTTTTCAAAACTCCTTTCATAAAATATATCTAATAGAAGATTAATGCACGAATTATTGAATCAGGAATCATGTTTTTCAAAATCAAGTATCGAAAGTATCAATGGTTTTCTTAAGCTTTTAAGAAGTACAAGAATGGTAAGCATTAAATTTTGTGGGCTCATTTTATGCCTCTTGTCAATTTGAATAGCACTCTTTGCGCATCTTTTGATTTTTGATACACTTTTGTGTATATTTTTCAATTTGGCGTCATTGCGCATCTTTTATTTTTAGCATCATTGGCCAATGTTTTTTAATATGCTATCTTTCTGACATCTTAAAAAATAAAAGTAAACCCATCCTATTGATAAAGCAAATTCTTGATTAAGAAAATTATGAGTTATATTCAACAACTTGCAAAAGATCCCTATGCGATAAATAAAATGTAAGGAGATAAAAAATTTAGTTTTAAAAACCAATTTAAAAGATAAAAAAGATTTTAAATCAAAAGTAGGATAACCTCTTTTTAGAAAATAGAGATTGAGAATAAAAAACATGAGTATCCTTCCTTTGACTGTTTTAGAGAAGTCAAACACAACTTACCAAAGATTTAAAAAGAAATCAGGAAGTATATTTTTCATTTTTAGAAAAGTGAATGTGTGTGTTGATGAGACAAAAAATTTCACAGAAACAAAAAAGTAATAAACAAAAATGAAAAAGCACAAAATAAAAATGAAAAACATAAAAACAAAAACACAAAAAAAATGCTAAAGGCTTTTAACCATTATCTCTCTCCTGGTCCGATGCTTCAGAAACCAGATCTGCCCATGAGATTTTTTGCCTTTCATTCTTTTCCCAGTTTGAATTTTGCTTTGCCTTACCCTTTTCTTTCATAGAAAGAATTCTTAAATTAGGGCACTGATTTTTCATATGTTCAGGCTTCCTGCAATGAAATCAAATAATGTCAGAAGAAATAAGGACATCCTTACCATTTTACCTTTTTTTCTACTTTTGCTTATGCTTTGGTGAGCTTTGTGATTTTCTTGACACGTCATTTCCTTCGTCACCAACTAGGCTATCTCTTTCTGTATCTCCAGCATTTAGAATAATAGTTTCACCTGCAACCAAAAGCCTTTGACCCAAACCTTGCTCGTAGGCAATGAGTGAGCCAATCAAATTATCAATAGAATACTCATTCAAATTTTTTGATTTAAATATAGCAACTACTATAGCATCAAACGTATCCAGTAGACAACGAAGAATTTTGTTAACTTTTTCAAAATTTGAAAAATCTTTTCCTAAAGCATGCAATGAGTTTACAATTTGAATGAATCTAGTATACATGTCTAAGATCGTTTCAAAAGGTTTCATGGAAAATAATTCAAAATCATGCATTAACAAATTCAACTTGGATTGCTTGATTTCACTAGTGCCTTCGTATATTGTGTGCAATTTATCCCAAACTTCCTTACTGGTAGTGCACGTGGATACTAATATAAAATCATCATAATTTAAAGCACAGAAAAAGCAATTTAAAGACTTTGCATTCAATTGAGCATTGAGTTGTTCTTCCCTGTTCCATTGACTAAAAGGAATATAAATTTTAACTCCATTAATAATTCGTGACAGTGATGAATAACTAGTTAAAATCATATGCCACATGCAAAAATCAATCGATTGCAAGAAAATAGACATTCGAGTTTTCCAAAAATCAAAAGACATATTTTTAAATAAAGGAGGTCTGGTGATTGAATAACCTTCCGTAACATTACAATTAGCCATGGATCAAAATTCAAAAAGTTTTCAAACTTAGTTTTTATGAATCCCGCTCTGATACCACTTGAAAGTGCTTAGATGACATTAGTAAGTGCTCTGAAATCACATGAAAGTTTGCTAGGGATGTTAAGCCCTCAAGAACAGGCCCAAGGCTAACAAAGAAAAGAGGTAAATTGGGTAACTTTTAAAACCAAAGATAAAACTCAAACCAAAATCACCGCAGAAATCAAAGTACGGAAATTAAATAATGCGGAAGAAATAATAAGAAAAGAACACACCGGATTTATAGTGGTTCGGTCAAACCTTGACCTACGTCCACTCCTTGGAGGCACCCTCCAAGTATTGCACTACAAAAATGTCTCTCCTTTAGCCCCTATAGCTAGGCGGAGAAGCCCTTACAAAATCACTTCCACCTTCCCCGGTGCGGCAGAGTAGCCGGGTCCTTTGACACCAAAAAGATCTTCTTCTTTGGTGAACTTCCCTCGAGACAAGCCTTGAATCTGACGGCATTCAAGTGCGAGCTTGACGGAGCAACCGTGTGGATCCCCCACCACACTCCCTTGAGTCCCCCCTCACAAGATCTTCTCCCTCTCTCAAACTACACCCTTTCCTCACTCCCTTTCAAGCTTTCTCTTCAAGTTTCCCCCAAAAGAATGAAGCTACAATGGCTGCCAAAGACACTTACAAAGTGCCTTGCCATAGCTTAAATAAAAGCTCTCAAAACGAGCTCATTAATGCAAGTTGCCGACATTATCATCCAGGATGATAGGCATGTCATCTTGGCTGATCAGTACAAATTCAGCTCAACAACCTGGGACAATTTGGGCCGATCAGAAGAAAATTGGTTACATCGGCCTGGCCGATCTCACAATCGTCCTAGCTGATTAGTTTAAAACTGATTTCAATCATCCTGATAATCGCCCTAATTTGGTGCTGTCCAAAGTCAATCGTCTAGGACATCGTCCCGGCCGATCCTGCGATCGTCCCGGACGATGTGATCGTATCAATCAACCATTAATACTTTCCAAAGATACCAGATCAATTTAGTCATAATTGAGTTAGATCGGCCTGGTCCTGGACAATTTCCTAAAACAAAGAATTCCTAAACTGATTATGGCGGTTGATTCTTTCTAAATTAAGACTATCGTCCTGGCCGATACAGCTATCGTCCAGGCCGATCGGCTCATGACGGCTGCCTTAATGAGGATCCCCTAATTTGGGTTTTTATTTTTGGACATATCATGCAGGACGATCTAAATATCTTCCCGGACGATATTACCAAAAATAGAAATCTTTTAGGGAATAACAAAAAATCTTCCAAGTTACAAACCAACAGGTCCACACCAAATACAACAGACTCAAGAAAGAAAAAAGATTACAAACTGACTCAGACCTAGTCTACCCAATCTTGAGCTATTTCAAAAATGTAGTCCGATCGTGTGAACCTGAAACGTTAGTATATAAAGCAATCGTAGAGAAATAAGGAATGTTTGCTATCATCAAAATCATAAACCATAGATCCGCAACAACAATCTTCAGGCACCATCAAAGGAGAAGGCTAACCATTTAATACATGCATTCTTTCATTCAATTTGTCTTTAAATAATACATAGAAAATTTCTTCCACGCTGTTTTTCTTTTCTACCAACATAACATTAGTATTCTCAACTTGATTGAACAAATTCCAATTTCTTCTTATCATTCAATATTCATGAAAGAACTTTGAGTTCGTATCTCCTTCTTCCTTCTACTACACATTTGCCCTTTGTCTCCACCATGTATTAAGTCAGCTAAGAGTATAATTGAGCTCAATTACCAAGGATTTCAACAATAAAAGCTTATCATAAGAAAGTCCCCTGCAATCACCTTACTCCTATTATAATTCTAAAATTTCTTTTTTAAGATGGTCATTCAAAATAATAAAGTTTTGATGTTTAGCTTTACTCCAAAAGAATAAAGCCTACAAAGCTCTTCTAAATTTCTTATTTAAGATATGCAAAAGTTCATTAGGACTGTTAAGCCCTTATGAACAAGCCTGAAGTTAACCAAGAGGGGGTGAATTAGTAGTTTTTAAAATCCTTAAACAGAAAAGCATGATCTTTTTGAAATATTTTAAAACATTAAACCATACGATCATCCGCAAGAAAATAAAGAATGAAAAGTAAAATGTGAAAACAAAATAATAAAGAACACCCTAGATTTTATAATGGTTCGATCAACTTGACCTACGTCCACACCCCGTAGCCTATCCTCCATGTATTGTACTAAACCAATAGTGACTCTCATTTTGCTCCCACAATAAGGCGGAGAAGCCTTTAAAAACTCCTTTACATCGATCCTGGTTAGACAGAAACTAGACTCCTTTTACTTTCTCCTGAAGTAGGCAGAGAACCTTGACTCTTTTTGCTTCCTCTTGAAGCAGATAGAGAACCATGACCTTGTGCTGATGAAGACCTCCCTAGAGCCATCTAGGAACCAGGGATGATGACTGGAGAAGACAACTTGGATCCTTGCTTGGAGAAACCTTTATGAACCCCTCACAAACTCCCCCTCACAAGATCCTCTCTCTCTCTCCCCCAAGCTCTCCCTCTCCTTCTCTTAGCTCTCTCACATTAGGACACCAACAAAAGATCTCTTCTTGAATAAATAAGAGATCTTATAAACAAAGGCTTAAAATTTTCCCTAATTTGCAACTTTCCATCAGAGATAATCCATGATGATCGACAGATCATCATGTATGATTAGTGTATTCAGCCCTTTTAATTAGGATGATCTATGAGGGTTAGACGATTAGAAGCCTTATTTGTTTTGGTCATCCTGGATCATGTGGAAATCAACTTGTACGATTAGTTCAAAACTATACATATCATCCAGCACATCATTCTGGTCATCCAGAAGATATATATTGGATAATGAAAAAATATAATATATTATCCAGGATGATTCTTGAATTGTCCCATACGATTAGTTCAAAATTAGGGATTATCCTCCAACACATCGTTCTGCTCATCCAGATGATATACGTGGATGATGGAGAATTTCAACTAATTATCCAGCATATAATTTTTGGATGTCTAGGTGATCTAAGAGAAGACTAAGGTTTTTCTAGCTGATCGTCCAGGATAATATGATCGATCAATCACACCTTAATTACTTTCCTTAATCATGACTAATTTAGGCATTATAATGAATCATCTAGGACGATATGGAATTGTTCTGTATGATTTCTAAAAATAATATCATACGTAAAAGAGTTTGGTGACTAATTGTTTCTGATTTGAGCTTATCATCTAAGACGATGTAAATATTGTCCAAGATGATTTGCTTAATTCGGCTCTCTTAACACAGAGCCTTAATAGGGTTTCTTTTTTAAATGATCATCTTGTATGATGAGATCAAAAATAAAAAATCCTTAAACTTACATAATTTCTCCTCCTGAGTGTGTGTGCAAGGTTATTTAGTTTCAAGATCTACCTTATTACATTTGACTCAAGAAAAGGAAAAACTATTATAATTACACTTACAAACTTACTCAGTCCTAATCTACCTAATCTTGAGTTGGCTTGATTTGTAATTAACCTTGTGGACCTAAAAATTTAGTAGCAGGGCAATAAAAATAGATGTGTAGTAATAACAGTAGTAGAGAAACAGAAATGCCAAAAATGTTTGCTATCATCAAAATTCTAATACTTGAATCTAGGTTTGCAATAATCTCCCCCTTTTTGATGATGGCAAACATTTATTAGGAAATTCAACTCAAGTATATTAATAATTTTGAAACATAAAGTAAAGGAGAATAGTATGAACCAAGCAGTACAAATTTTAGTAAAATAAGTACGTGATACAAAAAAAATAGTACAAATACTAAATGATACAATGATACAATACAACGAAACAACAAAAACACTAATACTACACTAACATTATTCCCCCTTTTGACATCTCAAAAAGGAGGAATTAGAAAAACAAATACAAAATAGAATAAAGTACATAAATAGGTATAAAATAACACACAAAGAACCTCTCAAAAAATAGTCTATAAGTACGAAGGGCCCTAATCAGGTGAAGGAGGTGATGGTAGTGGCTAAAAGATGGTAAAAAGGAACAAAAAGACTAGAAAAAAAAACAAAGTTTTTTTTTATCAAAGAAGAAGTATGATAAAATTTCCATGTGACTGAATTAAAAATTTATAAGAAAATGAGTTAACATCATCAAAATCCAAAAAATGGTAGAACAACCGATATTGTTAACCCCAACTCAGACTTTTTACAGAGCAAACCATCTTTTAAAAATAAAGATTTAATTAAAAAAAAATCAGATAAAAAAAGTTATCTGTTCTAAACTTCGTTCCAGAAAAATATCTTATATAATAATATAGTAAAGTAATTAGTCATAATCATGAATTTCAAAATCAAGCCTTTGAAAATATCAAGTCTTTGAAAATATCAAGTGACACATAAATTCTTCTGAGATTTAAAGGTTTGAAAGAGAAGGAAGCTTACTTTCTTGAGGGCGTATTTTGTGTCTCTTATTAATTGGTTGGCGCACTTTGCACATCTCTTGATTCTTGATACACTTTGTGTATCTTTTTGGTCATTGAGTATCTTTTCAGTTTTTCTTTTTGAGCTTATTTTATGTATCTTATTATTTTTGCAAGCTAACTCTCTTTCAAAACTTTTAAATACTCTCTGTTGTGAGAATATCTTCTAGATATTAGAGAAAAAACTCACTCTTTAGTATAAAGAGGAGTAAACCACAAATCAGATTCAAATTCATATGATAAATACAACAACAAGATTAAAAAAGCTTGAAAGTGATTTAATGACTTTGAATATTATTTATATAAGATAGATTATGTTCCAAATCTATTTTCATGGATTATGTTTTGATGATTAGCAAACACTCTTATCTCTTTATGACTGCCTTTTCTACTGACATTTCAGGGCCACAAGATCAGACGGCAATCGAAACCAGCTCAAGATTGGGTAGACTAGGTCTGATTCAGTCTGTATTTTTCTTTTTCCCTTTCTTGAGTTAATTGTAACCATTGAAGTGTTCTGATGCTAAGTAACCCTACACACACACACACTTGAGTGATTTTTTCTGTCTGACTTAGAATTTCTATTTTTACTCACATCGGCCCAGATAATATTATTATCGTCCTAGACGATAGGGTTCAAAATAGAAAACCTAATCAGTCATCTTAGTTAAGGCAGCCGTCATTAGTCGATCGGCCTGGATGATACATGTAGCAGCCAGGACGATAGGCTTAAAACAGAAAGAACCAGTCACCATGATCTATTTAGGCATTCTTTATTTTTGGCAATCAGCCAGGACGATCTTGTATCGTCCTCGACGATTTGATATAATTATGTCTAAATTAATCTGGTAATTAAGGAAAGCAATTAAGGATGATTGATACGATCACATCGACCTGGATGATTGCAAGATCAACCGGGACGATCAGTTCAAAAACCTTAGTTTCTCCTAGATGATAAATATCGGATAACTCAAATAACAGGCGATGCTCTAGATGATTTTCCTCTGATTTGAACTAATCTTTCGGGACGATCATGATTTCGGCCCAGACAATCAAGCTATTTTGGAATTGTCCAGAACTCTTTTCAGAGTGGTTGTATGGCCGATAGTCTGTGATTTAAACTAATCATACAAGATGATCAGATAGAAACAACTTTCTTCTGTTCATCCCAGATCACCCCAACTGATTAGGCTCAAATTGCACTGATCGTAAAGGAAGATATTACTATCGTCCTGGACGATAATGTCGGCAACTTGTAATTAATGAGTTATTTTTAAGCTCTTCTATTTAAGGGCTATTATTCAACATTTTTAATAATCTTTTGCTGTTGTCTTGACCTGAGAAAGCGTAGAGGAGAGAGAGAGAGAGAGAGAGAGAGAGAGAGAGAGAGAGAGAGAGAGAGAGAGAGAGAGGAGAGAGAGAGAGAGAGGATCTTGTAAGGGGGAGCTTGTGAGGGAGATTCACAAGGGTTGCTCCAAGCATCGTTCCACTTCTTCTTTCACTAGACTCTCTTATCCTTAGAAGGGTTTGTTAAGATAGTTGCTATTTGCATGCTTTATATTTTTGCAACTTATATAGTTTTGATGATTCCAAACATTATTGTTCAAATGTGTAGTTATCTCCTAACAATTTTAGAAGATTTGTATTTGCTCTTGTGTGTACTAACATTTCAGGAAAAATGAACTCCAGACTACGAAGACTTCAAATCAAATTCAGAATGAGATACTTTGTAAAATTTGAAGTTTGCATTTCTTTGAAATTAAATTGAAAGGGAAAGATTGTAATTGAGTGAATAAAAACATACACACACATAAGGAGATCATAAAAAAATTTATACTGATAGTACTGGATGATATCCGTTCGTACGGGACGATCAGACAGTTATCTCCTATTGAGCACATGGAACGAATAGGAACTTGCTCAAAAAAATTTTCTAAGTCCTATTTATCCAGGATGAATTTTATAATCGTCCAGGACGATTGGTTCTCTGTAAAATTTTCGTCCAGACGAAATTAAATTATCATCAATGGCGATTGGTTCTCTGGAAAATTTTTGTCCAGACGAAATTAATAATCATCCAGGACAATCTGGTCTCTGGAAAATTTTTGTCCAGACGAAATTAAATTATCGTCCATGGCGATTGGTCCTCTGGAAAATTTTCATCCAGACGAAATAAATAATCGTCCAGGACGATCAGTCCTCTGTAAAATTTTCGTCCAGATGAATAAATTTTTGTCCAAACGATTAACCGAATTAGAACGGTTTTCAGCAGTTTCTAGAACCAACCTTGTAATAACCGTTCGTACCAGACGAACCTAGTTCGTACGGGACGATCAGCTGTACGAAGACATTTCGTACACATATACAAATGGGGTCGTTTCAAATCGTTTAAGTAAAATCGTCCAGGATGATCCACGATCGTACGGGACGATCCACTGCGTACAGAATTGAATACTTGTAGTTTTTGGGCGATTTTTCTTGTCTTTTGTATAAATAGTCCAAATTAGACTACCACCCAATCTTTTTGTCATTTGATCTTCGTGCCTCTTGAGAGAATAGCCAAGAAGAGAGTGGAAGAGAGCATTCAAAGGAGGATTCCTACCATTGGAGCGAGAAGGCTTCACTTGGATTTCAGAGGTAAGAGTCTCTACTTGTGAATTGGGATTACTTCACTCTTTTCCTTCTACCTTCTAGATTCTTGTGAGAAGATCAGTCAAGGAGATCCGGTTCGCTGCTGACACTTGGAGAGTGTGAATAGCCGAAGGGTTCGCTGCCGACACTTGGAGAGTGTGAATAGCTGAAGGGTTCGCTGCCTACACTTGGAGAGTGTGAATAGCCAAAGGGTTCGCTGCCTACACTAGGAGAGTGTGAATAGCTGAAAGGTTTATCCACTACAACCTTGGCGGATGAATATAATGGAATTAATACTACATTCCATTATTCTTCCTCTCCTCCATCAGCTATTAGCTTAAATTTCAAAAAAGCTAATCTTAAAAAAGAAGGAAATATTGTAAAGAATGGCTCCTCTAGATCAAAACATACCTTATTCAAAGAACTTCAAACTTTGGGTCCGATGAGAGATCTACCTAGAAGGAAGATAACTGATCACAAAGAGAAGAACGGTGGGAAAGGTTCTTCTTCCCTCTTAGCCCACTAATATGAAATTGGATTCTTCACTTGATAGCAACAATACAGAGTTATTTCTGAAGTCAGAGATTTTGATCTTAAAGTTTGATATAATTATATCAAACTTTTGGAATTTATTATTGATATATAATTTCAATTTTAGATTTCATTTCCCTTTTCTTAGTTTAATTTGTTGTTTTAAACTTTTCCTAATTGTTTATGAGATTTTTACTATTTCTTATTCTCTAACTGGATGGGAACTCTGGGATACTAATCAACCTTCGGGTTGTCTTATATTTTGGTATCCCCTGCATCTCAACAGTTTCAAAATAGGAAACAGTGGATTTCATTACAATTATAATAAGTTGAAAGTAACAAATTACTTTTTTAATAAGATCCTTTTGTTAATAAAAAGGGATCATTTAGTTTTTTGTTATAGTTTGTATTAGGTTACCTTTTTTTTCTAATGCAATTTTATGCATTCTCTCAAAAAAAAAAGAATAGCTGAAAGGTTCTCTGCCTACACTTGGAAAGTGTGAACAGCCGAAGGGTTCTCTGCCCACACTAGGAGAGTGTGAAAGGACGAACGGTTCTCTGCCAACACTAAGGATTGTGTAAAAGGATGACGGTTCTCTGCCGCACCGGGGAGTGGTGAAAAGAGTGTGTTGTAAAGGCTTCTCCGCCTTGCTGTGGGTGCAAAAGGAGAGTCACTATTGGTATTAGTGCAATACTCAGAGGGTGCCTCTGGGGAGTGGATGTAGGTCTAGTTTTAGACCGAACCACTATAAATCTGGTGTCATTTACTTTACTGTTTTTACGTTTCCACATTTTATTTCTTAGTCTTAAAAACTCTGTGGTTGAAAAACTTTTTCTACAAAACTTAAAAGAAATAATTTTTATTTCGGTTCAACCTAATTTTAAAAGAGAGCTTAAAATTTTTAAACTACCAATTCACCCCCCTCTTGGTAGCCTTTGGGACATTAACTTAGGCTTAACAATCTAATTACTAGACTCAACAAGTGCTATCAGAGCATCGTTTCAAAATCATAAGTTTGAACTACTTTTTGATTAACGTAGATGGCTACTTTTGGAAACCGAAACATACCTGAGGGTTACTCTATCACTAGACCTCCACTGTTTGACAATATTCCTTTTGATTTTTGAAAAACACGCATGTCTACTTTCTTACAGTCACTTGATTAACGCATGTGGATGCTAGTCCAGGATGGCTACACAAAACCATCTAGATTAGTTGATGGAGTTATGGTAGAAATACCTTTTGCAGATTGGACTATAGAAGAACGTGACTTAGCATAATTAAATGCCAAATGTCTAAATAGTTTCTTTTGTGCTTTAAAATCTGAAGACTACATGCGGGTTTCTACTTGTAAAAGTGGAAAGGACATATGGGATAGACTTTGTATAAATTATGAAGGGACAAATGAGGTTAAGCAATCAAGACTCAATATCTTGTTATATGACTATGAATTGTTTCGCATGAAACCTAATGAATCTATCTCTGACATGTACACAAGATTCACACAAATTGTCACTTCTTTGCATGCACTTGATAGGGAATTAACAAATGCTGAAATGGTCAATAAAATTCTTTGATGTTTACCTACTGCTTATGATGCTAAAATTACTGCAATTACAGAGTCTAAAGATCTTAACATTTACTCTATTGACAATCTTCTTGGCTCACTCATTACTTATGAGCAAGGAGTAAGTCAAAGAAAGATTGATGCAGGTGAACCACGAAAGGAGAAAAATATTTCACTAAAGGTGGAAGAGTCAGAAAGTGAACACTCACAACCTGAGGATGAAGATGATATTGCACTTATGACTAGACAATTCAGAAGCTTTTTAAGGAGGAAGCAGAAGAGACGCCAGCAATGGAACAGAGGTAAGTTTAACAGAAATGGCAAGGTTTCTAATGAAGTAATTTGTTATGAATGCAGGAAACCAGGTCATATCAAGACTGAATGCCCAAAACTCAAAGCCACTCCTAGCAAGGAGAAGGTAGAGGAGAAATTAATGGTAAAGGGCAAGAAGAAATTTTAAAGAGCATTCTGGGCAGACTCAGCTTCAGACTCATCTGAGACTGAAAAAGAAGAAGAAGTCACTAATCTTTGCTTGATGGCAGACAATATAGATCATTTAGATCAAGAAGAGGTATGTGACTTAACCTATGATGAATTATTTCAAGTTTCTGAACACATGCATGATGCATATAGGAAAATGAAAAAGATGCATGCTAGTGTAAGCTTAGAACTGGAAGAACTCAAGAAGGAACATGAAATCCTTAGGAAAGATCATGCTTTAATAGATGACAACCACATGAAACTACTTGATGAATATGATGAATTGAATAAAAATTTTGAAAACTTAAAAACATCCTATGCTGAACTTGAAAAAGAATTTAAAAATTTTAAGGATGAATCTGAGAGCAAAGCATATAGAATCAATTATACCAATCGAATCCTGGAAGATATGAATTCATTTTACAAACTCACAATAAGAGCTCTCGAGGATAATAGGAAACCCCCCAAACTTGAAGATTTTACAAATCCTAAATATTATCCTAAATTCATGAAATCCCTTAGAAGACAATCACATGGAAGAAAACTTAGGAATATTTTTCCTAATGTTAAATGTAATAATTGTGGATTTTTGAGACATATAGCTCACACCTGTACCTTGATGATGAAATCTAATTTGGTGTGGAGACCTAAGATGCATAAACCTAGACATATCATACATGCATCTGATTATAAATTTCTTAAAGGTGAACCCAAACAAGTTTGGGTTCCCAGGTCTAACATTTAAGATTTTTGCAGGAGTGCTCTCACACAAGACCTCGTGGGAACATATGGTACCTAGATAGCGGATGTTCAAAGTATATGACTAGAGATACTGCTCAATTCATAACGCTAGAAGCCAGGAATGGAGGCAAGCTTACACTTGGAGATAATACAACAAAGAAAGTGATTGGATCAGGTATGATTGGAAATTTCAAAAACTTTTTCATAGACAATGTATTATTGGTTGAAGACTTAAAACATAATCTGTTAAGTATAAGTCAACTATGTGATAAGGGCTATAATGTGAAATTTTTACCTACTACCTGCATATTAAGCCTAAATGGAAAGAAATTTTTAATGGAAAAAGGGTAAACAATGTTTACATGCTAGATTTGAATTCTATTCAATCTCCTACTGCTTTTTGTTTAAAAACTGTTTCTGATGAATCATGGCTTTGGCATGGGAGACTTTGTCATTCTAGTATGAAAAACCTTAGGAGAATTACCCAAAAGAACTTAGTGAGAGGAATACCAAAACTAGACTTTACTAAAGACCACCTTTGTGATGCATATCAATTAGGAAAACAAGTGAAGTCCTCTTTTAAGTCCAATAAGGATCTTAGGACCAGTAAATCTTTTGAAATTTTTCACATGAATCTTTTTGGACCAGTAGGAACTGTAAGTCTAGGAGGGAAGGTATATGGATTTGTTATAGTGGATGATTTCTCAAGATTCACATGGGTTAGATTTCTTTTTTATAAAAGTGAATCATTTGAGGAATTCAGAAATTTTTCAACTTGGATTCAAAGAAAACTAGGATGCGAAATAATTTCTATTCAAAGTGATCATGGAGGACAATTTGAAAATGAAAATTTTGAAAATTTTTGTAAGAAAAAAGGGATTGATCACAATTTTTCTGCACCTAGAACCCCTCAACAAAATGGGGTAGTTGAAAGGAAAAATAGAACATTAATAGAAGCCGCCCAAGCAATGTTGGCAGAATACTCACTTCTTAGATATTTTTGGGCTGAGGCGGTTAGCACTGCATGTTATATTCTGAATAGGGTGAATGTGAGATCAAATTTAAATAAAACACCCTATGAGTTGCTAAAAGGTAGAACACCTAACTTGTCACATTTGCATGTTTTTGGTTGCAAGGTGTTCATACATAACAATGGAAAATCTGCCTTAGGAAAATTTGATCCAAAATCAGATGAAGGAATTTTTGTTGGATATTCAAGTGTTGGAAAATCTTATATGATATTCAACAAAAGAACTTTAGTTCTTGAAGAAACCACACATGTTATATTTGATGAATCTGGAAATTTGGAAGAGCCAAATATTGTTAAAGAAGAGATTGAGGAAAACTCCCAAAAGATTGATAGATTAAATTTGGA